>CM023098.1:5306497-5861482 GCA_013103745.1 Gardenia jasminoides | reverse complement strand
TTGACCCTTTTATCAATGGCAGCTGAGCCATATAAGGTAAACCCTAGGATAAACGAATCACCGCCTCCCTTGTCCCATGAACTTTTCCTTCGCTTGCACGTTGTTTTTCAAACTTGCCTTAGTACCCTCTCGCATTTGTAATCAAGTTGACCTGAGCAAAGTAGTATAGTGAAATGGACTGACTTAAACCCAATTTTGTCAATTTAAACATGTTTTTTTTTTAAATAGCAGACCAGACATCCTCCTCGGCAAAATTCAGATAGAATGTATTTGTTCATTTGTGCCTTTGATTGAGAAAGTTCTTTCGAAATTTTAAAAACGTGCTGGGGTCTATAACACTAGTTTTGCAAGGGAAGGCTTTACTGGAAAGGGTGTGAGAGTGGGTTTAAACTGAGTTCGGCAAATTTTTTTTTCTTTTTTTTTTTCAAAAAATACAAAAATTGCCCCAGGGTTTGTGATTCTCAGAGGGTTTTGCTAAATGATTAACCGCTCTTTTATAGGCTCAAAATGGGAGAATTGGGGGTTTTGAAGTGTTTAAATGAAAAGAAGAAGGTCGGTGAATTTTACTCGTTCGTACTAATTCCTTTTCTGTAATTTCTAAAGAAAACTTTGCTCAATCCATGAAAAATCTTTACACATGTTCTGAATTGATTGGTTGAGGAAAAATCTGTCCATCCATCTCCATGAGAACCAACGCCTCCGTAGCACTTTCTTTTGAATAATGAACGGCCCTTGCCGCCGTGAGCTTAATTTCCCTTTAGCCTCTTCTTGTGCCGATCGGAAGGATTAGTGCTTCAAAACCTTGTCCCCCCCTTCAAACCTCAAGGAGGTCTAACTTTCTTGTTATAAGTCGAGCCATCTCCTCCCGCTGGTAACATTGCTCATGACAAATGGTGGCTCAACCTTCTTTCATCGATCAAAGACAGCTTGCTCGTGGATGTTGCTTGACCCATTCAACTTCTTCCAACTGAGAGCTTCCATTAGAATGTGCAAAGATTGGGTTTCAACTTCAGTGTGTAATACTATTTCCATCCCATACATGAGAGAGAGGTGTTGTCCTAATAGAAACTCGATTGTAATTCTCCATGCCAAAAGGGTAGTTTCATGCCAATCTTCTTGGTAAGTTACAAATGACTACATCCAAGTTCATAAGATATCAGAATTTTGTCCACTAAATTCCAAAATGATGACGCCCAAGGGTTAAAGGTTTTATTCATGATCATCCAAGAACAAAAAATAAATAAATGTGCAAAATAAAATGATTGACCTTAAAGGACAAAAGGAGAAATTTCATTTTATTGGCAAAGAGCAAGATAAATGTATAATACCATAGAAGCATAATTAAAAGCATAATTTCAAACGAGCAAAAAGGTGAAATAACAAGTGCATTGTTTTTGAAGAAATGATTGACATCAAAGCATGATTTATTTTTCAAGGACAACCCCCTCAGATTTTCCAAAACCTCCTCTGAACAGGCAGACAATCGGTAGCCCAATTTTGCATGGCCTCTTGAGAAATCAAAGGAACTCCACATTTTATGCAGGATCGTAAAGGTAGCCCGGCAAACAAGCTTGAGATAACCTTGTCTCTATATCATCATCGCTTTCCTTAAATGATCCACCACCATCCCTATCTTCTTCTTTAATGAACTGAGCATGGTCAATTTCTCCACACTCTGGTGATCATTCCAACGACGCTTTTTATGTTCCTCGAAAGTGGTTTCTATTGACGCTCGCCCTTGCTCATTCTTTCTTTTCAACTATATCCCCAGATCCACCATGTCTTGAATTCTATGCTTCAAAGCCCAACAATGAATCACGAATGACCCGCTTCCTAATGATAAGCACGCATGGTATGGGGATCAGCAGGGGTCCCTGGATACAGCTTTGGGAGGATAAAGCAATTTTCCCTGCTTTAAATCGCTTCATACAGCTGGTCAATCTGGGCGCCCAAATCGGTGAAAGTTCAAAGGTTTTCTAATTTGCATTTATTAGGCGGAAACGATTTTGAGCAGGATTTTGTAGCAGAGTCTAGGAATATAGTTTGATGGTAGAGAGATAGGTTAGGAGATTCAAAGTTGAAAACAAAGGTCAGGGGTCCAAATGAATAGCGGCGAGAAGGCCCGGTGATGTGACCCATGGTAGGGGTATGGTAAGTATGAGTTTGATTGGTGGGGAGGTCTGAGTTGGGCCTAAAAGGTGGGTTCGATCCCACAAAAGCAGCCTCCTTCATTCTTTCTAAACGGGAGCTCTCCCACCGCCATTTTGCCCTTGCAATGTTTCCAATTGTCGCTGTTTTGGTCACATTGACAATTTTCCCAACTTTAACAAACTCATCATACCCTCCAAATATTGACAATTGTAGCAAAAGAACTCCCAGCCATTCAAAATCTCTTCAAAATAATGTGGTCATGTCTTGATGAAAGTAAACAATCTCTTCTTCGTCACAAGTAAGGCTCAACTTTAGCGGACCAACTTTCTCCATCGCTTTGGCATATGACTTGTGATCTTCTCGAGGGTCTCCTTTGATTCCTTCCAATGTCGTTCGTTACGGTGCTAACTCACAATTGAATTCATACCGCTTCCAAAGTCATGTGACAAATCTAACCAAGATTTGATCTCTTGAGATTTCGTGTTGAGTACAGGTCAAAACATCTCCTTCTAGGCTCCCAGGGAGCACGATAGGCAAGTTCTCATCATCCACCGGTTTACCAAGCTTGTTGGCAAACATTTTAAGGTCCTTAGGATTCTCGGTACCATCATACTTACTCAACTTAGGGGTCTTGAAACCCATAGGTAGTTGGATGTCGGGAAATAGCATCATCGCGTAATCCAATCCACCATGTCGGTTCGCATCCTTGGTTCTTCTTTATAAACTCCTCAAACCTGTCCAATCTCTTCATCGAGACCTTTGTCGACCGGCATGACAGCTCGTCTATCTACGGCCTTCCTTGAGAGGCAATGTCCCATACAAAAAGGGTTCCGTGTTATGAAGATGAGGTTTGGGCATGACTGGGAGGTATGTTTAAAGTGATCTGGGTTGAGTGTGAAGGTTTGCCTTTTAGTTGGCTCGAAAGACATAGTCAGTGTATGGAAAACCGGTGTTATGGCTAGAGAAAGCAATCTCATGAAAGTTAGGAATAGGTGGAACAAGGGTGGTTTGAATATTGGTCGAAAAAGGGGTGGATTACTTGTCACGGTAATGCTTAACAAAGTGTTCATGATCATTCGAGGTACCACCTCCACTACATTGTTGGCCCTTGATCAATTACATGCGCTTTGCTGCCATCTCTGCACTCATCTCATTAAACCTTCCTAGTACTTCACTTAACTGAGCTCCCAAGGCAGCAAAAGTCGGTGAAGTGACCAAAGCATTCTATCTGAGCCTCGGTGCGTAACTCATGCTACTGGACTGCTTTGAGCTTTTGCTTTTAGAACAACGATGGGGCCTGGCATTGAAGCTATTTTTAAAAGTACCTGAATGGAAAGAGGAACACACTTTAGGAGCTTATTTCCAAAGGGGATCTGCGGAGATTTGAAAGAAAAAAGAAAAAGAACGAAGTTAGTGATTGCTTATATAATTCGGATGCATGTCCTAGAGGGGGGCCCTTTTATGCCAAGGGTAGGCCTAGTATGAAAAATGCAATCCTCTGGGGTATGCACCATACAATACCTGATGGGTCCGATCACTCGTTGATATGCATTAGTAATCGATCCAATGGGGTTGACAAAAAGAATATGAATCGCTTGTTTGGTGCATTATGAGGACGAAATTCGAATGGATTCATTATTTTAATTGATATGTGAAGAAATGTTAAAGGTTAATTTAGCATGAAAAGGATTATTCTTAAAGGAATCGTAGTGCCTTGACTTGTCTTTGAGGGAAATATGGATCGGACGGGATTGATGGTTTACCCAAAAAAATCAGTTGGGTTTATTGCTTACTTGTAACTCCACATCTCAATGTTATTTGTAACACACTAGCTCATAAGCCCTCTAAAATCAAGATTTGACCTTGATAAAATCATTATCTCAACAATGAGAAATTATTTGTGACCTTTTTTGATTTAGTGTCCTTATGCATGGGATTTTACCAATTTTGATAAAATGGCCAAAAAATGATTACTAGAGGTTTATATTCTAGCATGTGAAGGTCACTCCATATTTTTGGTGCCATCATGGAAGGATCGGGCCCTACCTTACCTTGTGCACTACCCCTTTGGATGTTACTAAAACATAAACATTCAAGTCTCATTGGATTATATATCCGAGACACAAGGATGGTTTATTCCTAACATGGGATTCTCTATGCGGCATTCCCTCTATGGTTTATGCATGATGCCAGTTTATTAAAGCAAGTAAAGATACACAATGAAACATGGCCTATAGGAGCCCCATTTGAATGTTGGGGTAAGTCTAAAAGTGATATGCAATTACAACTTGAATGCAATGAACATAAATTCAAACGTGCAATAGCCTATCTAGAAGGATGGCTTGTCTTAAAAGAGCGCCAAGACTCTTATTTTCTATAGTTTGTGAAATGCAAGAAAAGGGAAGACAACAAAAAGTTAGTTTAATCAACAGATATCACATAACACGTTGGAGCAACAAATTGCACAAAAAATAAAGAGGGGTGAAATCCCTCCTCTCGTGTCTAGTGATCCTTAATAGGGTAAGGTAGACTCTCCCCTAGGCAATTCTAATATAGATGCATGAGTTTGGGCTCACTAATGCATCTAGACTCGATAAAGGTTACAGGCTCCCAAACCTTCAGACCAAAAGGCAAAAGGTCATCAATCCAAATGCCCCAAGTCGGTGGTTCGAGTGATCCCCTAGACATTGCTACGTGTACGTCGTGCCACGGCCACATGTCCAAGTGGATCGATCCTAATCCTAATAGGGAAGAGTGGCGTGACAAGCTACTAAAAGTAAAAAAAATAAGGTCAAAGTAAAATACATATGCACGTATGAAAGTGATTCCCTTTGAGAGGAGGGATTCAAACATCAAGCATTTTCGAGGCTCTAGGGTAGATGCATACCCACCCCCAAATGCAAGGCGCGGTACAAGTAAATAAATAAACAATAATTCATTCATCATGTACGCGATGTGTAAGGAGTGATTTGCACGGGAAAACCCTAAAAGAGAAAAGAAAAGAATGCAACCTAAAACATCCAAATGTGATATATAAGAAAGTTAGAAAAAGAAATAATCAACTAAATCAAGTGCTCGGACCCTCTTAGGAAAATCCCCAGTGGAGTCGCTAAGCTGTCGCATTTTTTGATTAAATGAAAAGAGGGAAGATTTTGATTTTTATTTGGTTTTAAAAAAAAAGGAAAGGGGTCATGGGACTATAAAATGCGACGGTTTGGACCCAAAAAACAAAAGTCTAGAAAAGGGTTTTTAGAAAAGTTTGGAGTCGCCACTTGGTATGGAGTTTAGGTGTACCAAGTCACCCAAAGATTTTAATTAATGAAAATAAACAAAGAAAACCCTTTTAGGCGACTCAGGTCTTTGAAAACTAGAGAAAAGGTTCTGGTCACGGTTGAAAGAAGGAAGGCAAAGATTGATGTTACTCGTCTCTAAGGCACCCTTCTAACCTAGCCAAAGCTAGTTGCAAGATTTAGTTGAAAATTTCCTAATTCTAACTTTAAAACTTATCACATTTGGATGTTGTCTATATGGATGCAAAACCTAGACCTAATGTTGGATCGAGAGGGCAAATGTCTCCTTGAGGTGTGATTGAATTGATCACATTAGTTGTGTCATCCAATTTTGATTCCCGAGGAGGTCACGAATAATACAAATTATGAGACTCGAACAAACGGCAAGTAGGGTTTTCAAAATGCAATCTTTATAAAGTATCAAGAGAAAAGAAGTTGGTTTTTTTTTGAAAGGATCAATTCTAAATGCAAAAAAGAACTTGAATTTCCAAAAAGATACAATTTTAAGAAAAGTGGCCTTTTAACTTTGAATTGTTAAAACATGAAGAAGAAAGTTGATTTTTAAAGAATGGTTTTGATAGCTTTTAAAATAATGAACATGTATGTCCTAAAGAGGAATAATGCAACATAATGGGTGCGGGGGACTAAATTCGTGACTTTAAATCTTCCTTTTCATAGAAGGAAATAAAAGCGTGCTAAGGCTAGGAAGCCATACTCGCTTTTTTCCCTAATTCAAAGGGTAATGCCTTAAATGCATTAATCTAAAAAAAGAAAACTAAGTGAGATGTTTCACATACGGGATGGGATAATAATGACATGCAAAATGGGAAAGAAACTCTAAAAGTGAAAAGTGTGTGAAATTTGTATCTAATGCATGAATGGCGTTTAAGGGTCTGGAATAAATACACTTTTTGCCCAAAATTAAACCTATCTATTACAACTTGGCATCCAAGGCCTCCAAATGATTTATTCAAAAATTAAATGACATAAATAAAGACTAGACATGAATAAAAGCAAAGGAAAACTTAATTTTAAACATGCAAAATCATGCAAAAACACATAAATAGCACATAATATGGGAAAGAAGTTACCATCCCTTGATGTGATGCCTTAATTGAATCCTTAAATGATGGAAATGGTTATCTAAGACTCAATGTCAACAAAAGGGATCAAGGTACCAATTTAAAGGAAAACCAATCAAAAATTCAAAGAAAGGGTATCTAAACAGATTCTACAAGTAAACAGATAACACTAGGAAAGAGAGTAATATTCTGGAACAAAAGAGCAGGAAATATCAACAGAATACAAAAAGAGAGAGTTACGCGGATCGAACGCGACAGTCAGCAACAAGGTCCCGCGTTACAAGCAAAAAATCAAAGTTCGAGGGGAACGCGGACTAAGCCGCTGTAACCCCTCTTTCCCATCTTCAAAACATCGAAGATTGCTTCCAATTTTTTCGAGACAATATCACAAACCAAAATATTCGAGGTGGATCTATTTGAAGCATTAAACAACATCATTCAGATCATAAGAACAAGCTAAAATCGAAGAAAAGCCAAATCTTAAGCATCAACATCATCAAATAGACAAAAAAAGGGAAGGGAAGAACTGCCGTGGTAGAACGAGTTGTTACGCTGGACCTGCCAGCAAGCCATGCTTTCTTCACATCTTCAAGTATTCAAACAAACGCTGATGCTACGCATAAAAGGTCCGTTTTCTTCACAACTTCAACATTCAAGAGGAAACGCGGATCGCGAAGTCATCCGCATAGTAGTCCGCTTTCCAGATCTTCAAAACGCGTGAAGAACATTTTTCCAAAATTTCTCGGAATCACAACAAAGATCATCACGTAAGCATCAAACGCCCTGATTTTAAACGTAAAACAAATCTACTAGCCTTACCAAGGCTTTATAAACACAACATGCTCATATAACAGTACCGATAATCATCATCAAATATCCCAAACTAAAAGAAAACTATTCAAGACCTTGGTTCCACCAAAGGTCCAAATCTCGAGAATAATTTACCATCAAAAGGTAAATAGAGTAGAAGGAGGTTACCCGAATCAGGTTTGAATCTAAACAAGAGAAGAGGGCGAAATTCCAAGAATAATCTCCTCAAGTGTGAAACCCTAACTTTCTTTTCTTCTTTCTTTTCCTTTTTCTCTCTAATTCCAGTAGTTTTTCTCACGCTTTTCTCTCTCAAAGCTCTCCTAATTGCCTCTTTTTCTCTCAGATTTCTAACCTCTTTGTTAAACCCTAATCTAGACTATTTATAGCCACCCAAACCTAGAACTAATGGTTTTGATGTTCTTGGGATGAGATGAGCTAATTTTGAACGTTAGATGAGTTGTTAGGGGTTAGGGGTGAGTTGGGGAATGTTTAAATAGGTTTCTTATCGCTCAAGCATCGAAATTACAGCTGGAAAAGGATGATCCGAAGTTACGGAAGAATCGCGCATTTTTTTCGCTTCGAGTTACGCTGACTGGTTACGTTGACTCATCCATGAATCGGTCCGCTGCTTTTGACTTTTTTTTTTTTTAAGAAAAACCTACAAAAATAACAAAAAGGTGTTAGAATATTCAAAAATAAATAACTAAACATTAATAGATAGGAAAACAAAAGAAATAGTCAAAATTTGGTGTCTACACTCATAATGCGCCAAACAGTGCATATTCTTTTGGTCGACCGTGTGGATCGATTACTAATCTCATATCAACGGAGTGATCAGACCCATCAGGTATTGTATGGTGCATACCCCAGAGGA
The DNA here is from genome assembly GCA_013103745.1 of Gardenia jasminoides. NCBI lineage: Eukaryota > Viridiplantae > Streptophyta > Magnoliopsida > Gentianales > Rubiaceae > Gardenia > Gardenia jasminoides. The sequence goes on along the minus strand of CM023098.1, from coordinate 5,853,275 downwards.
TTACATTTTTCATGCTAGGCCTACCCTTGGCATAAAAAGGTCTCATGGGACATGCATCCCAATTATATAGCATCACTAACTTCGTTCTTTTCCTTTTTTCTTTCAAATAAATCTCCCAGCTCCCTTTGAATAAGCTCCTAAAGTGTGTTTCCTTTCCCACTCAGGTACTTTTAAAAATAACTTCACGCAGAAGCCCTATCGTTACCCGATCTAAAAGTAAAAGCTCAAAGCAGCCCGTAAGCATGAGTTCGCACGTAAGCTGGATAGGAATGCTTTGGTCACTTCACCGACTTTGTCTTGGGAGCTTCGCTAAGTGAAGTAATCGGGAAGGTTTAATGAGATGAGCCGAGATGGCTGCGCAGTGTAATTGATCAGGGTGGCCAACAAGAGTGGAGGTGGTACCTCGAATGATCATGAACACATTGTTAGCATTCCCCCGCTGACAAATAATCCACCCTTTTTCTCGACCAATATTCAAACCACTCTTGTTCCACCTATTCCTAACTTTCATGAGATTGCTTTTTCTCACCACAACACCGGTTTTCCATACACTCACCCTGACTATATCTTGCTGAGCCCAACCAAAAAAGCAAACCCTCATACTCAACCCCAGATCATCTTAAACATACCTCCCAGTCATACCAAGCCTCATTTTCATACCACGTAACCCTTTGTATGGGACATTACCTCCCATGGAAGGCCAGAGATAGATGAGCCTGTCATGCCAGTCGACAAAGATCTGATGAAGAGATTGGACAGGTTTGAGGAGTTTATAAAAAAGAACCAAGGTCTGAACCGACATGGTGGATTGGATTACGATGATCTGCCTATTTCCTCGACGTCCCAACTACCTATGGGTTTCAAGACCCCAAGTTCAGCAAATATGATGGTACCGGAACCCTAAGACGCGACCTAAAAATGTTTGCCAACAAACTTGGTAAACCAAGGATGATGAGAACTTGCCTATGCGCCTATTCCCCGAGCCTAGAAGGAGATGCTTTGGATTGGTATTCAACTGAAATCTCAAGAGATCAAAACTTGGTTGGATTTGTCAATAGCTTTTGTGAAGCGATGAATTCAATTGTGAGTTGGCACCACACGAACAACATTGGAAGGAATCAAAAGGAGACCCTCAAGATCACAAGTCATATGCCAAGCGATGGAGAAAGTTGGTCGCTAAAGTTGAGCCTCCCATGACGTAAGAAGAGATTGTTCGTACTTTCATCAAGGCACATGACCCACCTTATTTTGAAGAGAGTTTTCGAATGACTAGGAGTTCTTTTGCTACAATTGTCAATAAGCTGGAGGAGTATGATGAATTTGTTAAAGCTGGAAAAATTGTCAATGTGACCGCCTTGAAACAGCAATTGGAAACATTGCAAGGGCAAAATGGCAGTGGGAGGAAGCTCCCATTTAAAAAGAATGAAGGAGAAGCTGCTTTTGTGTGGGATCAGAACCCACTTTTAGGCCCGTAACTCGAGCCACCCCACCAATCCAAACTCATACTTACCGTGATCCCTACCATCGTCTGTTTATCACGCCGCCTGCCTCACCCCCTATTCATTTGGACCCCAACCTTGTTTTCAACTTCCCAACCTATCTCCCACCCCCCCAATCTATACTCCTAGACCCCCACAAAATCCCGCCCAAAATTCTTTTCAAGATAACGAAATGCAAAATCAGAAAACCTTTGACTTTCATCAATTTGGGCATTGACCACTGTATGAGCTTGAAGGTCATTGGAAAATTGGCGCCCCTCCCAAATCAGTATCCCCGAGGACCCCCTATTGGGTATGATCCCCATACTATCTGCGCTTACCATTCTGGAAGCCCGGGTCATTCGACGATTAACTGTTGGGTCTTGAAACATAAAATTCAAGACATGGTGGATGCCGGGGATATAGTTCTGAAAAGAAAGAATGAGCAAGGGCCGAACGTCAATAGAAACCCTTTCCCGGAACATAAAAACGTCGTTGGAATGATCAGTGTGGAGGAGGAAATTGTTGACCATGCTCAGTTCATTAAGGAAGAAGAGGAGGATGGTGGTGGATCATTTAAGGAAAGGTCTGATGATGATATAGAGACAAGGTTATCTCAACTGTTTGTCGGGGTCACCCTTGACGCCGATCCTACGGAGAATGTGGAGTTTCCTTCGACTCCTCAAGAGGCCATACAAAATTGGGCTACCGATTGTCTGCCTGCTCGGAGGAGGTTTTGGTAAATCTGAGGGGGTTGTCCTTAAAAAAAAAGGGAATCATGCTTTAATGTCAATCATTTCTTCAAAAACAATGCACTTGTTATTTCACCTTTTGCTTGTTTAAAATTATGCCTTTAATTATGCTTCCATGGTATTATCTGTTATCTTGCTCTTTGCCAAATGAAATGAAATTTCTCCTTTTGTCCTTTAGTTATGTTCCACTCATTTTACTTTCGCACATTTATTTTATTTGCTCTTAGATGACCACAAATAAAAACCTTTAACCTTTGGATGTCGCCATTTTGGAATTTGGTGGACGAAGATTCTGATATCTCATGAACTTGGATGTCATCATTTGTAAGATGATCAAAATACACCGAGATTGGCTTAAAAAACTACCTTTTTGGCATGTAGAATTGCAATCAGGATTTCTATTGGGGCAACACCTTACTTTCTCATGTATGGGACGGAAGCGGTATTACCTGCTGAAGTTGAAACCCCATCTTTGCGCATTCTAATGGAAGCTCAGTTGGAAGAAGCTGAATGGACCAAGCAACGTCACGAGCAACTGTCTTCGATCGATGAAAGAAGGTTGAATGCCATTTGTCATGGGCAATGTTACTAGCAAAGGATGGCTCGGGCTTATAACAAGAAAGTCAGACCTCGCATGTTCGAAGTGAGGGACAAGGTTTTGAAACGAATCCTTCCGATGCAAGAAGAGGTTAAGGGGAAGTTCGCTCCGAATTGGTAAGGGCCGTTCATTATTCAAAAGGTGCTACCTGGAGGAACATTGGTTCTCATGGAGATGGACGGACAGATTTTTCCTCAACCAATCAATTCAGACATGTGTAAAAGATTTTTCATATGATTGAGCAAGGTTTCTTTAGAAATTGTCGCAAAAAGTGGTCTGAAAAGCAAACATTCTTTTCCTTTTCGTTTAAACACTTCAACCCCCCAATTCTCCTGTTTGAGCCTACAAAAGAACAGTTAATTATTTAGCAAACCCCCTTTGAGAATCACAAACCCCACACTGGGGCAATTTTTGTATTTTTGAAAAAGAAAAAAAACATTTTAAGAAAAAAACAAGGGACCAAACTGGGGCAAATTATGATTAAAAAAAAATTTTTTTGCATTCAAGTTTAAACCTGCCTCTACACCACACTCAAACCCCTTGCAAAAGCCTAGTGTTATAGACCCCCCACCTTTTTGCAAAAATTTCTGAAAGGAACTTTCTCAATCAAAAGGCAAATGATGCAAATACATTCCCTCTGAATCTTTGTCAGAAGGGATTGTCTCACTGATGCCACCATTTTAACAAACATGTTTAAATTGACAAAATTGGGGTTTAAGTCTGTCTATTTCACTATACTACTTTATCAGTCAACTTCAGCGCAAATCTGAAAGGGTACTAAGGCAAGCTTTGAAAAGCAACAGTGCAAGCAGAAAGGAAAAGTTCATGGGACAAGGGAAGCCGGTGATTACGTTTATCAGGGTTTACCTTATATCAAGCACTCCCTTGTCGTCAGTAAACTCCAAGGAGATGATATCCAAAGGGGTCAAGTGCGACGCTTTTGTTTTAAATAGTTTTCCTGACGTTTGGCTATTGTTGATTTAAAATGCCATGTTTAGCATTCATTCTATGGTCATGATGTCATTTTAAAATAAAATTGTTTCTTTGCACAAACTTTTGCACATATTTTCATCAAAAGGGCATTTTCGTCAAAGGACAATCCTCTTAGATTACCATGAAGGTATGGGTGATATGGGTTCAGAAGCAAGCGGAACGACAGAACAGATCTGCACCGATCAAACAAAAAGAATTCAGCTGACACCGCTCATCGACGTCCAAGAACTCATGTTTACGGGATGTTCAAGATAAAAGGGTCAAACGGTGGCGGCGTTATTATTACTTTTCACCATTTCTTTTCTTTTGCAGAGAAGTAGGGACAAGTGACTGATCGGTCAAGTCGAGGAGACCAGCTTCATTTTGAGTCATGTTTAGACTGTATGATTAAATCATTTTGAAAATTGATTAATTGCAAAATTGAGGAAGGACAAGTGCCTTTTCGGAAAAATTTGGAAAACGGGGTTTCATACGCACACTACTAGGTGTTATAACCCACAGTTCTTTTCAAATTCTTTTCTTCTGAAACGTGGCGTGCTTCGACATTCCGCCTGAGCAGCCTGTCCAAGAGGCCACCGGAAGCGATGGTGGAGCTGAGGGTGTCGATAGACCCGCCCCCCCTGATTTGCAGTTTATTCCATTCCTTCTTTATTTTTCTTTTTGTGTTTGATCTTGTGTTCTGTTTTTTTTAGACATAGGTTTAACTGTTAGAAATACTTTTGATTCATCTGCTTGCATCAGAATGTGTATATTTATTTAAATTTGGCTCTTATGTGCTTATTTATGTTTGAAAAAAAAATTTTAAATTGCACATTTGCCTCACAAATTGATTTGTTTTTCAAAATTTGATTCAAAAAGGGTGCAAATGTCCAATTTTGGTTGCAATTGCTTTCATCCTTCTGAAATAAAAGCCCGTGTGATGCGAAAAATCCTTTTTCCATCTTACTCGGAAATAATTGTTATGTGATTAAGACATTGGCATGTTAGAAAGTATGTTTTGTAAAATAGGGAAAATTATGCCTCAATTTTTTTTCCTATTAAATGAGATTTCTTCTTTTATTGGATTTTACAAGAAAATGATTGATATAGTTGGCAAATGATCCTTTTGCACTTTATGAAAAAAAAAAAGAAAAAGAAAGAAAGAAAGAAAAAGTAAGAAAAAGTAGCAAAGTGAGAACTAAAATTCTACTCCAATGATTCTAGTACTAAGTAACCGGAGGTTTAGCATCTACAAATGTTAACTTTCGCGTAAAACGGTGCTTGAATTACGAGTATGCAAAGCAATTTGAAAAAGTAAAATGTTGAGTAACCGGGGATCTTCACCTAAAAGTGTTGATTTTCGCGTCAAAAGATATTTTTACTATTTGAGCAAGAAGGCATATGTCGAGTAACCGGGAGTCTTCACCTAAAAGTGTTGATTTTCGCGTCAAAAGGCATTATTGCAATTTGAATAAGAGGATGTGTTTCAGTAAATCCTTTTTAGTAGTAAAATTTGAGAAAAACTGTGGAAAAGGCCAGCTTGAATTGAATATATGAGTCGTTTGATTGCAAAATTTGGTGAAAGTGAGAAATCAAGCTTGAATTGTTAAAATTGAGGTATAATTGTCTTTCTTTTACTTGACATTATGAGTACTTGATGCAAATTGAATAATTGCATAGTAATGTTTTGCCTAGTTTATGAGGATTTGGATTTCCAAGATCGCCTGGTTTATTTCAATCCCATAGCTTGTTTTTGATGAATACTTCCTGCCATTTGAAAACAAGTAATATTTCATTAGTATAAACATCTCATGAATGCATTTTATCGCATGGTTCTGATACATTTTAGTCATTTTAGTGGCTAACAGTTGTGATCCTAAAAGAATTTGCACTTTATGGTTAAAAAAAAAAGGAAAAATTTGAATTGCCATGGACTAATTGGTTAATATTTCATGACTTCTGCAGGGTTAACGATTCAGTTGACACTGGGGCAATTTTGTTTTGAGAGAAGTGATCTCCAATTTTGGATAATGCATTCAAAATTAATTTTTGCCGGAAAAGATTTACAGATCAAGACGATGGCAACATATGTGGATTTGTTCCAACCCTGCAGAGGAAGGGTTTTAGTTACACTCTTCAACTTTCCAAAATCCATCAATTCTTGAAAAAAGAAGAAAAAGAAAAAAAAAGAAAAAAAAAGAGAAGGAAAGAAAAGAAAAGAAAAGAAAAGAAAAGAAAAAAGAAAGAAAGAAAAGAAAAAAAGTCATTGTTCCTATCAATCACTTACTTTTCAAGTCAAGAAAATCGAAAATCAGAATTGCACCATTTCATCGAGTGCATCATTACTTATATTTTACATTTATCTTGTTTGAACAACTTGTGTTTATTTTTCAAAGTCTGGCAATCCAGCATTTATGTTTTCATTTCTCCCACTAGTGTCTAGATTTGGGTCCAATCCCACCAACAATTTAGACCTTGGGCATTTTTTTTTACATTTTTCCATCTAGTCATTCAGGCTTGGGTCCAATCCCACTGAATAGTATGTTTAGTCATTCAGGCTTGGATCCAATCCCACTGAATAGTACATTTAGTCATTCAGGCTTGGGTCCAATCCCACTAAATAGTATGTTTTAGTCATTCAGGCTTGGGTCCAATCCCACTGAATAGCATATTTGCATTTTCCCATCTAGTCATTCAGGCTTGGGTCCAATCCCACTGAACAGTCTAAATTTGGAAAAGCAATTTAAATTTTAGTTATTGTCTCACCTCCACCTGCACCCTTCTATCCCTTCAATTTAAATTTCTCTTGGTTCTTTTGACCTCCACCTTTCTATCCCCTACTTAATTTAAACTTTTGGTTCTATCCTCTTCAAATTCCTTCTATCCCCTTCTTCAAATTTAAATTTACATTGGTGAGTCTCACCACCTCTTCTACCTCCTTCTTCAAATTTAAATTTAGTCTCAACCTCCACACCCTTCTATCCCCTTCTTCAAATTTAAATTGTGAGTCTCCCTCCAGCCCTTCTATCCCCATTCTTCAATTTAAATTCCTGTTGGTGAGTCTCAGCCTCCTTCTATCTCCGTTCTCGAATTTTACAAGATTCAGTATTCATTTCATTATAGTTCATTTGCATTGGAACTACGTTTGACCTGATTCTCATGTCGAGATACGTAGGCAACTCTACACGAGTTCGGTCACATTATGCATTTTAGTTTGAAAATTGGCAATCTAATATTCCTGCTGTTTACAATGGTTCGGATACAACCGTGAAACTGGTAAGCATTTATGTCTCACGTCTTTGTCTAGAGTTTCTTCGAAACTCAGAAAAAGAGAGGCAAGCTGTAGACACCAAATTTTGACTATTTCAATCGTTTTATTATGTTTTTATCTATTAATGCTTAGTTATTTATTTTTGAATTTTCTAACACATTTTTCTTATTTTTGTAGGTTTTTCTTAAAAAAAAAAAGTCAAAGTCATAAATGACCGATTCTGCGGATGAGTCCGTAACTCCCATAACTTGATCGTTAAAAAAAAATGACGCTCACGTTTTTTCCAGCCTTTCCTTCCTCATTTCCAGCTGTATTTTTGTGTCTTTTGCATCAAGTAATCGTTTTAGTTAATGCCTATAAATCACCCATGATTAGGTTTTTTTTGAAGAGGTTGGAAAGTTGAGAGAGAAAGTGACAATTAGGAGAGCTTTTGAGAGCGAAAAAGCAGAGAAAAACGGCTGGGAATTGGAGAGGAAAAAGAAAAGAAAGAAGAAAAGGAAAGGCTAGGGTTTCATACTTGATAAGATTATTCTTGGAATTTCTGCCCTACTCTCTTGTTTAGATTCAAGCTTCCGATTCAGGTAACATCCTTATACTTTATTTATCGTTTTTTGATCGTAAAATTACTGGAAATTTGGACCTTTTGGTGGAACCAAGGTCTTGAATAGTTTTTCTTTTAGTTTATGATATTTGATGATGATTATTAGTTGTTATATGAGCATGTTGTGTTTATAAAGCCTTGGTAAGGCTCATAGTCTTGTTCTGACGTTTAAAATCGACGCTTGATGCTTCGTGTTGATTTTGTTGTGATTTCGAGAAATTTCTGGAAAAATGTTCTTCACGCTTTTGAAGATGTGAAGAACGCTGGACTTCTTACGCGGACTGATCCGCGTAACGTCCCGCGTTTCTTCTTGAAGGTTTGAAGATGTGAAGAAACGCTGAGTAGTTGCGCGAGCCGATCCGCGTAACTACCTGCGTTTCTAACCTGACAGTTCTTCCCTTCCCCCTTGTTGTCTATTTGATGATGTTGATGCTTAAGATTTTGGCCTCCCTCGGTTTTAGCTTGTTTTGACATGATCTGAATGATGATGTTTGATGCTTGGAATGGATTCCCTTGCCTCTGAATATTGTGTTTGTGTTATTGTCTGAAAAACTGGAAGCAATCTTCCTGATGTTTTTGAAGATGGGAAGAGACGCGGACGATTCGCTGAGTCTCTTTCGGTCCGCGTTTCCCCTCTGGACTTTGATTTTTACTTGTAACGCGGACTTAGTTGCGCGGCTATGCCTGCGTTTCTACTCCGCGTAACCTCTCTGTTTCTGTATTCTGTTGATATTTCCTGCTCTTTTATTCCAGAATCTTACTCTATTCCCTAGTCTTATCTGTGTTGCTTGCAGAATCTGTTTAGATACCATCTCTTTGAATTTTTGATTGGTTTTTCCTTTAAATTGGTACCTTGATCCCTTTTGTTGATATTGAGTCTTAGATAACCATTCCCATCATTTAAGGATTCAATTAAGGCATCACATCAAGGGATGGTAACTTCTTTCCCCTATTATGTGCTTATTATGTGTTTTTGCATGATTTTGCATGTTTTAAATTAAGTTTTCCTTTGCTTTTATTCATGTCTAGTCTTTATTTATGTTATTTAATTTTTGAGTAAATCATTTGGAGGCCTTGGATGCCAAGTTGTAATAGATAGGTTTAATTTTGGCAAAAAGTGTATTTATTTTAGAAAATGTAATAGTTAGATTATTATTTCGAATTTTTCCCCTTAGAGTGTATTTAGGTTCCCCCCAATGTAATAATTAGGTTTTATATGTTTATTTTGCATGCTTGCATGGTTATGTGTTTATTTGTTTTTCTAGGGCCTTGCATCTAGACATTATGCCTATGTGTTACGTGTTTATGTGTTTTATGTGTTTATTTGCTTTATTATCATGTCTACATGTTTATTGTGTAAATATATTGACGTCACCACACTAGTCCAACGCTAGTTGTGGCCTTCCCTTTCGATTTCTCACTAATCCAATGTTAGTGAGAACCTTTTGACGAGGGTTAGTCCAACGCTAGACCCTTAAAACGCCGTTCATGCATTAGATACAAATTTCACACACTTTTCACTTTTAGTGTTTCTTTCCCATTTTGCATGTTACTATTCTCCCATCTCGTATGCGAAACATCTCATTTAGTTTTCTTAGATTAGTGCATTTAAGGCATTACCCTTTGAATTAGGGAAAAGAGCGAGTATGGCTTCCTAACCTTAGCACGCTTTTATTTCCTTCTATGAAAAGGAAGAATTAAAGTCACGAATTTAGTCCTCCGCACCCATTATGTTGCATTATCCCTTTTTAGGACATACATGTGCATTATTTTAAACTCTATCAAATTCATTCTTTAAAAATCAACTTTCTTCTTCATGTTTTAGCAATTCAAAGTCAAAAAACCATTTTTCTTAAAATTGTATCTTTTGAAAATTCAAGTTCCTCTTTGCACTTAAAATTAATCTTTTCAAAAATCCAATTTCTTTTCTCTTGATATTTTATAAAAATTGCATTTTGAAAACCCTACTTTCCGTTTGTTCGAGTCTCATCATTTGCATTTTTCGTGACCTCCTCGAGGGATCAAAATTGGATGACACAACTAATGTGATCAATTCCAATCACACCTCAAGGAGACATTTTACTCCTCTCGATCCAACATTAGGTTTAGGTTTTGCATCCATATAGACAACATCCAAATGTGATAAATTTTAAAGTTAGAATTAGGAAATTTTCAACTAAATCTTGCAACTAGCTTTGGCTAGGTTAGAAGGGTGCCTTAGAGACGAGTAACATCGAATCTTTGCCTTCCCTTCTTTCAACCGTGACCCCCGAACCTTTTTCTCTAGTTTTTCAAAGACCTGGAGTCGTCTAAAAAGGGTTTTTCTTTGTTTATTTTCATTAGTTAAATCTTTTGGGTGACTTGGTACACCTAAACTCCATACCAAGTGGCGACTCCAAACTTTTCTAAAAACCCTTTTCTAGACTTTTGTTTTTGGGTCCAAATCGTCGCATTTTTGTAGTCCCATGACCCATTTCTATTTCTTTTTCAAAAACCAATAATATCAAAATCTTTCCCTTTTTTTCCATCAAAAAATGGGGCGCGACAGACAATTTTAGCAATTTCTATACTAATCATCTATAAAGAAATATGATTATTATAAAATTGCCATATAATAATATTTCACATATCATTTGCCCATAAAAACTTATGATTATTCTCATAAATTTTACTGATTCTTGCTATGTATAAGCTTCACAAGATTATTTGGGATAGTTCCTATTATAAAGTAATAACCATAGTTACTGAAATTTTGGATAGATATGAACAGACAATAAATTTTATCATTTTATTGACAATAAATTTATTAAAAATTTATCATTTTATTGTATTCATATGGATTAATTTATAGAAATTATGATGAATAGAGAACTACTATTTTATATGTAACTCCGCTTGGTTGATTTGTTATTATTGTAAACCAAACTTTCAATCTTTTCAAAAATTGAAAAATAATTCAAAATTTATAATGTGACAAATTTTTATTACATATTTTGCAAGGTCGTGTGAATAGTAAAATAGTTTTTATAATATTTTTAAAATACATGAAATATGCAAGATTTATAAATGATATGTACAATCGTGTATCATAGATGTATGTTACGAGTACTCTTTACTAAATATTATGTTAAATTTCAATCATTAATAAAAAAGCTTAGCATCATTTCAACTAAACTTCCTAATACTAGTTTCATATAGGTTTATTAAGTAAAATAGTAAATTTATGCCACAAAGTAGTAAGTTTTGATCATTAACCAAATTTAATATGTTATCATAAAATTTACTATTATTTTATAAAAAATTTATTATTAGTTGAATTAAACTTACTCTCTAAAAAATAATTTTGGGATTTAAAATACTAATTCATTCATTCCAAAAAAAGGTAACTTTCATATTTACTCTGATTTAATATTTTAGGCATAAAAGTTACTAATTTATTAAGTTAAATTTCAATCATTAATAAAAATTTTTAGCATTATTTCAAGTAAACTTCCTAATAGTAGTTTCATATAAGTTTTTAAAGTAAAATCATAAATTTTTACTACAAACTAGTGGGTTTGTTTGGATAGGAAATTATTTGAAATAATTTTTTGAAAAAACAACACACTGTAGCACACTGTAGCACTTTTTTGATGTGATGTGTGTGAGATAGAAAGGTGGTTGGAAATGTGTTGATGATGCAAGCAAATAAATTTTGGAAGTAAATTTCCTATCCAAACAAACCCAGTAAGTTTTGATCATTAATCAAATACTATATTATCATAAAAATAGATATTCAAAAAAGCTTGTGGATATGCTTCTCAAAAATGAGAAAATTAAAAAGGGATCAAATTTGATTTAACAACAAATATAAACTATAAAATTAACTTGTCAATTTTTTGTGTAAAAATAACTGAATAGAAGAACATACTTGTAGTGGAAATGTGTATAAAAAGTACAGTATTATCATGGGGTAAGCAGGATTGTAGTGGGAGGAAGAAAGATTTGTATAAGTAGACTCCGATATCGTTTGAGTAATATTCTAAAATTAAGGAATTGAATAACCAAAAAAATTCAGGGTTTCCAAATTTTATAAATAAGATAAATGACCAGATCTAATTGTACATACAGTAAAATTAAAACGTTAGTGGTACTTTATTCCTTTTAGGCATTGATTAGGACTGTCAATGGGGTCAGACCAACTCGAGTTTGGCCCGCTCAACCCAAGAAAAAGCCCAATGAGCCTTACCTTTCACTAGACCAATCTAAGTTTGAACCTAAATATTAGACTCGAAATATCTCTGAGCTGAGCCTGGGCCTCATTAGGCTCAGACCCATCATACGCCCAGCCCGAAAATATATACATATATAATTATATATATATGTAATTATATATTTATAATTTTATATATAATATAGTATGTATTCATTTAATATTAGTATACATAATTATATAATATATATGATTGGATATATATCATCTAAACACTAATACTTTATTACTTTATGCAAAACAATTAAACAAGTAGTAAACAAAATTGAAAGATCAAATCTGAAGTTCTATTTTCATTGTCAACTTTTCAGTCTTCCCAATTTCCCGTTATCGAGAGTGTTGACCTCTAGTTTCAAATCTAGTCTCCATTTCCAAAAATGAAAGACCAAATCCCTAATTGTTCATTTGTTCTTTCTTTCTTGCCTTCGAACTCCTAAGGCTCACATGGTCTATCATCGTCTAAATCACCAACAGCTGCTGTTTAAGGCTTTCGCTAATTTGTTCTTGTTTGTGAAAGGATTGTGCTTCCATCCATCTACAATCACCGTCAACAAATTATTTCCCAAATGCATTCTGCAATTGCAGCTCCAGATTTGGCGTCTCTTGAGAGAAGGTTCCAAGTTATCCCTTTTATAAACTCACCTAATTCTTCCTAATTGATTGATGTATTGTGAATGTTTCTAAAATTTTTAGTTCTAATTCTGGCTCAAAGTGAATTATTTCTTGTGAGTCTGAGGATGATTAACTGTGTTTCTAAGGATTTTACTACCGTTTCTTTTGATATTAATGCATAAAAATTAAGACTAAGGGCCCCCAATTAGGTAGACAAAACATTTTGCAAGGTAACTAGAAGGGTGTTTAAAGATATAAAACTAATTAAAAAATGGAAAATTTGAAGTTGGAGTGTTGAAATTGATGTTTATGTTAATGTACTTGAGATCTTTTCTTCTTTTACCTCCGTAGTATGTTTCATGGACGATGATATGTGATTCAGAGCTATCGAAGCTCTTTTGATGATGAATTTTTTTTAGAAGCATGTTTTTGGTACTTAGTAGTCGGCTTTCCATACATGGGGGCTCTTTAGTGGTCTAATTGTCAAGATAAACTGGACATTGTTGTTGGAGTTTTTTCAAACATGCAAATCAATCAAAATCTTTTCAAGCATGTGGTGTTAAAATTTATCAAAAAAATATTTTAAAAAATGGAATAATGAAGCTCTAAAAATTCAACTAACATATTAGGCCCCCTTAATTGTTAAATATCCATCAAGTTATTTATTTTAACTCAAGATTGCTCATTAAATTTTTTTTTTCCATTTCTCACTCAAGGAATATCTCATCAATCTTTTGACTGCTATGCATATTTGGACCACTATCTTAGAAATCAAAAATGGGAAATTCCGAGGTATGAATTTTTTCTATTTGCATATTAACTATTTGTACAGAAGCATCAATTTCTTATTGATTTAATTTGTGTTAGTATATACTATCTCTTTTTAACAAATGTCCTTTTTTGTGTATTAGATGTCAGACGCAAATAATGAAGATGTTGTTATTATAATCACAGATGCTGAAGGGCCATCTCAACCCGAACAAGAACCTTGAGGAGAGGAGCCAAAAAAAGGTGAAAAGAGAAAAAGAGAAGTGAAGGTTAGGTCCAAGGTTTGGGCGCATTTCACCAAGAATCAACTGAAGAGAAGGAATACACGTGCAATTACTATAAGAAAGTATTCTTGTGCCGTAGTTCTAGTGGAACGACTTATTTGCATCAACATCTATTTCGAGGCGTATGTGTAGCCTGCAAAAGAGTCATGGATTAACAATGATCAAAAGGGCAAATGTTTTTTAGTTTTCCCGTTGGTAAATCAGATCAATGTAGTAATGCTATTTGGAAATTTGATCAAGAGTAATGTCGAAGAGATTTAACAGAATTTATAAATAATCAAGAGCTACTATTCAACTTTGTTGAGGATAAATCATTGTAGATGTATGCTCGTGGCCTTAATCCGATAGTTAAATTTGTGTCTAGAAATACAATGAAAAGTGATTGCATGAAAATGTAAGAAGTTGAGAAAAGTAAATTGGAGTTGTTTTTGCAATGCAAGCCATGAGTATGTTTGACAATAGACACTTGGACATCTAAGACAAATCATCCTTTCACAGCATTGACTATTCATTTCATAGATAATCATTGGAAATTGCAGAAAAAATTATCAATTTTGTCTTAGTTCCAATGAAGGCTTCAGGGGAGAATTTAACTAATATAATTATAAACTATCTGAGTGAGTGGAATATTGACAAAATTGGTACCATAACTATGGATAATGCTACAACTAATGATATTGTTGCTAGATGCCTTCAAGAGCATTATTCAGTTAGAGGTGCATTGTTGCTAAATGGGATAGATATTCAAGTTTGTTGTTGGCGTCATTTTCTTAATTTGATTGTTCAAGAACGATTGGATGAGATTTATAATAGTATTCATAGGGTTAGGAATGTGGTGAAATGTGTTAGAGGACCTACTAAGAGAAAGCTTGAGTTTCTTCATTTTGCAAACCAAGAATGCATCCCTAGAGGAAAATGCTGTCTTTGAATGTATGTACGAGGTGGAACTTGATATATTTAATGCTTGAATCTGCAATGCATATTCATTTGATATTTTGCTTTATTGGAGAGGTCATGCAACCAAATTTCCTATTTTGTCCATGATGGCAAGAGACGTCTTAGCTATTCCTGTTTCTTCGATTGTTTCCGAGAGTGCTTTCAACACTAGGGAACATGTGTTGAACAAGTTTCATAGCTCATTGCTACCTTCCACTGTTGAAGCATTGATTTGTACTCAAAATTGGATTAAAGATGCATCAAAAGAAATTGATTTTGAACAAGAATTTTATCCTGATTTTATTGGGTAGTAACAATGTGTAATAATTTTCATTAATATTTTGATTTTTCATTGGTTTCTAGACTAACAAGTATTGTTTATTCTACCAGTTGCTTTTTAATGCAAGAGTTAAAATCAACAAGTCAATTGCTTTCTTGACGGTGATGGTGGCTATTTCTTATGCTAAATAGTCAAATTTTTGCTTCCTTTTCTTTCAGGTTTTCAGTTTTCTATTCTTGGAACCTTTTGGCATGATGAGTGATCCATTTTTTCTAGAAAATGAATCGTGGGCTGTCTTTACTCTTTTTTTTTTTTCTTGTTCTAGACAATTGGACCTTGAAGTGAATATTTTAAAATTTTTTGTTTATGCACTTTTTTTTGTAAATTGTTAGTGCTTCATGTTTTGTTTTAATATTAGGGATAATTTCAGAAACCTCCCCTGAGGTTTCTTACTATTTCACTTGGCACCCTCAAACTTTATAAAAATCTCACTTGCCTCCCTTATTTTATGCTTTTGGTATCATTTACAACCCAATTTAAAATAAAATATTAAAAATTTCATTTTGGGAAAGTAAATGTAATCTCATTCCAAAATTAACCTTTGTTGTCTTACTTTTTATTGCATAAGTATATTCATAACAAAATAAATGAAAGTTTATTTTGATTGAAAAAAATATAGTTTGTTTTTATATAGCAAGCGTTAATATTTGAATTCTACAAGTTATAAAGATAATATTTTCTTTATTCCAAAGTGTTTTGAGTTGATTTAAGAAGTTTTACAAATTATTTACATATTTTTAAATTTTCTACTTTTTGTCCAAATTGATGGCTTGAAAACTAAAAAGATATAATATGCTAAAAATCATATATAAATTTTTTTGTATTGTTTTAAATTAGGAAAAAAGGTATTTTCATGGTTATAAATTATTGTGAATTATTTGCAAAAGTATTAATTATTCATAATTTTGAGTAATTTAACGTTTCTTGTCCAAACCAATGACATAAAAACTACTAAAAAGTTTTTAATATTATTATCAGCTTCTAAATATTTATTAAGAAACTCCATCCATCTATTTATAAAAATTAACGAATAAGTTTGGTGTATTAAAGTAATTGAGAAATCATAAGAAAAGGGCAAACTTGGAATGAAATTATATTCTCTCACCCAAAATAAGTTTTTTAACATTATATTTTGAAATGGGTTTCAAATGGTATAAAAAGTTTAAAATAAGGGAGGCAAGTGAGATTTTTTAAAGTTTGAGAGTGCCAAGTGAAACTGTCAGAAACCTCAAGGGAGGTTTCTGAAATTATCCCTTAATATTATTGCCTTATGGATGTTAAATTAGTGTTACAACTTAATAGCTATAATAGCTAATTCTAGAAAATTAAGGAGTAATAAGTGAGTTTGGGCTAAACCTGAATTAGACTCATAGTCCGAACAATTTGTGAGCCAAATATGAGCTTCATACTTATAAACCCGAAACTCACAACCCGGATCCTGAAAATGCTATTAATTTTGTGATTCGAACCTTGGCTAGTTAAAGCCTGACTAATGGGGCCTGAATAACAGGCCTAGTATTGATTGATTTCAAAAAATTTTGGTTCAAATACTACACCTAAAATGTGATCAATTAAATTGTGAAAAAACAAATGAATGTTTAGAAAAGCATGACCGATTCTTATAAGTAAATATAAAACATCTTAAAACTGATCAATTAAACTGTGAAGCATTACCAAATAAAAGAGGGAGATTATGTACGCATGGCCCAAAACAAAATTACATGATAATAATAAGGACTAACAAATTGTGAAACTCAAAGAGAGGAAGAAAAGAAATTAAAGATATTAAAGCAGATGATTGGTTGTTGTCAATAAAAATACTCAGCTTAAAACATGAAACAGTTTGGCATTGGTTGTTGTTAATAAAAATAAAACAATTCAAATCTAACCAAATAAATAAAGACAATATATGCATGTGGCAAAAATATAGGACGCCCATTTGTCAAAAAGTTAGGATAAAAAGGGATATTTCAGTTTTACTCCTATTGAAAAGTATAAAAAAAAATTGAACATATTGATGCAGATAATCATAGGATTAACTTTTTATACACTAACAATGTAGTGATTTTTTTTTACATTAACAGCTCTGAATGATTGCCACATGCGCTTGATTTGAATTTCAAATTGAAATTTATATTATGTGGCATAATGCAAACCTACTAATGTAAAAAAAAAAAATTATACACTGATAGTGGATATATCAATGTTTATATTAGTGTTATCCACATAGCTATAAATTAATCATAAACTTATGCCATTTAAACTTCTTTAGCTAACATACTACACATAGCTTCATAGCATTCACATTTCTCCAATTCGCCATATC
The DNA here is from genome assembly GCA_013103745.1 of Gardenia jasminoides. Lineage (NCBI taxonomy): Eukaryota > Viridiplantae > Streptophyta > Magnoliopsida > Gentianales > Rubiaceae > Gardenia > Gardenia jasminoides. The sequence goes on along the minus strand of CM023098.1, from coordinate 5,836,085 downwards.
TAGGACTGTTAATCGAGTGATTTGAGAACAAAAGAAATAAGATTTTTGGGATTCATATTATGAGGCTCATGCCTAACTCACGTATACATTGGAGTTTCGAGCTTAATTCAGCTCAACTCAAATTTACAGTTAAACATAAATGTATATAATCAATATTAGTATTTATATGTTAGTGTATAATCATATATAAGTTTTTAATTTTTTGCATTGAAATATGTAGAGTTGTATATTGTTTACATGATTGCAAATATTTTTTCTGAGTTTTATTCCATAATCCTTTCCTTCTATCACATCCCTTTTTCTTGCCTTTTTTGGCCTACCAGTTTGCACAAAAGAAATTGGAATATCAAGTTGAATATTGGTAGATTCAGACCAAAGCACTAGGGCATTGATAGGTTGCAGGACATTGTCATACACTTGTAAAAACAAGTTTTTAGTATACCAATCATCAATCATTTCATGTGGATCAGCTTCTGTTTGCTTGATTGTAGCAATTACATGGGTATAGGGTAAACTAGATAACTCCTAAATCGAGCAAGTGCATTGCTTCTTTTTTAAATTTACTACAAATTGAACATCTTGGGTTCTTTAAGCTGATATCCATCTGTCCCATTAAATTGTGGCTGCCACTGAAATGATTTTGTAATCCTCTCCTTTTTAATTTTCTAACCAGTGGCCCTGTAGAGTATAGGTACCTTGACGTGGCAGCCTTTCTTTTTTGAATTCTGTCCATCATCAACCCTTTAACATTCTTCGATAAAGATATGATAGCTTATCCCTAATTTCTAGTATGTGTGAATTGAAAGACTCGCGCAAATGATTGACAATCATGTCACATTTGGTGTGAGGAGAGAAGAAAGCCTTACACTAGTGGCTTGGATGAGGAGCCTTCTCCACTATTTGTATGCTTCACTGTCATAATCTTTCATCTCCTCAACAGCTTTCTTATACATTTCCATAGTGCTACTTCTAGCTAGTGCCCAGAGCATTCCCTTTAGTGCTTTGCTTGGGTGCTTCTTCTTGAAATTGCAATATAGATGTTATACACAATATCTATACTCAGAGTTAGTAACACTTCAGATATCCAGCCCCTAAAAAAAACACACACACATTAGTTTTTGAGGTATAACATTTAATTACCTTTTGCTGATTAGATATAAAGGTGTAGAGACATTGATTATCAATTTCAAGATCTGCTTTTAGAAGCTCTAAGAACCATTTCCATTGGTTAGCAACTTCTTTCTCTACTATGGCCCAAGTAATAGGCCACCAGCCATTGTTAGAATCAACTGCCACAGCTGATAAGCATTGACAAGTGTATGCCCCTTTTATGTGGCAGTCGTCAAGTCCAATTACCAGCTTACACAATTTGAATTCCTTCGTTAATGCTCCCAAATAGCAATAGAGCCTCATGAACTTGGGATTGCTGCCTTGGTCCTTAAATGGAGTGCACTCAACCTCCATGGTTGAATTTAGATGAGTTTTCTTTATTTTCTCACAGTTCTCCTATATATGCTTGTATTGTTCAGCTGCACAACCTTTAATCTGCTCAGTAGCAATCTACTTGGCATTTCTAGCTACTGTTCTCGTTATTTTAACCTTGTACTCCTCATGAATAGTCTACCTCAAGGAGTGGATAGGAGTGTTCATGTTGGCTCTAATTCTATTTTCATGTCTTGCATCTATCCATTTAGTAGTCACCATCTTATTTTTCCAAGCATGACTGCAATTTTCATGCACATCATAAAAGATCTTTATGACTAGATCATTTGGCCCCAGTGCTTTCTCTAGAGAAGCATAGCACTCCCAATTACATGGATTCTTGCACATCACCCTCACTCTAAATTCTTCATTGATGTAGTACCAAACAGGTCTTCCATTGGCAATGGAATAATTTTGGATTACAGCCTTGAACTAAGCTGATGATGTGAACCTCATCCCTAATTCAAAATGTGGATTTCTCATTTCTTTTTAAGCATTGAAGTCAATGTGATTCCCGTAGCCATATCTTCATCTTCATCAAAAGAGCCATAAGTGCTTCGCAAGTCTTCCTCCAACATGTTGTCATTCAAAATATCACCTTCAAAAATAGCATTTATTAGTTCCTTATCAGCATTTCTGTCAGCTGTTGATGATGTTTTACCATGGTCTCTTGTGCTCTTTCTTGGGCCACTGGCCCTTTTCCAAAATGCTTTTTCTTGGCCCTTTTACTCGGTCCATGTTTAGCAGCTTGTGATTGCATTTTAGGTTGAGTTGCATGAACATCAGCTTCTTATGCATCACTTTCTGGGTCTATTACCTCCTATTCATCATGGATTTTAGGTTCTATAATTCTCTGGGCAACAGGGGGAGGAACTTCAACTAGAAGAGCTGGTCTCTCACTCCCAAGCATGTGATCATCTTTGCAAAATTTTTCATCATTAATGAAGTGCTCCTCTTCAGAGCTACTGCCATCTTTTTCTTCTTCTTTAACTTGCTTTACAATCATACTAGGTTCAACATTCTCATGTACTTGAGTCCTATTTGTTCTAACCCTACTCTCCTCACCTTCACTTGCACCAACACCTAATCCTTCAATTTCACTCCTACTTGTTAGTTCTAGGGCAGCCATAGCTATACTAACAAAAGATGTAGAAAATAGAATTTTTCTAATAGCCAATTGTTGACTTTGCTCTACAATTGGAATTTTAGATTCATCAAGTTCTTAGATTGCAACCCCTATTTTTTCTTTCCAGCTAACAATGGGGAATTTTTCTAGATTTCAAGAATTTCATGTAAAAGGTCTATGGTCGCAATAAACATCTATCAATTTATGCTCGTAGACCCATTTACATATTGCATTTACATCTCTATCTCCTTGTAACTCTTTCGAACCATTATTCAAATCACTTCCAGGTTGTAAGTAGTAATATAGCATTGGATCATGATGATCCAGTTCTTCAACCATGGCATTAATCTCATGTACGAACATTGTGTCGGCATTGCACACATTAACATAATCTATCTCACTATCAATATAGGTTTTGTATTGCACCCCACTAAATCTTCCCCCATCAAACATTCGAATACTAAATAATTCAGAGTTGGCCACTGCAATCAAAGGAAGAAAAATAAAAAGCTATCAATTTTCAAAGATTGTGCCCATCGTAATGAGATAAACACAAACTCTATCATGTCTATGCAATTTCTCAACTTTATCAACACAAAAATCCATTAATAATCATTTATTTGTTTACCGCATAGAATTATGTGCTTTAAAACCCATACCAGGATGAAAACCCTAACGTTGAAACCCTATGAGACAACAATAAATTCACAACCCACAAACTAACCAAGTACAATTGCATACAAACACTTGAATGCAACGCAGATAACAATTTGGCTAAACTACCATTTCGGTCATACTAAAAATATAGATTTCCACAAAAAAGAAAAACCATAAATCTTATATGGATTAATGTCAATGCGTCTTCTCTTGCTCTACCAATCCATAGATTCACCATTATTTTCACTTTTCTTTTAACTATATAAGTTTTTTAACCCTCAATTTCAAAATTGCTTGCAAAGAGTTGGAGGTTTTGCTCTTAGGGAGAAAGGAACTTGTATGAGTTGGGTTACATTGAATCAGTTTGATTATAGCATACTTGGTATGATCCTTGGAAAAGAAATGATCGAGTTTATTTCAAGAATATGGTGGACAAATTCACCCTTACATTTTGGACACGTGAATCGCATGTGTTTTGCTAATTTGCTGGATTAATATAAAAAATTGATGAAATGGCTACTGGTGAATTAATTAGATAGATCGGTGACTGATTTAAATGCGTAAAGTACACTAAGCCCTCCTGTAGTTTGCCTTATGTGCATGAAATCCCCCTATGGTTTAAAAACATCCACTTAACCCCTCTGTGTTTTGGACTTCATTGGATTTTACCTGCAAATTGGCTAAGTAGCCTAAATGTGACGCTAACGTGTACCAAAGTTCACGTGGGGCAAAACGCTAATAACTTGCATTCCACATTTGCCCTCGTTGTGGTTAAGAAAACTGGTTCTCATACTCCATACCCATTGCTTTTGCAAATCAAAGAACTAAAAAGAGAGGGGCGGACTAACCAAAGAGGAAGATGCAGATCTAAGGAGTTGTGGAACGGGAAAGCTATATTTAGGTCGGGAGGCAAAAATGTCTAGCTCTCAAAACTTTGGTGGTGGCTCAAAGAATCTAAGATATTAGTATAAGAGATAGGGGTGTGCATCGAATTTGAATGCAGTAATTTGGATATATGAATTCAATTTTTTTGGTATTTTAATTTTATTATATCCAATCGAAATCGCATTCGAATTCAATGTATTCGAATTCGAATTCAATTTCGATTTCGATTTCAACGGAATTCAATCCATGACTGAATTGACTGAAACGAAGTTTGAAGCTGTCAGATTTCCAGACTTCCAATATCAAAATTTCCAGCAGTTCAGCATTTCGTTTCCCAATTTCCAAATGTCAAACTCACAACAAGAAATTATAACCTGATACATGTAAAAAATAAGCAAAATAAGCAAAGAACAATCAAGAATGGCATTTGACATTTTGACCATTTGTTGTAAGTTATAACTTACAAGTTAGTACCTACAAAAACTATTGCCAAAACCAAGTTTCAAACTGTCAAATGTCAATTTCCACACTTCTAAGTTCCAATATCCAAATTTGTAGCAGTTTAGCATTTCATTTCCGAATTTCCAAATGTCAAATTCAAAACAAGAAATTATACCAGATTAGCAAATTGTCATACACAATTGACAATTGTCAAACACAAACACCAACAAGCCAAATGTCAATTGTCAAATGAAAGATGAAACATCAAACAATCTATTGCACCAGATTAGCAAATTATCTAATGGCTACTACCTAGCTTCAAACTAGATTGTCCAAACTCCAAATCTCCAAATGTCCAAATATGAAATATGAAAGACAAATTATTGTCTACAACATGCAATTCAAGATTCAGAAAAAACATGAAATTTTCCAGATTTGAAATTTATGTTAAGAATATAGCAGTCCACATTCCACAACTCCATTTGATTCTAGAATTGAACAAAAGTTGATTGCCAATGGCAGGAATTCAGGACTTCAAACTATGGACTCAAAGACATCTCAAACATCAATTATTTTTGCCTCGACTCCTCCCTTGAGCAAACTTGCAATGGAGGAGCAAAAAAAATGAAGTAATCAAGGAATTTAATACATCAATTGAAAAAATAACTCAAGTTTCAAAGTAGTAGTGATAACAGTTTACCAGATTCAAAGGTCTCGAGTTCTTTTACACTTTCTTCCACATTCAGTTCTTCTATTGAGGATCGTAGCCAATCTTGAGCACATATTAAAGTTTGAACAATTCTAGAAGTCAATGAGCTCCTAAATGCATCAAGAACCCACCTCCGGTACTAAAAGCAGATTCGGAAGTCACAGTCGAAATTGGGACAGCCAAGACATCACGCACCATTCTGGAAAGGATGGAAAACCTAAGACTGTTCATCTTCCACCATAGCAAAATATCAAATTTGTCATCGTCATCTTCACAGTCCTCATTCAAATATTTGTCCAATTCAGATTTGTTGTCCCTCCCATCAAGTTCTATTTTTCTTTTTTTGAATTCCAATTTGTACCTATCCATAATCTTTTTTGCTATATCAACATCACTTGGTGAAGTCTGATTTTTCTCAGAAGCACTAGATGTAAAAGTAGAAGAGTTAGCAGATGTTCCTTGTAGACAGTTGAGGCTCTTGTACTCATTAAACAATTCAAGTAATGCATCTTTTACAAGAACAACAATAACTCCACCATCAGACGCACCATGCATTTTTGACAGTCAAAAGTGGATGAAATAAAAATCAGCATGTTCATTTTTTCAATTCTAGCCCAATACTTGTCATATTTATCCTTCATTACCTGTGCCATAGAGCTCAATTCAGAATTTTGACTTTCTACCATTTCATTCAACAACATATTAATGTGACTAAGATCATTGAAGAAATTGTTACAACTCACACACTTTGTTCCAGAAACCTTAACAGTCAACTCATAGAAATTCTCTAAAAATAGAACAAGAAATCAAGCTTTCTCCCAATCAGATTTTGTTAGCAAACAAGTCAACTCTTGGCTCATATAAGGGTCCTACTCCTCGAATCTCTCAAACGCTCTCTCAAACCTTTGAGTTGTATCCAACATCATGTAGGTTGAGTTCCACCTAGTAGATACATCCAAACTCAACAATTTTTTACAGTCAATGTTTTCTATTTCTGCACATTCCTTGAATTTTTTCAATTTGGATGGTGACTGCCTAACATACCTTACAGCTGCCCGAACATAATCTACAAAATTCCCAAGTTTTTTCAAGTCATCAGTGACAACCAGATTCACTATGTGAGCGACACATCTCACATGAGTCCATTTCCTTCCCAAAATAGCTTTTCCCCAATTTTGTAATTTACCTCTCAAGTATTGAACTGCCGAATCATTAGAGCTAGTATTATCAATTGTAGCAATAAATATGTCATCAATTCCCCACTCTAGCAAGCACTTTTCAATAGACTCTCAATTTCAGTTCCTTTACGATTATTAATTGGGCAAAAGTTTAAGATCATTTTGTTCAATCTCCAATCATTATCAATGAAATAGGCAATAAAGCACATGTAATTAATTCATTGTATAGAAGTCCATGAGTCGGTGGTTAGACATATTCTGCTACAATTATTCCTATGCAGTTGCTTTAACTTAATCTTTTCATCCAAATACAACTGGTAGCAGTCCCTAGTTATTGTCCATCTAGAAGGTATTTTGAATGAAAGACAAGTTGTATGCATAACATGCTGGAAACCTTTTCCCTCTACAAGTTTAAAAGGAAGTTCATCAACAATTAACATATATGCTATGCTTTTCCTAATAGCCTCAAGGTCAAATTTCTAATTTATAAGAGCTGATTTAATCTCTCCCCTAGCAGTTTTAGTTTTCCTCAAACACAAAGTAGCTTGACCAGATTGTTTATTATTAGGATTCAAAAGACATTTAGATAAATGAATGCCAAGAGGACTTGTACCATGCATCCTAGAATCAGCATGAATTTTTTTCTCACAATATTTGTACACAGCATGCTGAATTCCATTTATTCTCTCCTCATCATAGTGATCCCAAACTCGGGATCTCTTCTTGTATTTCTCTCTCTTTTTGGTTGATGTAGAATCATGATAGCTATCTAAACTAGGAAATGATAGAGGAGGGTAATCAGATGAGCCTTCATTCTCATTCTCCTCTAAGTTGGGGTTATTTTCTGAAGACATACTCAGAATCTTTAATAAATGAATAAACAAGTTTAGTACAACACTATTGGATTGCATTTACAAATTAAAACATCCAAATGAAGCACTACTAATATTGGGGCAAAATCAGTTTTAGGATAAAGAATCAATTGGAGCAGATTCAGGACTTAGGTAATTTTCATTTAATCCAAAAAGTTCATCCACAAATACAGGACATACAATCATACATAGCAATATTCATGGCCAATTAACCAGGCAAACCAAGCCTGAGAAAACTAAAGAATGAAAGAAACGATCAAGAAATAAATAAGTATCAAGACAGTCACTTTTCTGCTCTTGAATGAAAAAACTAAGCACAAAAAAAGAAAAAAGATAATTTCATTCCTCTTATCCATTAAACCGAAAAAAAATAGCATGAATCATGAATTCTGAATTCTGAATTCCCCCCTATTCAAACCCTAAATTCATTTAAAAGGGAGGAAAAGAAAGATAACCTGGATGATGAAGAAAACTGTAGAGTCAATAGATCGCACTCTGGAGAACTATTATGCCTCCATTAATAGGCTTCCTTCTCCGAAAGCTGGTGAACTACAGCCGGTGAGAAATCATCGATGGAAGCTACTGAACAGTGAAGCTACAAAGTGCGAACTGCTCTGTGAACGGCAGTCGGCGGTGGCAGCAGGCCCAAAGGCAGAAAGGGAGAAGGAATCAATGGGCGAGACAGCACGGTGGTGGAGATAAAATGGGAGAAAGAGAGAGGGTGAGAGGCTAATTTGAGTTAGGGTTTGCCAGGCCCAAAGGCAGAAAGGAAGGAGGAATCGATGGGCGAGATGGCAACGGCGCGACGATGCGGTAGTGGAGATAAAATGGGAGAAAGACTGAAAGAGAGAGGGCAAGAGGCTAATTCAAAAATTAGGGATTTAAGGTTTTGTTCATATAGAAATTAGGAAAAGAAAGACTAAAGAGTAAAGACATGTCTGAATTCTGATTTCTTTATCTTTTTTATTTGTATTTTATATGTATTATATGTATATAAATTATACATATAACTTAATTCAGTAATCCGAATTTGAATATGAATATGGATCCGAAACCATACCCGTATTCGAATTACTAATTCGAATTCGGTTAAATCAAAATTGTTGTATCCTAAACCGAAATTGACCCTCTTTTGAATATTTAAAATTCAAATACTTTGATTACCAACTATTTTACCAATTTACCAAATTCAATTTTTCATTTTTAATTCGAATTTGGTCAAAAATTCGGTATTCGGATTTTTTGCACACCCCTAGTAAGAGATGCTATTGCAAAAACAAAGCAAAAATTAAGGTTGTTGAATCTGAAAAACCAACAAAAGATATGTTATATTATGTGTGTGAAACTAGTGCTTGTTGATTTTAGGTATGGTGGAACCCAATTAGTAGAGATAGATGTAGCAATGAATCATCAGGCCATAACTCGTATGTGGAACGGGTCGGTGTAGACACAGTTGCAACACCAGAAAATTTCTTCAATTTTGAAGCACGGATGGAAAGTAATTATCACAACAATATTTTGGAGTTGCAGAAAAAGATGCATAATCTCGAAGGCATAATGGCTCTCATGAAAGTGATGATGACTGTGTTTTTATTTGTTTCCCTTTTGCCCCTAGCTGTCATGTATATGAGATAGTGTTCTGGACAAAAAGCAAAGTAGGAAAATGTAATAGATTATGGTTTCGTCTATGTTTTGGTAATGGACAATATTTTGATGAATACCCAAACTTTTACTATATGTGCAGTCTATTTTGAGAATAACACACACAAAGGCACCACTATTAATTAGAAAAGTCATCCAATATAAGTTCATTTATTAATCTATCCAACATTCTAGTCACAAAAGTCATCCAATATAAGTTCATCAATCATTTGAACTAAGCACACTCATTATTTTCAATAATAGATGACATCCAAATACAAGTTGAAGTACTAAGTGATGTCCTCTTGCCTTGACAAAAATAATAGAAGAGCAACCAAAATCATTTAAAAGGTATAAAGACCATCCACAAATATTCAAAAAGCTACAAAAGATTAGACAAAAACATCTTACTTTCTTCCTCTCTTGGAGCCTGAACCTACAAGTCTTGATAAAATAGTTGCTGTTTGGTCCCTCTTTTTGCGACTTTCTTGCTTGTTGGTACCTCAAGATGCTGAAGAGCTTGCAACACTAATAGGCTGATTTGGTTGTTGCAACTGAGTCACATTAGTTAGCAAGGGATCCTTTTTTAGATTTAGAAAATATTCATACACATGTAATACTTGTGGAGGGATAGCAGCAGCAGTAGTTGAGACATTTGTAACTGCTGAGGATGTATATAAAGCTATAGCACTTCTTGTAGGTGCCTAGCATACATCCAAAAGTAGGTAAATATATAAGTAGCAACAACCAACTCAACAAGGACAATAGCAACACTTTAAAGGAAAGATAAATTACCCTGTACAATTTGGACTTGGGGGTGAATTGCTGATTTGCAAGTCTTTTCGTTATGACAAGATTTTAAGCACCTATTACAGTAAATAGTTAAGCATTTTCTTGATGCTTCTGAAGATTTAGGTTCTTTTGGACCTTTCTTTCCCTGCCTTTTGGGCCTGTCAGGCTGTTTCTTCACTATGAGTGGATTTAAATACTACATTTTGTTATCAAGCCATAATTCTCTTGATGGAACAGGACCAATCAAAAAGCTGTAGGTTCTCAAATAGACTTCCTTACTGTAGCATTCGTCCACATAATTTTCAATAGGGAGATGCCTTTCTTAAATAGCAACAACTACATGTACACAAGAATATGCTGTAAGTTGAAAAAACCCACAAGTGCATGTCTTCTTCTCCAAATTGACAACATTGGTCCTTCCATATCCCTCAACTTCCAAATTACCTTTCCCTCTATAAATAGAAACACAGACTCTTGACCTTGAGTTTCTCTATCCTATCAACAACATTTGGGCATATGGTTCCAGTATATTTCATTTCCTCTTCTCTTCTTACAACTAGTTCCTACACCAGTCTCTTTCTAATCCACTCAACTAATTTAACTACTGTCTCATCTCTTGCCTTTAGAATAATTTTGTTCCAAGACTCATTCATATTATTCACCACTATGTCACTTTTGCATGAGTTATTGTGTGACAGCCCCACCTCCCCCTAAGGCGAACCAAAGGGTTCGGCGGACCGCCTGTCCAACTCTCGTCGGGACTCACTACGAATTCCCAAATATCGATCCAAACATTCATTCGTAAAGTCATCATTAAAAGTTATTAAAATTACTAATAAACTCTCACAAAATACAAACTCCAAAATTTCATCAAAATTACGTTGATAATAACTCCAAAATACCATAAACCATCAAATTCATCCATTAATTTCAATCTTATACAAAATGAGGAAATCCTACAAAAGTACTAACTTCCTCGATTCACGTGCCTCACCTCGAAACCTGTTAAGGAAAACAAATTGGGGTGAGCTAACGCTCAGTGAGGCTAAGAGAAACATGCACAGGCAACTCAAAGCAATTAAAGAAATTAATGAAACAGTAAAAGAGAAAAATGGTTAATAAAACATTTAAACAGTACAATTTTGAAGGATGCAGTTGGCCGGCTCCACATTTCCATAATTCTCTGCAATTATTTTCTTCACCAGCATCAATTCAAGTCACACGTTCACACTCCGTCAACCACTCACTCTCACATTCCATATTCACCACTTTTATCTCTCTCCCGTCTACTTACACCTCCTTGACCGAGCCCGAACTCCTAAATTTAAACAGTCATTGGCCACCCACTATGAGTATGCCAAGTCAGCGGATTCATTCCAACCGATATGCTTTAAACAGTAATAACCCATGGTTCCCCCATCCCTTGCCCTTGCCCCTGTTGCCGGACAAGGTGAAGGGATTCCCAATGGGGTTTGGGCGTCCCCACAGTTATAAATAAACCATCAGTTCAAGCAACTCAAGTAGTCATTCAGTTAACATTTTAAATAGTTAAACTCACTTAGAGGCAATTCAAAGAAGGTGAACGCGATAAAGTATACGCTCACCGAGACACACAAGCATGCTTTCAATTTATTTACATTAGTTAACATGCACTTGAACACTCACCAATAGTCGAGAGTAAGTGAGAGCAATTCACGAGATCAATCAAGGTTCTCGATGTCCACGTGATCACCTGAGAGATGCACAATCAAAATTACCTAAGTATGCATTCAAGGTCAATTTTCAAACAGTTGAGCTTTTTGATTCCAAATTAAGAGGAATATCATGTAATTGGAAAAATCTAGTTTTCAAATTTGGAATGGTGTACAAATACTCAAAAGGTTACGCCTGAAAACTAGGAAATGTTTCCAAGGCATTTCTAAGCTTTCGTCGCTTTCTTAGAAGAATTTTCAGTTTTGTGCAGTATTCTTTGAAAAATCACAACTTGAGTTATATAGGTCCAAAAATCACGAGGTTGGTACCATTGGAAACCTCATTTAAATTTCTAAAACTTTGTAGAAGACACAATGATGAAATTCCAGACGAAAATTGCCCAGAATTTCGTTTAAGAATCAGCTACAGTGAAAAACAGAACAGCTCAGACTGGTTTTCCAGCTTAATTTGGAAATTTGCCAAAAATTGGAAGAAATGAATTGGCCTCTGAAATTTACACAGTTTAAAGTTCTATGTATGAAGTTTCAAATTCCATTGACGGCACTCAATTCCGACACTCGAGAAAGAAATTATAATTGTTCAAACTAGGCAGGTTCAAAATTCTGAGTTTTCTGATTTCCAGATTTGCAGGGTATGATTCTAAACCTCATTTGAGTGACGGTTTCTTACCCAAAAATTACCAAATTTGGTAAACCAATTCTACTATATATTTGATAGGTTGACACTAAATTTCACCCATAAATTCAAACAAATGAATGTTAAACCGAAATGAATCCAAACAGTGCTCAAAGCTGGGAAAAATTTTCCAGATTAAAGAGGCAGTTTTGAAACATCATTTGAGCAACGAAATGGTACTGGAAAAACACCAAATTTTGCAGGCATACACCTTAGTATATGAACTACATTTTTACCAAAATTTAGCTAAAAAATCTCACAGGAAGACAGTGATTAATGTGACCAAAACAGGGCAGCAGCAACAGTGAAAATTTTCCAGATTTTGATTCCTTCTTTCCATGCGATTTTTACCACACCAAATGGAATGGTTTTTGCAACTAAATTTACACACATATAAACCAACATTTCAGCTTTCAAAATGGCCAAGAAAATCACGAAAATTAGCAGCTAAAACAGGGCATAAAATCAGCAAAATGAATCGGCAGCACTTCCCTCAATCCACTCGATTCTCCTCATTCATCTCTTCTTATCTTTCTAACATCAAAAATCAACTAAAATCACCACCATATCATCTCATCAACATCAAAATAGCCACACATTGAAGTCTTGTGGGAATCCAAGAGCCCACTTCAACAACCCAAATAACAATAATAGCAACTAAAGAACTAATAAAGCTTTAAGCATAAAAGTAATTAACCTAAAAGACAAGAATTGGTTAGATGATTTTACCTCTAATGGAAGATTTAGAAACCCTAATGTGTTAGTGCTTAGGAACCCTCAAATTCACCAATCTTCTCCACCAATAGCTTGGGTTCTTCACGGGTTAGCAATCTTCAAAGTTGCAAGGAAATTCAATGGTGGATTGTGCAAGATTTTAGCAAGCATTTGGCAAGAAAAATGAGATGAAACTTGAGAAAATAGAGGAGAGAAAGTCGGGTAAGGAGAGAGAGAAAGAGTGAGTGTTTGGTGAATTTTTTTGGTAATTTTATTAGAGAAATGCAAGAAGAAACAAGGGCCACTCATTTGGTTCAAAAGTCAACTAGTGTAAAATGCTTCATGTATGCTCTTAATCAAGTTTAACTCTAATCCCTCATTTCTCATTCCTCAAATTTACATTTCTAAAGGTACAAATGATCATTCTTACTCTCCCAGATTACATCACTCTCAGTCCAAATATTTGCCTCGAAAAATGTGTCTTTTCTCATTTTTCATAATTGAGTGACAGAAAAATCAAATTGATGGTTAAACATGGTTTATAGTACAGTTGTAATTAAAATAATTTAAGTCAATTACTCAGAGAAAATAAATAAATAATTAAATAAATAGGTTAGATAAAAATAAAATTTTCGGGTCCTCACATATTGAAGTGAGCTCTAGACTAGAGCTTTCCAGGCAATCTCTTAAACCATCTAGCTGCGGTTAACTTTCTCCTTCATTAGGGCCAATCATTTCAAGAGCTGCCATTGTAGCATCAAAATTCCTCATATTTGTTGCTGCTGCAACATTCCAGAGTAAGTCCTTAATATCTTGGGTCTTGAATCTCAATTTAAAGTTTTTAAACATATTTAAGCAGAATATATGTTCAGACTCAGGAAACAACTCCTTGATAGCATGTACTAGGCCTTTTTATCTATCAGATATGATAGTATAAACAACTCCATTATTGTCTCTTCCAACTTGGGTAATTAGTTCTCGTAAGAACTAGCTCCAGCTATCATAGTTTTCTGCCTCAACAATAGCAAATGAGATTGGAAACATATTGTCATTTGTATCCCTTTCCAAAGCAATTAGCATTTGTCCTCCAAATGCACTCTTAAGGAAACAGCCATCCAATCCTATTATTGGCCTGCAACCTGCCAAAAAGCCATTCTTTAAAACCCCAAACCATAATAGAGTCTCTAAAAAGTTGCTTTATCCTCAATAGTGCGCCTACCAATTTGAAGGAAAATATGACTATCCAGATTTGAGTCTCTCACTGTTGTCACATAATCCCATGGTCTGTGGTACTGCTCCATATCATATCCTTTAAGTGTGTCCTTTGGTTTTTGCTTTCTATTAGACGCTTTCTTTTGCGTGATGTCAACCATAAACATCCTCCTTACCTCCATTACCAATCTTGGAATGCTAAAGTCAGAATCATCTCTGATTTTTTTCTTGAAATTTTTTGCTCAGATAGGTAGAAGTGGCATGCCTATTAGAATAATCCTTACCACAATGGTGCTCATTTTAGAGAGATTTAATCATAAAAGTGCTTGTCTTTCCTATTTTGCTAGCATGTATTCTCCAATTACATCCTATTTTGTTCAGTATTGAAATAAGCGTAGCTAGGGCCATTTTCATTAGCAAAGTCTATCCCACCATCGAACAAATTGCCATCCTTTTTAACTGATTCATTCCAATCCTCATGCTCATCAGCTTCTTCTCCATCTTGTGATTGACATCTTGTCTCTTCTCTTTCCCTCGTTCCTGTAGTACTACCTTGTGGCTGATATTGGCTACTTGCTTGTTACTGAAGTGTCTCGAATGTTTCTTGCTTGATAGGATGCTACTCTGGCTGACCTTTGCCTATACCAAAAATATCATCATCATCTGGTTCTTCCAATCTCTCTCTAAGCCATTCAGGAAGATCAGATTTGTCTATAATGTCCTCTTCTTCTACAGGCTCTCCATCAATACCAGGTTTTGAAGAGGGTATGCAAGGGACTCCTCCTTTATGAGTTACTGTAGCCATCTTCTGCATATAACCTCCTAACACTTTTTCTTCCACTCTTCTTTTTTCTCTCACCAACCTCAATTTATCTCACAATTATTGGTTTTCTTCTAACTGGCAGCTTTTCTAATTTTCTTTTGGACTTTCTAATTGACCATTGATGATCTTTTGCCTCCTCTTTATGTGGCCCAACTACTACTGGATTAGACGCTATATGTGATGAACCTTTACCTGATATGCCCTTCCCTGTTGAGTTGAAGTGTGACATGTCATAATTGTCTTCACCTTCATTCACTACAGTATCTTTATTGGCACAACTTTTCTATTTTCCTCAATCAGCCTCAGCATGCCAACTAGTATGATATAGAATTGAAAATGGACCATTACCAATGACTCTCTTGTAGAGTAACGTTCCTTTTGGGGACACAGTTTCAATAGGTTGAGGCCCTCTCTTTGCATATATATGCATGTTTTCTAATCCCTTATAACATGTTAATAACTGTATATCTACATCATCCTTAATGGGCATCACCCCAACATCCAAGTCATGGTGGGATATAGAGTACCAAAAATTCATATTGGATGCACCTCTTTCAAATGTGTCATACATCTTTTGAAGTTCAAAAGGGGATAACTCATCAGGATCATAATCAAAAAACACCCTTACCTATCACCTGTGTACTTAATTTTTGGTTTCCAGATGAAATGTCCACCATAGTGCATGTGTATATTTATAGTCTTAAATACATTATCTGCCATCCTTCTACACCTAATGAACACAAGAAAATTTAAGTTTCAGATTTACGGAAGAAGACAAGGCACATACACCAAAGTAACTAGTCACCATCCAAAATAGTCAACTAATTTGACTCTAAACAATACAATATTAAATAATTATCATATTACCCTCAATTAACAAAAGAAACCCATTTTTTAACTACACACCATCCAAATCAGTCAACCATTAATGTTTCTTTTTTTAAATTTTCCTCGGCAACAACTCAATAAAAGTATTCACAGCCTACCAAACCTTTCCCTTAACACTAATGAATTACCCACAGTTATCATGCTAGATTATTCAACAAAAATTTGAATTAGATGTTAGATCTAGCTATTACCTCGTCAATGCAGTAAATTGCCTTAATCGTTCGGTGATTAACCCTTGATTTGCACCAATTATCTCTGTACTTTAACAAATGTATAAAAAGCAATGGCTGTTGCACTGATCGACGGTGGCAAATTTAAGGTTTCACCACTTTTTTCTCTATACACATGAACAAAGACAGAATATGCTACTGCATCTATCGATTTCGATATTATAAGGGAGGATACTTTAAGTATT
Organism: Gardenia jasminoides; assembly: GCA_013103745.1. Taxonomy (NCBI): domain Eukaryota; kingdom Viridiplantae; phylum Streptophyta; class Magnoliopsida; order Gentianales; family Rubiaceae; genus Gardenia; species Gardenia jasminoides. The sequence continues at coordinate 5,819,862 of CM023098.1, read as the reverse complement.
TCATATTATTACCGGTTAATTAGCCAGTTTGCAGGTAAAATCCAAAGAAGTCCAATATACAGAGAGATTAAGTAGGTGTTTTTAAACCATAGAGGGTTTCATGTACATAAGGCAAATCACAGGGGGGCTTAGTGTATTTTACCTGATTTAAGCCAAAAAATTGTTTAGTGGTCAAAAGATGACACGAGTATTAGTTTAGTGGTTGCCAATATTTTTCAGTCGAACCCGATCCAAGTTTGAAAATATAGGTGCAAAGTGAAGTCATGAATTATAATTCAATCTTTCTGGATCAAGAGTTTAACTCTTAACAATCCTTTTACCATAAGTTAGTCTCTATTTAGATTGAGAGTATGCAAGAGAAAGGAAAGGAGGAGAATAGGAGGACTTTAATTTTTCATGTTTGAATTGATTTTTGAGGAAGGAAAGGAAATGATAAGAAAAGAAAGGGTTATCTTTATGAGATTTAGTTTCCATCCAAAAGTGAGCGGAAACAGATAGCAAAGGGACCAAATCAAATGAATAATTAAAAATTAAATCAAATAATGTAAAATTTAATTTTTTTTATATCTCTCTAGTTAACTAATACTTGTAAAGGAGGTTTTGATTTAATGGTTATGGTTAGGGACCCAATACTTAGAGGTCTTTCGTTCATTCCTCCCCACTTCTTAAGTTCTACCTCTTCCCTATTGGAAAAAAAAATATTAAAAAAAAACTAAAACTTTTTCTTTCCCTTTTTTCCCTTCCTTAAACCAAACAACAAATCTTATTTATTCTTGGCAACATTTCTTGTCCTTTCTTTTGGTAACTTTTTGTAACATTTTCTTTTGTCTCCCTTCCTTTCCTTCAATCCAAATGGAAACGAGAAGGTTACATGTTATGTCAATGGACTGTTTGGATTTCTTTTCTTTTTCCTTTTTATGCTTTAGATCAATTATCCTTTCATTTTTGGTATTAACATCCTTGCTACCATTTAAGTTCGTGAATTGATTTACATAAAATTTCTTATTTGGTAGTCTTGTATTAAACTACTAGTCAACAGAGGGAGGATAAGAATTTCAAGATAAAAAAATCACTTCAATGTCTTTAATTGTCAACTGCTTTAAATTTAAATTTTCGACATTGATAGTCATTGTTTATCTATCAATACCAAGGTTAATAACTATCATATTTAATCTTTTAATGCCAAGGTTAATAACTAAAACTTATAAGCCGATGGAGACAACCAACTATTGGTCTAATAAATTCATGCTTTTCTTTTATCAATTCGATGGAAATTACATTCGAAAGTATCTCCAAGTCAATCAATATCATCCTTTAAGGCAATATGCAAGATATGAAAATAGGTATATTACCTTTACTAAGGGTGATTTCAATCTATCTAAAATAGTTTGCCAGATAGGCTGAACTTGCAAACTTTCCTAGTGTGATAATGTTATTTTATAATCGAAGACTCTCGTTACTATGCTTTTTTTTGGGGGGGGGAGAGGAGGGACACATTTGCACATAGGAAAATTAAAAATTTGCAGGTCTTTTATTAGTTTCATGCACATTGAAAGCATATATATACATATTTATTATGTTGTGCACATGCTAACACCCATTTATACATTTAACAATTTGTCTTGAAAAATTGATGAGGTAATGAAGGCGATTTTTTTTCGCATTGGATGGGTCTATATTTGATTCATTTTAAATTTGTGAAGTATTCTCATATGTAATACCCTTTTAAATAACCTTAATATGTAGTGTTGCTTTGAATTTTGGGAAAATTCTTTATTCCATAGACTATTTTAGTTCATAGGCCACGTGAACATCTCTATAATTTCCACCACCTCGGTACATCACATGTGAGCAAGAGTTTACTTAATTAGCATTTTTTTTCCCTAATAGGAGAGGGTTGGGATTTAAGAAATAGGGTGTTGGGGGGGAAGAAGGGAATTAGAATCCAAGATCTAGAGGTCTTCGGGTAGTATAACCATTTCTTTTTAGAAGGTTACTATGGCCAATTTCAAATGCACTATTTAAAGCTTTTGACCTTACTAAAATTGTGATAGCACCTTATCTCTTCTTGATTATGATTTTTGTTGCAGGTGGGAGGATAAATTCTCAACTATACTCTGTTAATAGAAATGCCAATTATTGTCATTAGTTTGAAATGGTGACTATTCACATAAACAAAATTATTGAATCTCGATTCCTAAATTATACTCCTTTATTCTCAAATTGTTTGTCATATTTTGAGATTCAAACTTTTTAATAATAGTGGTTTGATGGTGGTATTAGTAGATTTGTTACTAAACTTACTCTCGAAAATTCAGATTTTAACTTTGGATTTAATATAAAAATAGATAAAGATGGGATAACTTTAGAAAAAAGAGATCAAAAGTAACATTGACTTTCGTAAGATGACAAACATTTTATGATATCCTAAAATGAAAATTATAATACTTTCAATAGGACAAAAGAAGTAACAAACTACAATTAGATAGACCAATCTTTGTGGCGTTAGCACCTAAAATGTTAAAACTCATTTAACATAACCATCTAGGGGTTTGCATCTATTCCATTTATGGATAAATAGAGATTTTCCTTTTACTAAATAGGAACACAAAACTATTGGTGATTTTCTCCATATATAGGATAAATTGTGTGCAAAAAACGAAACTAATTGAACTTTGTTTTGTTATTTAACTATAGATAAATGAGCCTATCGATAAATACACATTTTTTTTCCTTAATTTATCGGCAAATAGGCTTGTGGGTTGGGCCTTAGTAATTTCAGTCTCAACTCACATAAATTATCATTCACCATTCTTTGAAACGAAACCCAACTTCACACTAATAAAAGGTAGCCTATACTCAACTCAGAGAATTTGAAAAAATTAAATTAAAATTTATTTAATTTTTTCAAAAATTAAATAAAAATAAAAAATTTCTTCAAAAATAAATAAAAAATTAATTTTCTTTTATTTTCTTTTTTCTTTTTTCTTTCCTTTTTTCCATCTCTTTCATCTCTTCTTCTTCTCCACCACTATCGTCACTCAAACTTGAGACCTCTACCATCGACCATCAGCAATTTGTTTTCCACTTTCTCTCCCTCCTTTTTTTCTCTTCTTCTTCCTTCTCCTTTTTCTCCCTTCCCCCGCCACTCCTCCTCCTCCTCCTCCTCCTCACCTCTCTTCTCCTACAAATGCAAGTGCAATATAACTTTTCCTATGGATGGAATATTACATTTAAGAACTCTACTTTTGGACTAATAATAGACCACTTTTCACACTCTTGATTTATTCAAGTTTTTTAATTTTAATTTTTATCTTTTTTATATATTTTAGATGATTATGTACCCAGAATAATTATGTTACTTGGTGAATAAATAAAAAATTTGGGTAAGATTCTACATAAGTCAAAAGTATGATAGGTAGTATACTATTAGTCTAAAATTGAAGTTTTATGTGAATTTGAATTTTTAGGCAATCTTACTGATTTCTGAGTTTGTAAAAACACAAATAACCAAAATTCAAAGTTTTCAAGGAAAAAATAAAAAAGAAAACAAAGGGGCAGTTAATTGAAACAAATGCCATCGTTAGAAAGATTTAGCACAGTACAAGGATGTGGCCTATTAATGAAACAGGGATTAAGTAGAATTTTATTAACATGGCAATATGTGTCATAGTTTTTACTCAATAATGCTCAATTCTGTTGTCTGTTATGTAATACAATGTGCTTATTTCATACCCTCCAAAATACTTTTCTTTTTTTAGCCCTCTCCTACCTCTCTACGCCCTTTCAATTATTAGACCCAAGATTCAAATTTTGAACCTAATAGTGCCTAACTTCTAAAAGCCTTCCCCTAACCACGGCCTCCAAAATACTTAGACCCTATTTGGATTGTTAATTAATTTATAAAATTTTTATAAATTTTTGTGAATTTTTTTACATATCTTTTGATTATATTTTTACCTCACATACATCACATCCCAAATAAGTGTTAAGTAATTTTTTCTCCAAGGAAAGGTTGGGTTGAGCGATAAGTAGGAGTGATTGTAAGTAGGAGATCCTAGATCTAAAATCTCCCACTTAAAAAAAACATAATTTTTTCTCAAAAACGTTGCAAAAAGTGCAATCCAAACTATCTCATTAAGCCCAAAGTTTGAATTTTTAACAAGATAAACCCTAGGATTTTAGAAGTTCTTTTATTTACCTTAAAAGTTGTACTTTCTTAGAAATTGATAAAAAAAAAATGTAAGTTATCTTGTTAAACTATGCCTTGGGAAAATCTAAGACCATGGGAATTATATTTATTTTGAGTTTTTTTATTTATTATGGGATTAGTAAGATTGCCACATTCTTGATAGTGTTTTTGTGATATAGTATCATTCTACCATTAATAGTACGAGTGTAAAAGAAATTTTAAAATATTATACCACATTGCTCACATTCATTTTATATGTACTAGTTTTTGTAAACTCTCAAATGAGCACTTGATTTTTAGAAAAGTATGCATTATAGTAGGTGAAAAGTTAAAGAAAGTTATTGTGTTCGGTGTGATGAGAAGAAGGAGGAGAGGGAAAATACAAACTTAAGGTTTAGTTGCCTCCTCCCCTCCCTTCCCCGGCGTGGAAATGCTATAGTGTCTGGAGATAAAACTAAGGGTTAATAACACTTTTGCCCCTTGAACTTAGGGATTAGTCATATTTTACCCCTCTCTACCTTAGACATATACACTTTATCCCTCACGAAGACTAGTCAAAGTTATATATATATATATATATATATATATATATGAGTGCAATGACATTATTATCCATTTATTCATGAAACTATCTATAACTTAGTATTATTTTCGTTCATGGTTAAAAAATATACTTCTCTCTATCATATCAACTATATAAGAATATCAACTGAAAAAAGCTAAATAAAATTTAAATTTAGTTTATCTCCTTAAAATTTTTCCTATTGGTTGGTATTCATTTTTATATATGCTTTGATCAAATTATAATTTAAATAAAATAAAAAAGCACGATACTAAACTAAGCATAGATACCAAATTTCTTTTTGAAAAAGAGGTAATAATAAGCTTTTTTTCTTTAAAATTTTTTAATTATTTTAGTTTATGTGAACTTTTATTCTAATACATAGCCCACTATTGTTGCTTTTTCTTCTAAAAATATAAAATTTTATTTAATCTCAATTTTGCTTTTCTTAGTTTAAAAATGCATATCTTCTCATTTCATTCCATGCATCTTTGAGATCAGGTTTGGCCTCTTGCAAATACTGGTAAATTACTACATTAAATTTAAGTAAAATAAGGGGTTGACATCCTCCTCTCGCATATGGTATTTGCAGCCAAAAATAAAAAAAGGAGACATATTAATGACTATTAGCAAATTTAATTAAGAATTTCATTTTGGAATAATTTGATAAACAAAAAAAATTAGTCTAAAAGTTTAATAAATTAGAATGATAAAAAAATGAGTTTGTATTACCATTTTATATAAATATTGGTAACTGTACTTATTTTTTAATATTATGCTATTTATCATTTTTATTTGACTTAATGTTTAATAAATTGAACAACACATATATAGAAGTAAACATTAATACAACAAGAAAAAATTCAAGGATATGAAATGAATAAAATTGATATTTTGTATAATTGATACAATAGAGAAGATATAAATCTTTTAGCAACAAAAGGAGACGATATGAAATTATAAATAATTTTGTGAATTAAAAGGCAACAATATCATTGCATTTTTTCTGTATTTCTAACTTTGACTAGTATTCATGAATGATAATATATATATATTTAAGATTGAGGGGGTACAGAGTAACTATGGCAATGTATTGTTAATCATAAAAATAATACAATGTAAATCAACATACTAGAGTATTTGGATATCCATTATTTTAAAAAAAGGGATAATCTCAGAAACCTCTCTTGAGGTTTTCCCTAATCACATCTAACTCCTCCAAGGTTTTCAAAATCATACTTAACACCCCTGATAGGTTGATGTGATATTAGAAAATTTTGAAAGGATAATATTACCCGTTATATTTTCATGAGATAATTTCATAAACCTCCATTAAGTTTTCTTCTAGTCACACCAAACACCTTCAAACTAAATTATGTAAAAAGAAATAATAAAAATGTCATAAAAATTGTGCACACTTGGACTACATCTTTTATTTCAATTTTCTCTTTTTGTCTTGATTAATCAGAAAGAGGTGAGGGGAAAAATAAATCAAAATCAGTCAGTTGATAAAGTAGATGCTTAGGATGTAGTTGAAATCATGAAAAAAAATATACAATGTACTTATAATCATATTCAACTATTAAAAATAAAAATTTTGAAAAATTGATTAATCAACAATATTAAAATAAAAATCTTATTTCTTTTCAATCTAAAATTTTGGCATAGTTAGAAATGATGACCCTCTCTTAGAGATTAAAAAAAAGGAAAAAAATGATTTTTATTTCTTAATAATTTGGGGAATGGAAACTAAATATTCGTTTGGTTCTCCCAAATGATGGGTGCATTTGGATTTGCTATTTTTGAAAATTTGTATTCCACATCCCAAATGCTACAGTAATACACCAACAAAAAAAATTTCAAAAACACCAATCCAAACAAATATTTCAAAAATAACTTATACATACAAAAATAAAAAAATTATCCCTTCTTCTTCCACACCAACCGCATATCACCCATCACCACTCACCACCACCACCCACCCCCCTACCACACCTCCTCCCCCCTCCACCTTCCCTCTCTCCCTCCCCTTCTCACTTTCTCCCCCTCCCTCTCCTCCCCTACTCTCCTCCCCTCCCCACAACCCCCTCCCCCTCCCCCTCCCATCCAAATTAAAAAATTTATTTGGGGTATTTTTCAGGCATTTTTAAAATTTAAAATTTATTTGAGGTAATTTTTGGGATATTTTTAAAATTAAAAATTTATTTGAGATAATTTTTTGGATATTTTTAAAAATAAAATTTATTTTGGGTATTTTTGAGGCATTTTTAAAATTAAAAATTTATTTGGGATACCATTTTAGGACATTTTTAAAACTAAAATTTATTTGGCATATTTTTTGGGGCATTTTTAAAATTAAAAATTTATTTGGGGTATTTTTTGGGTATTTTTAAAATTAAAAATTTATTTGGGATAATTTTTGGGGCACTTTTAAAATTAAAAATTTCTTTGGGGTATTTTTGGGTCTTTTTTAAAATTAAAAATTTATTTTGGGATATTTTTGGGGCATTTCTCAAATTAAAAATTTATTTGAGGTATTTTTTGGGGCATTTTAAAAATTAAAAATTTATTTGGGATAATTTTTTATGGCATTTTTTAAACTCAAAATTTATTTGGGGCATTTTTTGGGCTTTTTAAAATTAAAATTTATTTGGGGTAATTTTTGGGGCATTTTAAAAATTAAAAATGAATTTGGGGTAATTTTTTGGGCATTCTTAAGAATAAAAATTTATTTAGGATAATTTTTAGGGTATTTTAAAATTAAAAATTTATTTGAGATATTTTTTGAATAATTTATTTGGTGTATTTTTTTAATTAACCCACCCCCACCACCACCCAGCACCACCACCCATCAAATAAATTTAATTTTAAAAATATCTCAAAAATTATCTCAAATAAATTTTTAATTTTAAAAATACCCCAAAAAATTATCCCAAATAAATTTTTAATTTTAAAAATCCCCCAAAAAATTACTCCAAATAAAATTTTAATTTTAAAAGTGCCCCAAAAAATACCTCAAATAAATTTTTAATTTTAAATATACACCCAAAAATTTTCCCAAAAACACTCTAAAAAACACCTCAAAGACAGCTACAGTAATTGTTTTTCATATCCCAAATGCTACAGTAGTGTTTTTGAAAAATAACCCCAAAAATAACTAATCCAAACAGAGCTGATAAATTTTTTGAACTTGTTTTTAAGGTTAGGAACAAAAAATGTAAAATTTTAAAGGCATATTTTCTAGATTTAAAAGTTTTAAAGGAAAAAAATCACTCTTGAATAATGGTATTCAATTATCGAAAACAAAATTTTTGAAAAATTAGTTAACCAATAGTATTAAGATAACAACCTTATTTCCTTTCAATCTTTTTTCTTTTTTGAGTTTTTTGTTAAGGAGTTGGAAATAAAATTATAAAATTTAAAAGGCATATTTTCTAACTCTAAAGGTTTTAATGAAAAAAAAATTTACTCCTAAGTGTTCTTCTAGAAAACAATCTGCATTTGTTTTTATTTTTCATCTTCTAAAACTCAAAAAACAACTCGTAAAGGTTATAATTAGAAGAAATTATCTTTCTCTCCTAGACGGGGTACCAACGTTATAGAGATTGTCATTCTAAAGATGTTAGATGTAATTTTAAAAATTTTAAGGAAGCCAGGTGTGATTAGAAAAAATCTCGAGGGAGGTTTCTAAGATTATCCCTTAAAGAATTATTTATCCTGACATTGTAGTAGGTTTTCATGTCATAAGATGAAGATATGATTAAAGCAGATAACATCAGAAACCTCCTCTGAGATTTCTCTTAATAACACCTAGCACATTTAAGATTTTGAAAATATCACTTACCTCCTTTACTTTTGTTATTTGTGTAACAAAATTTTGAAAAATACTAAAGTGGCTTTTTACTTTTTAAATAAAAGTACTTTTAAACCACTTTGTTTATTTCAAGAAAACTATTATCTAAAAATAATGTCTAGTAGTACCACCATATCATAACGTTATAATCCACACAAATATAATTTTGAAAAACTAAAAAGATATTTGCAAAGAAATACACTTGCACCAATTTAACTCTATATGTTCAAAATAGATTTTTTATGAACTTTATATTTTTTATGGGATAATTTCAGAAACCTCCCCTGAGGTTTCTTGAAATATCACCAAGCTCCCCCAACGTTTAAGAAATCTCGCTTACCTCCCCTTGAATTGACTTTTTGTTATAATGTCAGCCCTTATGCTTAAAAGTAATACTAGAAAATGCAAGTCAGAGGAGAGAGATTATTTTTGTACCATTAATACCCTTAGGCTATCTCATTATAAACAATCAATATACCAGGAACAAAATGATCTACAAATTAAATAATTTGAGAGTGAGAGGGTGCATAGCTAAATAAATGAAGCCAATTTTGTGATGTAAAAAGGGAAGTGTATCCAGGAGCCAACTTTTTTAGTTCAGAACCCAATTATCACCATGTTGGTGATCATTAATATTGTATTCTTGGCAATGTTTTCATGCTAATTGTAAAATCAATTAGTTAAAATAGGAGTAAGATTCTAAACTTTTTTCAAGCTCTCTGGAGCCTTACTTGTCATTAATGAAACAGATAGAAGGCCTTTGTAAGCTGAATTTGCCTTTTAAACTAGATAAATGTGATTTGAAGCTGCTATTTCCTTAGAAATGAATCATTACTAAAATTTACCATAGAAACGTTATACCGAAACCATAGTTGAATAGCTGTAATCCATAAACAGTTAGTGCTGTATAAGTAGATGAATACTCCACTGGAAAAACTAGGAAGAAAACCGTAGATCAAAGAAGACAGAGAAAATCTAAAAATTCTGTTAAGAACTTGCCAAAGCTTACAACGTAGCAGAAACATAATACTAAATAGTCATCAAGTTTCTAGTGATGTCAACAGCAACAAAGGACTTAGTGTCATTGCTTAAGTTGCAATTTCCAAGTAAACAAAAACACCATCTAAAAGTAGTTCAAAGATGGGGGGAATGCACGAGTACATAGCATCATCAAGCCATTTCTACTTAGCAATGGGTATTGCAATCCATATCTTTCCAAAACACCATCTAGAAGCAGTAATCTAGATGGTGAGGATTGCAATATTAAGAACTTACAAACTCAATTCGACTAAGATGCACAAAAAAGATATTTATACTACTTCATTTTGACAAAGTAGAAGTTTGAGAGTCAATAGCTGCAGCAGCAGAAATGCTCACAATTCTTTCAGTTTGAGAACCACCTTCATTTGATGTAATTGCAGTTGTAGCAGTAGTGGAAGATTGTTGTTGATTAGCAGTGGAGGGTCGGCCTCTCTAAAAGTTCAACAAAAAATGATATGGTTACTTATTTATAACTAGCAAAGCAGCACAACATATTGGTCAAAATCAATTCTGATATCGTGTACCTTTCTTTTCTGACCACTAGTGCTTGCAGATTGATTAAATTGAGCATTAGTACTAGTAGCTTGATTGTGAGTGCTTGCACTATTGCACATGATCTTGGCAAATCACGAGGGAAAAAAAATATGTTTGTTAAGTAATTCTTATTGAAGATAGTGCAACAAAACTTTGAATTATACCCAAAGTACAGATCCAGCCAATCCTGTATTAGCAATACCCCTTCCAGGTCTTTCTCTTCGACTAATAACCTAAAAAATTAATGCAAACACAGGTGCATAAATTACAAATCCTTGAGATAAAATCTGAAATTCCAAACAAAGGTTGCAACCTGATTGGCAGAAGTAGAGCTGCCTGTTTTTGCAGCAATAGGGGCTTCTTGACAGGTTCTCCTATTATGTCCATATCTTCCACACTTTGAACACCTAAAGGTAATAGACCTCTTATGTTGAGATGAAGGAGCTCCTTCATCAGGAGCTCTTCTTCTATTTTTCCTTGGCCTGCTAGCTTTCCTTCTCATAGTTGGTGGTAAAACTATTTTAGGTGTCACATCTTCCATAGAAGGCCATCTTTTCTCATGTGGTATTGGGTGGATCTTTGATGCATAAGTCCTTATATATTGCTTCTTTGAGAAAGCTACATCACAATATGCTTCCAATTTTTCTCTTTTATAAATAACTCCTAGTGCAACATGTTTGCAAGGAATTCCAGTCAATTGAAAAGCCCCACAATCACAATTCTTTTCATCCAACTTCACTATGTAGGACTTATCTATATCACCTACTTCAAATGTGTATTCACTTGCCATGATAAGCTCACATCTTCTTGACTGGGTTGCAATTTCCTTCAACTTAGCAATAGTGTTGGGAGTTACATCAGTTGTCCATGTGCATCCCTTTTGATACCTTTTATGCAACTTCTTCATTAGTTTTTTCCTCAATCCATCAGCTAGAGAAAGTACATTTTTTTCCTCTATACTCACCAACCCATGCATTGAAAGATTCAGTAAAATTATTGGTGATATGATCACATTTAATTGCAGTTGAAAATGCATGTCTTGCCCAAGCAGACTTGGGAATGTTTGCTAAGTACCTCCAAGCTTCTAAGTTGATGTCCTTTATCCTTCCCATTGCTTCATTGTGACCTACGACGTCATAACTTTTTGCTGCTTGCCAGAAAAAACTCCTCAAAAGCAATCCTGGAAATTTTGCCTTGAAGTTACGGTAGATGTGCCGGCAACAATATCTTGCATCAACTTGTGGCAAAATTTCTTCATAGGCAATATTTAGACCCTATAAAAAGTACAGATAATGATTACTAAATAACAAATAAAGTATTAAATGTTATGGAACATATTTGATACAATTAGCAGTATAATTGAAACATGTAACATACCTTTTGCCTGTCACCCATCAAGGTCAGTGGAATGTTGTTGGAAAATGGTCCAAAGAACTCCTCAAAGTAATGAAAAAACCAACTCCATGTTTCCTTGTTTTCGCATTCAGCAATAGCAAAAGCTAATGGAAACAGACAATTGTTTCCATCTAGTGCAACAGCAGTTAACAAAATACCACCAAATGGGCCTTTTAAATGGCATCCATCGAATCCAATAAATGGCCTACAACCTGCAAGGAACCCATCTCTTTGTGCCTTGAATCTTATGAAAAGTCTCAGAAATCTAGGTTCCATGAGAATATTAGGTTTGTTATAATGAATTTTCATGATGCTACCTGGGTTGTTAATCCTCAAAAGTTCAGCATACTTTGGTAACTTCCCGTATGACTCAGCATGTGACCCTTCTATCTCTTCCAATGCTTTCTTTTTTGCCCTATAGACTTGCATTCTACTTGGATGAACTCCATACTTTATCATTTCAGCAATTATTCCCTTGCTTGTCATCTCTGGATGGTCTCTCATTACATATATCAGTTTCTTTGCAATCCAATCAGAGGTTGCCTCTGCATTTTTCCTATTCATAACACAAGTGTGCTCAGGATTATATGTTTTAATCATGAATGTGGTTGTATCAATAACTGGGGATGCATGAATCCTCCAATTACAACCCTGAGCACCACACTTGGCAGTGCACCTACTCTTTTCATTTTTCAAACTCACTAGTGGAAATCCTTTTTGAATGGCATAGTCCTTCAAAGCTGCCCTGAAAGCATCCACATTGGTAAAAAGCATCCCTTTCTCAAATTCAATTTCATCTCTTAGATTGTAAGTCCACATTTTGGACCTCATAGGATCTATCTCTTTGTCAGATTCAAAGTTAGGTACAATAATAGCATCCTCATTGTCCTCGTAATCAGACAAGTCAGTGTCACTCTGGTCACTAGAAGAAATTGACACCTTATCTTCAGCTATGACATCTTCCAAGTCATTTTCCAATTCATTCATCCAAGAGTTGTCAAAGGTAGAATCATATATCTCATTATCACCCTCACTGTTTTCAACATGAATAAGATTATTTTCAAGTCCTAAGTTTTCCTATCCATGTCCAATTTGGCTGTTCTCTAAAGTATTGTCCTCTGTTGTAGGGATAACATCCATGTGAGCCACATACAAGTTTATAACAAGATCTTTTTCATGGAGTTTGAACATATCTAGGACTGATTTGTCATCAATGATGTCCATAAAACCAGCCGTCCTAGGAATCCCACAATTCAAATGCAAAAGTAGATTCAAATTTCCAGGCAAGTCATTCATTGCCTTTCTACAACATCATTGAGAAGGTTAATGTAGTAGTAATTCTTTGGATCAACATTTGGAATTCTAACTCTTGTTCCCACGTAATGGACTACAATGTCATGTGCAACAATAGTTCCCATCCTACATTCAATGTGTTAAATGAAAATTTTTAGACATTACTATAAGAATCACAAGTAATAACATCAATAAAGGGGGGAAAACATCTTTTATCTTTATAAAAGCCATGCAATGTCACTAAATAGCAAGGTACAACTAATATATTAGATGTATCATTATGCATCAACAGTCTATGAAGTTGAAACTAAAACTCAAGTTTCAAGACAGCATACTTTCTTCACATGCTTGATAGATCAAGAATCACAAGTAATAGCTTAACAGGGAAAGAAATAATATTTTTTATCTTGATATGCCATGAAAATTTTTAAACAGCCACCAGCCTTTTACTTTATCATACATATAATCAAGTATAAACCCGTTCATACCCTGCATATCAAAACATGGTACTGGCCTATCAAGTTGAAACTAAAACTCAAGTTTTAAAACTAAAGCTAAGTTCAAAACTGGCCTATCAAATTACACATATTATTAAGCATCTAACTCCAGAGACGATGAATACTACTTTGTTCATACCAGAAAATTATTAATTAAAGAAAAAATGGAAAAGACTAGCTACGATGGTCTAATCATCTAGTATTTCTCAAAACCTCCAAAACATCCCTTTATTGTTTACATGAAAATGATTAGCTTTCACATATTTTAGGTAATTCCTTTTGATCATGAAAATATTAGCTTTCACATATTTTAGGTAATTCCTTTTGATCATGAAAATATTAGCTTAATCACCACTATGACAGATGGATATCATCATATTCCATAATATATGAAGCATCAACTTGTCTTACAACCCCGATGGTATCCTATTAGTTATTAGATGATCATTGACAGCAGCAAAAAGTTAAGATTTTTACCTGTATGCTGTAAAATTTTGCCAAATCACGCCTTTATCCAACTGTTAGGGGATCCATTCACTAGATGAATAATTTTCTCCTCTTCCGATTGAAGCTTCCCCTCTTCTAGTTCTTTAGAGAAAAAAGAAAATGTGGATGGCTCAACAAGATACAAACATGGCTTTTTGAAGACATGACCTCTCTAACGAACAAGTTCGCGCCTTTGCTACAATTAGGGGGAAGAATGGCGCCATCTCTTTCCCGGGCTTTTCCATTACATTGTATAATTTTTCTCTAATTTTTGTAGCTAAATAATTTCTAAATAACTGGGGGTGATTTTGACAATTCATGCCATTTGATACTGACATCTGCTCCTAACATCACTTCAAGGGAGGTAAGCGAGATTTCTTAAACGTTGGGGGAGTTTGGTGATATTTCAAGAAACCTCAGGGGAGGTTTCTGAAATTATCCCTTTTTTTATCTAACTTCTTTTCAACTCGTGTCAAATTCTTTAAATTGTACTAATCATTATACAAATTAACTCAAAATAAACAAAGAAATCAATTCCCATTCTATCACAATCACAAAAAGTAAAAAATCAACAAATTTTAATTTATTATAATTTACAAATAAAAAATCATATGGTCATCCAAAAAATGAGTAGGAGAGAATGTAGGAGAAAATGGAAAGAGAAGAAAGTGACTTTTGTATCTTTCTTTTCAATTTTTTAGATTCTTTATTTGATACGTAAATTATACATGAAGTGAGGGTTATTATAATCCTTTTGCAATCACTAGGGGAGGTAAGCAATATTTTCAAAACTTTCATAGTGATATTAGGAAAACCTCAAGTTAGGTTTCTGATATTATCCCTAAAAAGATGACTGGACGATTAGAGCATGTCCTTTGATCTAAATAATTATTATTTCATGTAATGGGATATCCAAAGTCCAAACACTCCCAATTTTAAACTTTAAAAAAAAAAAAAAAGTTTTAGTAATACTCTTTTCCATCCTCGAACTCTCCGAAAACCATACACTTAGGTCTGCTGGCTCTTGCCTCGATCTACCCTAATGGCAGAAAACAATCTTCAAGAAATCTTGAAACCATTTTACCAGCTGGCTTCTGAGGCTGAGGTTTCTGATCTCTTTTCAACTGTCATTGATACATTTTGGTGCTTTTATTTTTCTTTTTTTTTTTTAAATTTACTTGTCATTGATACATTTTGCTTTAATTTTTCTTGTATCAAATATTATGCTTTAATCCAATTCTTGAAGGGCTTTACCAGGAGGTCCTAGACTATTTCGAAGAATTTATTTTGACATTTCTTTTACTGGTGCATCAATCATGTTCACGAATTGTAAATATATTGTAAAATATATGGATCAGATGTTAAATTAGTCCAAATATCTAAATTTGGAATTTTGGATTCTTCTGTTTGTTTTTTTTGTTTGGTTCCTCGTAAGAATTGGAGTCGCACTAAAATTGGACATGTTGTCTATGGAAATTTTACTAAAATCCTATGGTACACAATTCAAGTTCTCTTTGAGGAATCAAACACACCCTTGTGTAGTGGAATTCATACAATTCTGTTTTATTTGGTATGTAAACGTAGTTATAGAATTGTAGAACACTATTTTCTAGTATTCAAATGCTACTTTTTACTTATTATTTTTATATCAATCATTAATGTGTTAATAAAATGATAGTTTGGGAAATCTGTCCTCGTTTCTGTGGACAATTGGGGTTTTACTGATCGAAATTTCTTTCTTCATCATGTAGACTCAATTGGAGAGACTTGAAGCTGCTATTGTTAGTGACAAGTGGGTTTAACGATCAATGCATTTGAACGGATTCATTTAGTCATTTTGAATTTTATGACATCTATTGATCGACTCATCCTTAACCATTTTTTTGTGTGGATCTGCTTCTTCAGATGCTGGAAATGAGGAATTATTGAATAAGGTTCGTGAGCTTCGGTCAAACCTTGAAGATGTGAAAGCAGAACAAGTTTAGAAAGAGAAAAGGTGTGCTTTGAGTAGTTTTCCTAATTTTTGCACATTAAATAGCTCTTAAAAAGGAGCCTGGTCTCGCTTTGTATCCCTTTTAGGCTCAGAAAGAGCTAAAGCAGCTAAATGCAGAAAATGCCAAGCTCCAGTATTGTATAACACATCTTGTTCGAACACTAAAGGATGCTGATTGTATGTTACAATCTAAGTGAGGTAACATTATATTCCTACACTGCTTATTATTTCTCAAGAAATTTACTCATTCATGTCATATGCCCTTTTAGGCTCAGAAAGAGCTAAAGCAGCTAAATGCAGAAAATGCCAAGCTCCAATACTGTATAACACATCTTGTTCGAACACTAAAGCATGCTGATTGTATGTTACAATCTAAGTGAGGTAACATTATATTCCTACACTGCTTATTATTTCTTGAGAAATTTACTCATTCATGTCATATGGTAAGGTTTTGAGATCCAACCTGAAGAATTTCATTGCCCTAAAAGCAATCATTAGCTTTCTTTTTGTTGTTTTCTCTCCATTTGGAAAGTGCTTTTAGTATTTTCCATCACTACTTCCTTGATTTGAAAGACTTCTGAACTATTCACGCAGAGCTCAGAGAAAGTTACTCTTGACATGAATCTTACATGTTTTATCTGAATGGCCTTTTCGACTTACATAGAGAACAATACATGTCATCTCCGGGGAGGTTTGACAACCTTCTCTTTTTATTTAAATTGATTTTCTGTATTCAATGGATATTTTTTTCTAGTACTCTTGCATTATTTTCTACATGCTATTTTTGAGGGACTTTTGGGACTTATCTCCATTTATCTCTATCAAGTTGGAATGTGCAAGATCGTAAACTTAATTTGCATGTTTGAGATTATCATTTTGAGAAGTATTTGGATAGCCATTTGATACTAATTTATTTTTCTTGACTGCTGTGCATAAATGCCATAAAAGGTTTTATCTTCATGGTTGTGGTACAGCTTAAGGCGTGTGGAGCAAGCAATAGTTTTGATGGCTTTCTCTAGGCTTATTTTATAAACAAGCGGATACATTAAGTTTGGCATTCTTACCTTTCACCAAGTGTACTTTGTAATCTCCTATTTGGGTTTTATTGTAGTTAGCTTATTCATAAGTGGATTAATCAGTAATTATAATTGATAGGTCTTTGAACTCTTCAGTCGTGCCGTGTCATAGATTCGTTAGTTCAATGAGAGTTGGCAAGCAAAAGGAGGCTAAGTTTGTCCATAGGATGTACAGCACCTTCACTTGGCATATTTGGCATATCAACTTGGGGAAGTCCAATTGCAGTTTGGCACTTGGTGCAATTGTTCTGCTGGTAAAATTAGATCTGATTTCTAATATGGAGAAGGTTAAGTTAGCATTTATTTGCAGAGTAGGTAGAGTACTTTTATAGACCATGTGCCAAGCACCATCTTCAACGTTTAAGAATTTTTACGACCTCAGATGCTTTAGATATTTTACCAATAATATGTGCTCCAGAAATGGTTGAAGAGAAGATTTTGAAGGTTACTCTAAGGAGAATATACAAACTAGTTTCCTGTTCTCTTCAAAGTTTGAGAACTTTGATAACTTTGGATAACTTTGTCATTTCATGAATTATACTTGCTCCTGAAATGGTTGAGAAGAACATTCTTCAAGGTTACTAGAATGAGATATAAAATCCAGTTTAGAACTTGGCCACAGAGAATTGAACTGAATACTAGGAAGTTGGATCTTCCGACGCATGATATCCGCCTCCAATCTTTGTCACTTTATCACAAGACCTATGAGAATGTGGAAGAATATGCTTGGATAAGCAAAACAGAAAGATGACGCGTTAACATCATAAAAGACATTGATAGCAATTTTGTGGAGGGAGCAGCTGTTAGAACAAACAAGAATAAGAAACAGATAAGTTCTGCAGTTAGCACTTAGCTGCAGTTCCTTTTGACATAAACATTGTTTTTATATGAAGAAATGTGATATGGTAGTCGGGGTTTTATGTCAAATGAAAAACTCAAAAATCTACATGTGGAACCATATTTGGAGAGTGATCATTGTGATAAAACATGTCACAGTCACTATCACCCATTGAATGAAGTTGAATAGGTTATCCATTGATATGTTAGTTCACCAATAATTATTTCATCATACTGTATTGTGTCCAAAACTTTAGAAAGTGGTGATTAAACTTTTCGGATTCTTTTTGGGGGAACCTACATAAAAAAGGAAGTGCTTTTCTAGAAGAAATAAATGAGAGATTTGATCTTCATCTCAGACCTCTATCACTCTTAATTGACAATCCACATTTTAGATTCTTCAGGCATCTGACCTTTTTATCTTCTCAGTCATCTTTAAACTGCAAAAGGACGAACATGGATAGGAAAAAGTGAGAAGGGCAAATAGGCTGTTAGCTTACTGAAGAAAGAATTTGTTTAGTCAGAATTATACAAATGATTCTACAGTGACCCAGTGAGAGCTGACAATTATTAATACACACACACGCACACATATATATGATCATTTTGTGTTGATGTTAATACATGGCTCTTATGTAAAGGTGGACGCTACCTACACCATTTAGTTACTAGATTAGCAGTGTCATTTTTATCATTTATATGGAGAATAGAACTGCATGCCTTGGAACTGCAGTTAACCAGCTGTAAACACCTCTTTGGGGGTGAAAAGTTGTACTTTTTGCGTCTGGGTTGTTGTACTGTAGTGGTGGAAGAAAAATGTGTAGCTCGTGCTGATGTGTAGTTGTGGAGTCTAGTTTCTTAAGTTTATCTGAATATTAACCTATTTATTTGGAATGGGGGGAACTTGGTCAATCTCATGCAGCCCCACTTTTGTTTTGTCCCTTCGACTTACATGATTAATTAGTTATTCTTCTCTTAAATAACTTCACTTTCAAATTGAGCTATTTCTTTATTACTAGAATATGCCCACTTTCTCGAAATGGAATATATACAATTGCCAAAATGGCATAAAAAGTTAATTTGGGGGAGTTGTATATTTTGAAAAGCTTATATCGCAAATTAATTATCTTAGATTTCTGAAATGGAATATATTACATTTCCAGGATACTTTTGAATGTCCTCACTTCCAGTCTGGTTATTTTAGCGATTTAGTTAGCAAGTTAAAAGTCCTTACCTCTGCAAATGAGAATATATTGAAAAACCTCAAATAAGCTTCATCAGAAAGATCCTTGCAAACCTGCATACACGAGCTCCCCCTGGGGGAGTAGGATTTAAGAAGGGTGAGCCTAATAAGAAGTATATTGAAAAACCTCAAATAAGTTTCATCAGAAAGATCCCTGCAAACCTGTATGCGCAAGCTCCCCTGAGCGAGTAGGATTAAAAAGGGTGTGCCTAATGAGAACATTTTTAGATGCAGCGGAAATTTTTTGGTACTCCAAAAGGTGTCTCAGAAAACTGGTTTGTGTTTAGATCATGCAAAAAATGGCAATAAAAAAGGATAAGAGTGTACTAGATTCATAAGCAAGAATAAGGAGGAACAAGGAATTTCTAGAGATTATTCCTAGAAACCATCCAGCATTGCACCTGATTCTTAATTGCATGATTCATTCTGTAACAGGCTCAATGTAAACCCCTATTCAAGGGCTCAAAAAACGATGAAACTGCAAAGAATTCACAAGGAAGAGTATGGAGGAATAAGCAAGTTGTAGAAACTATTCTGTGAAAGCATTCAGTATTGGACCTAAGACTAAATTGCATCACCTTCTCTGTAACACACTAAATGCCTGCAGCATCTCCAGTTTGGACCATTTTTTAGATTGAAATCTGCGATTTCTTTGGATGAGAATTACATTATTACAGGCTCCTAAGAATTTTCCTACTTGGCTAGATATTTTCTCCAACCTGAGCTTTGACTGAGGAATTTTAACTATAGAAACCAATTACTAATTTAAAACCCTAATCCCCAGATACCAAAACAATTAAATTCTTGTTAAGATGGCAAAGTTTGTAAATACTCTTTTTAACTGAATATCCTGCTAAAATTAAAAACTAAGTTCCAAGAAGGGTTTACGTAATATTTGTAAACATAGACCTTAGGGTCAGCCTGTCACTAAAATGGCCTCTTAGGAATTAAAAGATGCTATGTTAAAGCTTGAATTTTCAAGGTAATCTCTGCCACTTTTTTTTTATATGCCTAGTTGACTGTTGCCTCCTGTCTTTGTCACTCACAAAGGATAAAACAGCTTGAATGACCTCCTCTTGTCATGCATCTAGGGAAACAAAGTAACTGCCTTTCCTGCTCAGTCAGCTCAGTAGATTTTTGACATTGTAGCATGTTTCACATTTCATTTCTGAACTATGGCATGTAGTCTTTAAGTCTTCAACTGGTTCTCCTGCCATTGTGAGTATGACATTTGTTCTTTCCAATTGTATTATGATGTTGTAGAAATGAATTTATATTCGTTTTGATTTTAGTACAGTTACCTTCTTATTAGAAAAGAGAAGTAGATAGTTTGAAATCTCTGGTGCGCTTCTCAAGCACAGAAACATCTTTGTTTGTACAAATAAACATTTATCACCTCCTAGCTACTTATTTGATATCAAGAAATGGATAGTTAGATGTTCAAGGATGGGAATTAGCTCTCAAGGTTGCATCCATGTGGTCCTTAAATTCTGCAATAACAGGACCACCGAGCACCGAGTTTTTAGTAACCTGTGATTGTATAAATCATAAATTGTAATGTATATAAATGAGTCATGATAACCTGGAGTTCTTCAGTCCCCTTTCTGATATGCATGTGTCTGAATGACATTACTGTTATTAATTTATTAAAGTTAGGGGTTCATTTAATTATGTTTGTGGGGAAGATGTTAATTTTTTAGCAGAACTCTTGTAATTTTTCCATAAATAGGGATTTGAGTAGAGTAATGCTCTGAATGTCAGCCTATGACTTTAGCCTAGTTTACAAAGGTGGATGTTTGACTCTTTCCATTTTAACCGATGGCTGAAAATCAAATCCAAAGTAGTTCTAAATGATAGAACAGATAAAATTAAGGAAAAGAAACGGAGGCAAGAAATTAGTTTTTCTGTCGGGAATGGATAGTAAATGTAGACCTTTCTAAAGCAAGTCTGGTTCTGGTTCAGTGACGGATGCACTCAATGTTTGTTTGGAGCATGAGTGTTCTCTGCTGTTTCTTTTTCTCTGCTGTTTCTTTTGTCTCACTAGATAATTGTTGAAGTTATTGCGTGTAATTTTCTTTCCAACTGTAGCGGTCATTGTAATATCACTCAGAATTTGTGCCATGGGTGAATTAGTGCTTTACTACATGGATCTCTTTGATTTAGTTATTCTCATATTGGGCATATACACTAAACTTTTATGCTTTATGGCACATTATTAATGTTGAGACAAAGTGGTCTCAATGCCCTGCCCTTGGTAAAATAGATCTTATTTTGAGTACTTCAAATTTGATATGATAAATATCCAGGTTCAGCATCTGAATATAGAATTTTTTTGGAGGGATGGTGGGGGGGCAGGTTGTGGGGGAGGGGGAGACAAGGAAAAAGAGAGAAGAGAATCACTAACTTCCTATTTCTATGTTTTTACTTTTGACTGTCACATATTATAAAGTTCTGGCATTGCCCATAATCTTTCAGAAAGGTGAGTTTTAGATCCGGCCTCTCAAGAGAAATAGTTTTGGATAAATATAACTAGGGGGTAGGTTGATGTTAGGAAAGTATTCAAGTGCCAAAACTTGAAAACTGCTTTTTTGTTTTTTACCCTTTTCTTTCTAAGAATTGTTTGTCTGATTTCTTGTGTTTTAACGTTGTTTGCAGGGAAGAATGATTTTTCATTTTGTGACCTGAAAGTGTTGCATGATGAAAAGCGGCAGATGAACTCCAAGGGTCTATTTTGTTTTTGCTTTCTTCAAATTTAAAGAATCACTTATATACCTTCTTTACTGCAAATACTTTTCCTTCAAATTTTTGTGCAAGTGTCAGGTGGAACCATTCTAGAGCAGCTCACTCAGCTGTATACAGAGGACTTATGTGCAAGTAGCATAGGAAATCATTGTAGAGCTGTTCATTTGTTGAGAATGATGAAACTGCAAATGGTCTCTGTTTGGACTATTAAATGGAGGTAAGTCTCAGAAAACTCCCAATCCTGACAATAGCCTCATTCTGTAAATTTGTTTTTAAGCTGTAACATGGAATTCATCCAGAACCAGATTGATACTCTCTGAAAGCTAAAGGAAAGCAAGTGCAGACTGAATCAATCCTTGGGGGAAAACGGTAATGGCTTTGTAACTTCCCTAATACTGCTGAAAAACTAGATTAGTTGAGAAGATCATTCTGAGTGAAAAAGGTGATGCCCTGGTTTTTCTGCAGCTGCTAGTGATTTATCAAACGGCAGAAGCTTTTGCAGCTACTTTTTTATGATAAGCCAACTCAAAGAGGTTTGACTTCGCAACCACTTTGGCCATAGATTTGCTAATAACAGTTGGCAGAGTGGCTACCACATGATCTGCTGAATTGCATTCTGCTCTGCAGTTGAATTATAACCACCAAAACTATGGAATTTCACAGAATCCTGTTATCAAGAATGCACCATCACGAATAATATCCATATGCCGTCATCCAGGCGAGTAAATCACCAGCAATATTATTGCCCGGTCAAATGTAAAGCTCCATGGTGAAAAGAAACTAACGGAGTGCCCAAAATCATCGAAATTTTATACAGATCAGTCGCACATTCTTAAAGTTTATAATGGCATTGTCTCTAAAATGGCTAAAAACCGAAGCAAAAATAAGTTCATGCAACTTCTATAGTTACTGAGTATATCTGCAATCACAAGGGAAACTAAATGACGGGAAGCAGGTAGCAGTATCAGACGACCTTCTCTAGAGTGACTCCTCAAGAAGCTTGATCAAGTCACTCTTGTTAAGTTTAGAGTACCTTTTGAGCTTGCCTTCCTTTGCCATGGCTTTAAGCTGAGCCATCGGCAAAGACTCGAGATTAATTGTGGCCACTGATGCGGTACAAGAGAGTAACTTGAGAGACTTGTTAACGCCAAATTCATTTGCTGCATGAAAGTTGGAGGTTGGATTGATTTCATCCTTGACCAAAGCTTTCATCCTTCCCTCTTGCATGCTCTGAGTGGCTTGGAGACTGCTCAATTCTTCACCTTTCGTGATCACCGGGAAGAGTACACATTTCTTCCTTGTCGCTGGTGACTGACAAGCCGAGTTTAGGCTAACTGCTGAAGGAGATGATTGTGGAAGTAGTCCTGACTCAAATATGGGGAAGGGCATGTCTGGGAGTTGGGGGATCGTTGATTTCAAGAAGTTCGACATGAGTAGCTCTGTTCCAACTCCTCCAGAATGATGCACTTGCAGTGGATCCTGTCCCTCCTCCATCAATGGCTTTCTTGCCTCTTTGGTCTTGCTGCTGAACAGCTCTGAAGATGACTCCCCAAATGCGCATTCGAAATCAGAAAGCCATGAATCTTCTTGCTTCATCATCGAGGGAAATTCCTCTATCCAGTCGGTTATATCAGTATCTGCTATCATTTTTAGCTTTTGCTTTGAAAAGGACTCTTCAGCCTTTTGTTGTACGGAATCTGTCATGCAAACTGAAGCTATATCTTCGAGCTCAAACATGCTCTGAAAAAAAAAAAAGAGGAAAGAAAGGAGGATACAGTTTTAGTCATATGAGAATCATCTCCGGAATAAAAATTTAGCTTGCAGACATTGAATCCTCATACTTTGCAGGGAGGAAAAAATTGTCAAAACCCAAAATCCTGTTTTAGCCAAAAGTCTCCATTGGTTAAAATTTTTAAGGAGTATTTTTGTAGAAAAAAATTCTTTCTTTATTAAATCAGATTACAAAAGCAATAGACAAAATAAATTCAAGAAAAGAAAAAAAAATATAGTTTAACACACACAATTTCGTTCTACACATTGTGCCGATAACCTAAATACTGGTTGAGATATTGAGATATGATATATTGATAGTTCGACCTATACTAAGAATTGCAACTGGCTTAGAGAATTAAAACGAATTGGTTTTAACTAGTTATCATAAGATATGTTTATTTATTATATAATAACAGGTACAATTGAAAAGTCACGTCCAAACAATATGAAGGGGCACAAAAGGGACAGATTATTGTTGCCTCTTCAGCTTGAAAAAAGAGAACATGCTTACATCAAACCAAAGAAGCCTAAAACCAAGAGTCTCATAATGAGTAGGCCCAACATCTTTATCAGTTTTGAGTACATAAGAAACATCTCATACCATATCAACATCAGTTTCTGTAACAATTGTTTCGGTGGGATTTGGAGATGGCTTCAATTCAGTGTTCTCAATTCCAAAACTCTGTACTGCGACTGCCCCGCTTGTTTCTGCAGAAACAACACAGCCCACTGTTCCACTGCTTGAACCAGATATGTGACTCAAGGCATTCGCACTTGCATCCATCATCAGAGCAGTTGGTTCCTGTTTGTTGATGAGGGTAGCAAAGTGAAAAGAAAATTTGTACAATTATGATCATTGATTCCTAACTTTACCACTGATTGGTAGGTACCTTTTGAATGTATGGGGCATACATCCTCTTCTCTGCCTTGGTTGTTGAGTCATGTATTCCTATTCCATGTCCTATCTCAATGCTTGAATTGATCTCCGTCATTTTTCTCTTGGTGGATACTTCACTTGCATGTTCAGAAAAATTTGGGAATGAGTTGATGATTGTGGTATCTCCATTCTGATCATTGTTTGGAGAAAACCAATGAGAAAATGTAACAAAAAGAGAGGATATCTTCTAGTCTACATGAGTCACAAGTTAGAAATGCGAATTCAAATCTGTCGCTCGACAGATCTTGCAGGGCTGCCATGCAAGGAACTGCAAAATAATGTAAAGAGGTTGTCTTTACCTGGGATTTCTCTTCCACATTCTTCAGAACTTCCAGAGTAGTTGGTACACTAATCTCTTCCAAGGATTTAGCAGCACAGCCTATTGCTTCAGCGTTGCTCAAATTGGTCTCATCTATGGACTGGAGAGTGGGGAGCTTCTCAGCATTGAAACTTGAACTCTATAATGGAGGTTTCCACAAATGGGGAAAAAGTGGATCATTACTTAAATGAGGTCTTACAAGAAATAAATATTACACAGAACAAATTCCAAATCACCCAAATCGTCAAGACTGACATCAAATGTCCAGTGAAACATATAGGTAAAGGTGTATTTAACATCATTGGCCAGCAATACTATATGCAAATAGTGCACAAGATGTCAAATTAAAAATACAAGAAATTACAATTCAACTGGTGCATATCATGTTCACATGCAATGTCAGGATTATAATTTAAATCTGCAGTAGCTGGTACCGTTATTCCCCAGAAAACATGACGAACAAAAGGAAGAGAAAAATGATTTGTTCACTTGATCCTGTTCATGTAATTGATGAAGCCATTTTACTTCCTTAATTCTGAAGAAAATGTTGATTGGTCCTAGGGCAAAAGAAAAGGTTTTCTTTCTCTGAAAGTTACTTTGAATAAGTTCTCAGATACCTCACCCGATAATATACACTCAATCTTAACTCTTTCAGTCATACATCTATCTGGCTTTTGAGATGCTTAATACCAGCGAACATGGTATTAAGCATTTAGCTGCTAAGGTCTCAGGTAGCTTCCGGTATTGGATAGGAAACTTCTACGTGTTCTGCATAGTGAGATGACACATTACAGAATAAGCAGACCAAAGAATGTGGAACAGGTTTTCAGCCGCTTCACATCTACTAGTGTACTAATTTAAAGACAAGAAAAATCAGGGGATAGCACACAGTAATATGAGAAACTATGTCTAATCAATTAACCATGCCAACTTGCTTAGTGGGGCAGCTGTGCAACAGAATAAAATGCAGGTTTTACACAAACCTGCTTATCTCTGTTTGGAAAGTAGTACTTTTCCAGGAGAGCTTTTAGTATTTCACTCAGTTTCAGTGCAGGTTCTCCATGTTTGTGGTGAGGGACACCCATGTCATGTTCCATTTGTAGCGTTTCATCCTGAGCCGGATCTCCATTTGTTTTGAACTTAAAATCCAGCTCATGTTCTGCTTGCCGGTTTTTGATCTGAGCCGGTTCGACATGTGTTTGGTAAAGGGCACCCATCTCATGTTCCAATTGTAGTTTTTGGTTCTGAGAAGGATCTTTACATGTTCGGATATAAGAATCCAGGTCATCCTCTGTTTGGAGGCTTTCAATTTTCGCAGGATCTCCATCTGCTTGGAAACAAAAGTTTAGTTCATTTTCTGTTTGTTTTTTATGCTGAGCAGGATCTCCATGTGTTTGGGAACTCGATCCCTGTCCTAGTTGCTGTTGTGCCTTCTCATTCTTCAATCTCCGAATTGAGATATCTAGCACCTTGATCCTCTCCGTCAAAGTATCAAAGCATATCTTAGCCCAAGCATCATCTTCCAAAGCTACTTGGGCCTGAAGAAATATAATTTCTTCCTCAAGTTCCTTTATCTCGGCATCAGCCTTAGGTATCAGTTTTTTCAGCACTTCAATGCAACACCTTTCATTTATAGCATCTTCTTCTATGACATCTATGACATACATATAATGGAAAAGATGGGAGCTTAAGTCAGTCTAATTTAAGTGCCTAAAGAAACTGATTAGCGAATACTGTAAAGGGCATAAACTAACCGCGCCCCAAACCAGAGGAGAAATCAGACTGCGAATTTCCTTTAAAATCAGTATTGTCATCTGTAACCAAAAATTACACAAACAAGAATAAGAAGTTAGCTTTAGTGAAATATATTGCAAAATTTGAATCTATAAAGAGTTCCAGTAATTTTTTCAATCTAAACAACCACCAATAGTAACTTGAATCATGTTAGCTAATAAAATAACAAGGCAGAGCAACCTTCATAAATTGGTGGATCCCAAAGAGATGAATCCATAGTCTTAGACGATTTTGACCTGCAATATGAGCATGAAAATGTTATGATAAAATATTTTGGTGATACAGAGAAAATGTTTCCACTAGATATCTGCTGTTGAATCTGTAAATAAAGGAATATCTGTAGTATGCACATCTAGATCTTTCAAAGAAGAAAGATGATTAAAAACCATTCAGTACTAACTTAGAACAAGATAGTTCGTCCCATGCGACAGTGATCCTGCTAGTATGTAGATTATATAATATCTTGATAGCATGAAGATTATACATCCAAGTCATTGGTCAGCATTTTCCTCCTGTCTAATTTTTCACAGTTGGAGAGTCTAATCTAAAACTGAGTCTTTGATTAAAGCCAAACTTTCATGCTTTCCATTGTCTCTTACTGAGTTCTCATAGATGGTATCTTTCTGAAACACTGGAGTCACTTCATGAATTCTCTTATAGTGTTTCCATCATTAATTATGATTACTCAGCATATACTGACAAAAGCTTTATCCTCTGGATCATGAGGGCTAGTTAATCTTCTCATGCAGCCGTTTGGAAACAATAGATATGAAAGGCAAGTCTCATCCAAATATTCAGATGTGGTGAGCAACCTCAAGTTATCTTCTAGAAACAGCATAGATAAAACAAAAGCAGGTCCCACAGCTAAATATTGGAATAAATCTCTCTAAATTCAGCATATGTCTTGGTTTATGGAGCATGTTAGGAGTTTCAGTATTAAAGATTGCTTCTCTTTTGGTTATTGTATTTCTTTTTTTGTTGCATACAGTGTTGAAGCTCCAGCAGATATCATGTGAAACAACAGCATCTTAGATTTGGGGATCTGTTTACTTCTGAAAATAGCTTTTGTTTCCTCTATATTACATATAGTTTACTGGAATGAAATCCCAATACTAAATGGAAACTAGTAGGACCATACTGTAATTGAAAAGGTATTAATTGGAGAACACCTACAATCACCATAGCAAGCTGATTCGGCTAATTATATGCACAAATATGTTAAAATCAAATACTGAATCTTAGGCAGAAATATTATCTAGGAAGAAAGGATGTGGGGAACAAAATGGATGAGTTGTTAGCAGTAAAAGAGAAGGTGTCGACCAACTGCAAGAAGTGTCTGCCCACCCCAACGGCACCACTGCTCTGTAGCATTAGGGAAGAAGATCCTTGTAAGTTATACACTTTCCCTAGACTAGTTCCATTTGGTAATTTGGCCTATAAATCATCCCAAGATTATTCTCCTTAAGAAGCTAATTAGTGAACTCAATACTGGATTGCATATGCAAAGATGGAATATTAAAACTTGGGAAATCAAATTGACTTTTGTGCATCAACACTCAACTTATTTCACATTAGATTGAATGGTAAAAATGTTACGTACATGTATAATTATATAAGAGAACAAAGAAGACATGTACACACATAGGAAGTTTTTTCAAACTATCAAATGACCAAGTAAGGCAGATGTCATTAGAAAAATCATTCCCTTGACAAGAAAAGAGTGGAAGTACACAAAAAAGAGGATAACAGACAGAGCATGCAAAGGAAGAACTAATTCATCCATAGCTGCAGTAAATGCTCGAACTAAACCTTTGTCTATTAAGGATGCAAAAATTAGAAACAAAAAGTAAGAAAAGATGACAACAGTTGCATGACCAAAGATACCAGAAAAATATCAACAGAAATAAGAAAGAAATTTGCTTGACTTTTACCAGAATGAGGCCATGGATGAGTGGGAAAATTTGACAGTCAATTGAAAAATCCGCACATCTGAAATCAGTATTACCCTGATCTATTTTTCCTATAACAAATCTTATCCCTAAAATCATCAGAAAATTGAATAGTTTAAGCTGAATAAGTGAATTTATTTGTTGCAAGTATATAGGTGCACATACAAGACATATCTTATATGCATATGATACAGCTTCTTGCATACACAAGTATATATGTGAAAATTCTCCACCATCTCTGAAACACATGTGCGCTCACAGACACATTACAAAGATGCATATTTTAAAATTTTGTCACCTATTTAATTACACACACAGAGACATACACTTGAACTTCTCCAAGAACCCACAATCTTCAAAACCCACACTGACATTCTCTCTATATAACTAGATGTGCCAATAGCCTCACCACCATTCCTAACGCACGCACAGAAGCACACATTAACAATTTTTCCAAGGACCCAAACGTCTTTGATAATTGATACCCACACACATACACATGATTAAGAATACATGGCCAAAAAACTCTCACCATCTTTCATGCACGTGCACACATGTATAAACATTTGTATGCAACATAGACATAGAAAAATAAAATCCAAAAAAGCAAACACTAGAGGAGAAAAAGCAGAAAAATCCCCAATTATATCAATCATCTAGGCAACCTTGATTACATAAACGCAACATCAAAGAGTTCAGCAATGCAGAACCATGATCACTCATTCCAAAGTAAAGAGAACAACAAAAAATTTCACCACTTCGGAGAATTTCACATTTCACTCACACAGCCAATAAAAAATTCCAAAAGAAGTCCATCTTTCCTCATCTACCCCAACAACAGAGCTCAAATTCAAATGAATAACTAGTAACAGTAAAAAGTTGAAATTTTGCGAAGTGAAAACCCAAGCATTGTACCTGAAAATGGTCGAAACGACGACGGAAGAGCTTGCACACAGTCACGCACTGAAATTTGGGAGAGATTGATGGTGACAGCAACGAGGAAGGGGAGAGCTTATAAGAGGGACAGAGTGGCTCTCTGCATGCAGAGGAAGAGAGAAGCATCAGTGGCACTGTTGTGATTATTGGTAAACAGGAGGGTATAATTGGCATGTGAATCTTGTCCGTACTCGCCCGAGAGTTAATGGTAGATGGACCCAATTGGATTTTTGTAACTATGAGTATACGTTTCTACTTTCTTAGCAGGATGATGACAGTTACACATATTTTTCTTGGCATTTTGTTCTTTTTGAATTTTGCTCTTATTTTCTTTGAATTTTTCTAATATTTGTTAGTTTGAATTTGGGTATTTGTTTAACCATAGTCCAAGTATAGTTTGATTTTCACATAATTAAGTGTGACTGAATCTTTGTATAATTAATTATAACTGAATCTTCACATAATTAAGTATTATTTGGACTTCTCTTGGATAAGACAATGATCACTCTAAATATTTTCTTTTGTACTCCTATTGAAAAGCATAAAATAATTGAAACATATTGATGAAATAAAGGGGAAAAAAAATACCAGCATTATCCACGTAGCTATAAATTAATCATAAACCTGTGGCATTTAAACTTCTCCAACTAACATATGATACACATTCACATTTCTTTAATTTTGGATCGAGCTTTAATCAAACTCTGCCTTACAACTTAATCAATTTTTATACCTAGCTCTAAACTCTACCTGACCCAATTAAATCTAAGGTTGCCCCAACTCTTTTGAGTCGATCAGGCTGGGTTTGAGTAACCCAATTTTATTGATAGTCCTATCCATACCCTTTAATATTTTTAAACACTAGGAATTTCTTAAATATTCTTCGAGAAGCAAATAGAGTTTACAAATATTCTTTATTTTAGTTGCATGTATATCTAGTGTACTATCAATACTAATTAAGTATAATTAAATAACTCTCCTTGGACTTAGATTTGCTAAATAAATAGTGAGGTGTTCATTGTCAATTGGAAATTTCAAAATCAAGTGAAGTCGTGAACTATAGTTCAATCATTCCGAATCAAGAGTTCAACTCTTAACAGTCTTTTTTTCATAGGCTAGGCACTGTTTGGATTAAGGGAACGCGTGATAAAGGAAAGGAGGGGAATAGGAAAGATTTAATTTTTCTAGTTTGAATTAAATTTTGTGGAAATAAAAGAAATGTTTAGGACGGAAAGGTTATTTTTATGAGATATGATTTCCATTCAAAAGTGGATAGAAAGGGAGAGTAAAGGAACCAAATTAAATAAAAAATTTAAAATTTCATATTGTTTTTTTATTTGTTTGTAGTTAACTAACAATTTTTCTTTCCTTTCTTTTCCTTCCCCAAATCGAACAGCAACCAATTTTCTTCTTACTTTTCTTTTTATACTTAATCCAAATAAGACGGATGGAAATCACTTCCCTTTGCTAACATTTCTTTTCTTTTCTATTGGTATCATTTTCTTTCCTTCAATCCAAATGAAAACAAGAAGCTTGTCATTTTATGTCAATGAGTTGGCTGGATTTCTTTTCTTTTCTTTTCTTTTCTTTTTTATGCTTTCAATCAATTTTCGTTTCATTTTTAGCATTAACTTCTTTGCCACAATTTAAGTTCGTGAATTAGTTTACATTAAATTGCTTATATTGGTAGTCTTGTATTAAACTACTAGTAAATACAAGAGGATAAGAATTTGTTCAAAAAATTCATTTCGTTCTCTTTAATTGATCAACTGCTTTAAAATTAAATTTTCTTCATTGGTAATCATTTTTTATCTATCAAAACCAAGGTTAATAACTGAAACTTATAAGACGGATCTTACTACAATCACGCTTTGGATCAATTGTTTGACACAAGGCATGTGACCATCTCTATCAGCTCTACTTTGGCTATATTACATGAGAGTAAGGGTTTACTTAATTGGATAACTTTTTTATACACTGTCAGTGTATAAATTTTTTTACACTAATAAATTTGAATTATACCATATAACATAAATTTGAATTTGAAATTCAAATCATGCACATGTGATATGTATCTAGATTCCAAAACTACTAGTGTAAAAAAATCACTACACTATCAGTGTATAAAAAGTTAATCCTTACTTAATTAGTATAGCCACTTCTTTTTAGAAGCTCACCGTAGTCAACTCCAAATGCAATATTTAAAGCTTTTGACCCTAATTGCTAAAATTGTCATAGCACCTTATCCCTTTTTCGACTTTACTGTCCCAATACAAATGCTAATTATAGTCTTTTTTTTTTTAAACAAACGTAAACAATATATTTATATAAACACTTGATACAACAAGAGTTAATTACAAAACGGGTCAACAACCCTGAATTCCTTTTTTGCTATTTCTGATAGCCAAACTGGGAAGTAGTTTTCCCATTCCACATCCTTTGCAAGTTTAAGAGCAAATTTGGCTAAAAGATGGCTACTCTAATTCCCCACCCTATTGACAAAGGAGAAAGTACAAGACTCGAAGTTGCTCCTTATGTCTTCAATATCTTCCAGGACAGTGGCTAAACTGCCTCTATGCTCATTGCCTGTTGTGATTTGCTCCACAACATTCTTGCAGTCTGACTGGACTTCGATACTAGTCCATCCTGCGCTCTTGGCCAACTTCAGAGCGGCACGAATTGCTAAAGACTCCTCCAAACTCCCTTCTCTTGGCTTCCACTAAGCCTGCTGCTTTAATTATTCTCCCTGTCTAGTCCCCGGCAACAATACCTTTCCCAGTCCAAATCATTTGCACTGAGATTGCAGCATCAGTGTTCAATTTCACTACTCCTTCTTTTGGGGGTTCCCAAATTTGATTTTGTTGCTCAGTTCCTTGTGTGTTTGTTGTGTGAGGTTTTCCTTCTGCGTTGGCATAGTCAAACTCCATCCATTCATCCTGAGCTTTTTGGACCACCTTCAAAGCATCCGCTAGCCGTGCTTCAAAGACCATTTTGTTCCTTGCTTTCCATATTTGCCAGAGTATGTTGACTGTGAGGTGAATGTGATCCAATCCTTGTTCTTTTGTTGCCGTTTGTATCACCACTTGCCACCATTTCCAGAAGTTGTTCTGGATATCCTTAAGGCCTTCCTAATTGATTGGTGCTAACCTCCACACTCTCTCAGCTATTGGGCAGAAGAAAAAGAGGTGTTCTATTGTTTCCACAGCTTCTCCACAGCAGCAACAAGTGTTATCACATTTTCCAATTCTTCTTTGGATAACTTCCATAACAGGCAGACAATTGTTTAGACACTTCCAAACGAAGTGTATGTGCTTTTGTTTAATGTTAAGACTCCATATCCTTTTCCAGATTTTAGATTTGTTTCCTTCCCAACTTGTTTCTACTCTGTACTCCCTTCTCGTGTCTTGGCCCTCCTCATTCATCAAGGCCAAGTTGTAACTAGACTTGACCGTGTAGCAACCTGATTTGGAGAATTTCCAAAACCAGATGTCTTTTATTCTAAATACACTTAAGTGAATGCTCTCAATGAGCTGTATATCAGAGCTATTGAACCATTGTTGAAGCACACCTCTGTTCCACTTCCCACCATCAATCAGTTGACACACCATCTCAAGACGGCAGTCCTCGGGTCTTGCAGTTGACACTTTCCCAGTTGGAGAACCTGCGAGCCAATCATCATTCCATATTCTTATGTTTTCACCATCTCCAACTCTTCTACAAGTTCCCTTTCTTAGCAATAACCCTCCACTATGGATGCTTTTCTAGGCCCATGAAGTAGATTGTGGCGGTTTCTTCCCCATCCAGTCAGCCTTACTCATATATCGAGCCTTGAGTACCTTGCTTACTAAAAAATCAAGAGCAGACAAAAACCTCCACATTTGTTTTGCAAGCAAGGCCGTATTAAAGGCTTCCAGATCTCTAAACCCCATCCCCCCTTGCCTTTTACTTGAGACATTTTTTTCCAACCAACCCAATGTATTTTCCTTTTTAAGTCATCACTCCCCCACCAGAAATTAGAGATTTTCCTACATATTTCCTTGCACAGACCCTTCGGCAGTCTAAAACAAGACATCGAGTAGGTAGGCAAGGCCATGATGACAGCCTTAATAAGCACTTCCTTCCCCCCTGGCTTAACAACTTTTGCTTCCAGCCTTTTAACTTGTTAGTGACCTTACAATGAATATAGCCAAAAGTCTAGTTTTTGGTTCTACCAATACTTATTGGAAGACCCAAGTATTTACTAGAAATTGCTTCCTTCATGTTTCCCAAAGCTCTACACACCATTTCCTTTGTACTGGCATTGGTGTTTCTGTTGAAGAAAACAGCAAATTTCTTCACATTGACCACCTGGCCCGAAGCTGCTCCATACACAGAAAAAATGTCCATTACTTTATAGGCCTCCTGGACATCTGCTTTACAGCAAAGCAAGGAGTCATCTACAAAAAATAGATGTGAGATACTAGGACTTTCTTTATAGCTTTTCAGTCCAGTAAGAGATCTTTGCTCCATAGCTTCCTTGATTAGGCAGGATAAACCTTCAGCACATATGATCAACAAATAAGGTGATAAGGGATCACCTTGTCTTATACCTCGGGAAGGGGTAATAAAACCAGATTTTTCACCATTGAAGTTAAAGGAGTAAGAGACAGTAGAGATGCATGCCATGATCCAATTCACAAAAATTGGGCAGAAACCCATTTTCAGCATTATCCTCCCCAAGAAGCTCTATTCGACCCTGTCGTAGGCTTTAGACATGTCAAGTTTAATGGCCATAAAAGTATCTTTTCCTTTTCTTTTGTTTTTCAGGAAGTGGATGAGTTCATGTGCAAGCACTGCATCAAGGATTTGTCGACCCGGAATAAAAGCTGATTGAGAAAGGCTGATGCAGTGTTTGAGCACTTTTTTTAACCTATTGGCTAGGACTTTAGCAATGATTTTGTAAAGAACTGTGCATAGGCTTATGGGTCTGTAATTGCCTAAAGTCATTGGATTTTTGACCTTGGGGATGAGGGTAATCAAAGTCTGATGGACCTAAGCATGTTACCACTATGGAAAAAAGCTCTTAACAGCATTAATAATATCAGAATTAATAATAGACCAGTAATGTTGAAAGAACAAGGGCGACATACCATCAATTCCAGGTGCTTTATTAGGGTGCATGGAAGAGATAGCCTATGTGATCTCTCTATCTTCCACAGGTTTGATCGTCAGCTCGTTCATCTAACTGGTAATAATATGGCGTACACCCTCTAAAATCCTCTCAGAATCTTCTAATTCCTTTGAAGTAAACAGCTTCGTGTAATGGTCACAGAGTTCCTTCTGTATTTCCTTTTCTGATGAGCACCAATTTCCATTCTCCTTTTGTAAGGTGCTGATTCTGTTCCTTCTTCTTTTGTTCATGACACTGACATGGAAGAAGGCTGTATTCTTGTCTCCCTCCTTTAACCATCTCTCTCTCAACTTTTGACTCCAAAATCTCTCCTCCTCTTTATATGCCTTGCTAAGCTGGACCTTTAACTGAGCAATCTGCCTTTTCTTATCAGGTACTTCCATTCCTTTAACTTGCAGCAATTGCTCCTTCAACTCATTAATCTTTAACCTTGAGTTCCCTTTGATTTTCTTGTTCCACATGAGGAGAGCAAACCTGCATTCTCATACCTTCTTCATTACTTTAAACATCCGTGATCCACTTTGCTCTTTTCTCCAAGCTTCTCTAATCACCTCTGTGGAATCTAGATTTTTTGCCCATCTTTGGTCGAAGAAGAATCTTCTCTTGCATTTTTTCCTCTCTGAATTCGTATCTATCAGGAGACTTCCTTCTCAACATGATGGCATATTGCATTCTCGAAATTCTGAACCCAGCCTAGGCTCGGAAGACCCCTGTCCAACCTTTGTTTTATCTCCCCATTGTCTTCCCAGCAATTACTCCATGTCCAGGGATTCCTAACATATCCAATGTCAAGCAACTCGTTATTCTTCATGAAATTGTTGAAATCTCTAAAACTTCCTTCCGTCCTTTCTCTTCCTCCCCACTTTTCTTGATTTGATCTGATATTGTTGAAGTCACTGGCAATCATCTATTTATCACCCCATATATGCTTCCTACTACCGATGAAATCCCATTGGTCTTTCCTCGTGTGATCACATGTACTAGCATACAGACCAATAAACCACCACTGGCACCTTTTTTCTTGATCATCAATGCAGATTTCTATGCAGAAATTCGAGGCACTAACATTAGAAACTTTGATAGAATCATTCCAGAACATTGTTAAACCACCAGCCTTCCTTATTGGATTGACTACAAAAATATTATCATATCTAACTTTACTCTACACTTCTTGCACATATTTTTCTTGATTTTTCGTTTCACATAAAAAAAACAACACTTGGTGAGTGGAGGAGGAAGACCTCCTTCAATTGGGGAACTGCCAAGGGGTTACCCGCACCTCGACAGTTCCACACCACCATCTTCATTTAATGGATGGAGGCTTTCCTTAGGGAGCCTCCAGTTCCCGTTGATTTCTTATTTTTTCCTCTTCAGGCTTTAACAATTTCCTACGGTGGTAATCTTCCTCCTTTCCCTCCTCTATGCAACCCTCATCCTGTTCCTCCCAGTTCTTCCTTTTTACTCCTATGTGGCAGACTTTCAGGTTTGTGCTAACCTCTTTCAAAGGGGAACGGTTTGGTCTTAGAGCTTTCTTGAAGGTTCTTTTCCCACTAATTCTTCTCTCATCTGCTCTGTTTTCCTTGTTGGATTCTAATAACATTATACTTCACACCTCCTCTTCCAATTTTTGCGTTTCTGTATTTTCAGGGTCTATCTGCATAGCTCTCACTTGCTGTGTAGCCTCACTCCCCACCTCAATTTCTTCGTCTGAGTCAAATCTCCCAATTATTTTTAGAGAGCTTTCCTTCATGTTTAGCTCATGTCTACCTTGCCTGCTTATACTGATCCCTTTGTCTGCTTCTCTTCCCTGGCCTGAATACTCCGTGACTTCGGCTTCCTTAGATTGTTTCTCTTTCTCATTGTTGTTCTTTCCATTACTACATTCCATACTATCTTTGTTTTCCAAACCTGCAAACCTACTATTTACCAGCAAAACTGGCTCTGATACATCAAGGTTCGAAGCCTCCTCTCTTGTTTTCCTCTCAATGGCCAGAATATTCCCAGCACCAGCATTTCCGGCCCCTCCCATTGGACTGAAATGAAACGCCATGTTGTTCCCTGCTCTCATCCAGCTTCCAAACTGTGCTGCCCTGTTGCTTTGGCTATCAGCTGACCTGGCTTTACACGATTTATTACAATGTCCCACTATTCCACAGTTGTAGCAAAAGTCCGGGCACCTCTCGTATTTAAATTCAACCCAGAGCAGTTCTCCATTTAGCTTGACTGTTGTGCCCCTAAGCAGAGGTTGAGAGATGTCGACTTCCGCAAAAATCTTCATGTGTCGTCCCACTTTTCCTCCTCCAGGTGGTATAATGACTTCCCTTACCGAGTTGAACATTTCCCCAATTTTAAAGCTTGCTGCACGACTCAACCAGTGGACTGGGAGATTCTAGACTTGGACCCATAAGAAGGCATGTTTGAAGAAATTTGGATCATGTTCATATTCTGCACCCCAGTCCCTCACCACCAATATTTGGTTGTCCATAATCCATGGACCCCCTGTTGTTATCTTTTCCTTATCCGCTTCATTGTCAAGGTGAAACTGGAACAGGTTTGGTCCAAGTTCTGTCACTTGCATCTGCCTCGGGTAACCCCAAGCATGATGGGTAAAGCTCTTAAGACCAGCGAAATTGGTAATTTTTTCTCCCACCAGTTTCCCAACTAGACTCTTTTCACAAATTGCTACACTGTGCTCAATGTCTTCACTGTTTAGATTGACCCCTCCCAGTTCCTTTGTTGAAAGATCGAATCTTTGAAAAGCTGAAGATAGAGCTTCTTCCATATTTAACGGTAGAAGTAGACCCCACACTATTATCAGCACTGATCAACAGCTTTGAAGAAACTTGTAAGACAGAGGAGACCGACTGCTAGAAAGAAAAAAAGAAAACAGGTGAAAGTAAAGGGTAAAGGAAAAGAAGCCCAACCCCAGGATTAGGCCAGTTAAAAAACGAGTTACTACACCCAAAGAGCGTGAACTTGGATCATGATTTGCCTTCTACTAAGACTTACCACCAATTCCTGGTATCTGTAAAGAAAGAGTACCTCCGAAGAGCAAAAGGTTTCGAGGGAGAATAGAGCTGAAAAAGGTGCAAAAAAGGTTGTAGAAGATTCTGCTAGCAAACACTTCAGTGTGCTGGTTTCGAATCTAGCAAGAGGACTCTTGATTTTACTCTGATCTAAGCATTTATCAAAATGGGCGAGTTATTGAAAGTTTGGATTTTTCAAAAATGTTTGAAACGCAGCTCTTCTGACCAGCTCCTACATTGAGGAGGTAAAGCTCTAAAGTCTAGAGAGAGATGCTCCTACTAGGAGGAGAGTACCCAATAAATGCTAATTATAGTCAGTAGTTTCAATTTTGAAATGGTGACTATTCACACTTACAAAAGTTTCATCTCCATGCCTAAATTGTAAACAAAGTACAATTAGATAGACCAAATGAATTGTCCTTGTGGCATTGATCCCTAAAATGGTAAAACTCATTTAAAAAGGGATCAGCATCCATTCCACTTATGGTTAGATAGAGATTCTCCATTTACCAAATAGGAACTCAAAACTAGGTAAGTTTCTCTATACATAGTGTAACTTGTGTGCAAAGCACCAGAGTCATTGAACTTCCACGATTGAAACAATTTATAAACCGTCCAAGAGTTACGTATTGATTGAAACAATAATATTATACACCATCCAAGAGTTAATATTGTTTCCATGATTGAAACAATAATATTTTTTTCTCTCAATTAATTTTGTTAGTTTAATGATCTACTTAACAGAATAAAACTAATGATAGGCTCAGGTTATATATTTAGAAATTGATAAATGAATGAGCAAAGGAAGGAAGATAATCGGAAAAAAAATGAGTATTTTGACTATAGATACATGAGCATTACTTTTTCTTATTTTACCATCAAATAGGCATGCGTATTGGGCTTTGGTGATCTCAATCTCAGTGCACATAGATTATCATTTATCGTTCTTTTCAAACTAAACTCAGCTCCACTAAGCTAATAAATGTGTACCTTACACTTAGCTCAAAAAGATATTTTGATCGAGTCTAATTAGGGTTGATCCAAACTGACATCATATACTCTCTTCTTAAAACCTGAGAGATATTCTACTTAAGGTTCAGGAAAAGAATAAAGTATACAATTTTGACGGTCGATAATAGAGAGAAATAAGAATCGATTTCGTTATAGTTAGAATTTTTATGGTTTAAAACCACCATTATTATTATGGGATCTAAATTGAGGAAATGATCTCCTAAAATGACCACTGCTTTTTCCTTTGTTGTCACAAAGCCCTATTATCTATTTTATATTTTACAAAGAAAATAAAAAATAGATCATAATTTCTGAACGAGCAATAAGTTGGTTGCATTTGGTGTAATCTAAACTTAACTGACATTGCAATCGGGCCTAAAACTGAGGCCCAAATTCATCTAAATTCTCATCAATTGAGGTTTAGCCCAAACTACATAGAGCTAGGCAGGGCTACGCTGGGCTAACCCAGTTCTAAAGGATGTCAAGGTTAACCATACTCCGTGAACTATTTATATCTATTGGCTTTCTTGGTTCGTTATGTTAAATTTTGATTTTAGATAATCAGTTTTTTTTTTTGAAATGTTAATCGCACGTCACTTTTTGTTAATGGTACTTTCACAATCTATTTTATCATATAATCTAAAAAATTAACGAAAAGTGGAGTGCCATTAAGAATTTCCTTTTTTAATGTCTACATATTATGAATTTTCTAATACTAAAAAAAGGCTAATATCCACAATCTTTCAAAGAATAATTTTTTACTGATAGCTAATTATTCTATGTAATTACTTTCCAAAATTGACTTCTCCAACATCTACCTAAAAGAGAACAGGGCCTATATCCATATGATATGCAAAGTTGGCAATTTTGTCACTTTCAGAACTCCTAATTTTACCCTTAACACTAATCTAACATCGAGGGAAACACAGGGCCATATTCATCTATAACTTCTACTTGTTATATATTTCAAATCTATAATTATGAATAAGTTCAATTCTAAAAATTTTCGCTCTTCTAATCTATATATAAGTTGTGCTTTTTCACTTATTTCTGTAAATAATTCTCTTATATGTTCCAACCTGTTAAGTGGGTGACTAACACTCATTAACAAGCCAAATCACCTCAACTCATACTAAGGATAGTGTAGCAAGCTTTATAGCTGTCGTCGAGTCAATAACTGGGTTAAATAACTCCGGACTTGATTGTCATAGTTAATAATTGAGTTAATTATATTTACTTCCCTAAATATTTGACAAAACTACCAAGTAGACTTATAATTTGACCAAATTATACTCAAAATCTTTATAATAACAAATCAAGTATCCCCTTTAAATCTGAGAAATGCTCCTTAGATCATTTACATATATGTTTAAAGTTCCCAAGTACCATTGGAAATTTGAGTTCATCATGTCTACTCGGTTAGGGTTTGGAAAAATCACAAGTATGCCAAATGATGGTCCAACCTGTTAACCAAACATTTATCAAAGAACCTCTTTTCAATAACCAATTGCTCTTAGCCAATTAAGTTGGAGTAATGAATCAAAATTCTAGTCAAATTTTCAAAATGCCCGATTGATCCCTAATTCACTCATCCTACAATTCTGTCATCTCCTTATAGTATTTGTTGAGTATGACCAAAACCCAATTATCTGCTGTGCATCAGTACTGCTTAGGCGAATTTCTTCAAATAATGGTAAAAATCAAAACCATCCAAAAAATGAGGTTATGATGAGGAGATTTCTAAATATAAGATCGTTGAAGACTGAGTATGCGGCGACCATAAAAATATATTTTCTTTTCAAATTTATTTTCACCTGACAAGAGGAATTTGTTAATTTAGAGAAACCGCGAGTATTGGATGCGGTTTGTGATAAAAAAAATTTTCAATTTTATTTTTAAAGGAAACCACAAGTGACGGATGTAGCTTGTGATAAAAAAATTTTCCAACTTCATTTTTTAAGGAAATCGCAAGTGACTAATGCGGTTTCTTATGGAAAAAATTTTCCCATTTCATTCTTTAAAGAAACCGCAAGTGAGGGATGCAGTTTCTTATAGAAAATAAGAAACCGCATCCTTCAAATGCGGTTTCATAGTAGTAATTTTTTTTTAACTACATTGAAATGTAGTAATGTTTTTTAGGGTTTTGGGTTTAGGTTGAAGGGTTAGGGTTTTGGGTTTAAGATTTAAGGAATAAGGTTTAGATTAGTTTTGCCAAATTTGGAACCTCATTAGTATATGAATAACAGTTAATCACTTTCAATTTTGTGAAACAAAAAATTTGTAGAGATTAAGAATTATTTGATTTAATTAAGTATAAAAAGGAAGTGGAGAGAAATAACAATGTGAAAAAAAAATTTAATTTGAAGAATTTATATCAAAAAAAGTAATAATGTTTGAAAAAATGTAAATTTATTATGTTGAATGTTAGGGTTTAGGATTATGACGTATTTGAATTACAGCACTACGATTGGCAATGGTTCGGCAGCATATTAATTATAAAAAGTTCTTTTGACATATTGCTAATATAATTTACTTACATCTGACAACTTTCATTATTTGTTAATTAGATAATTTTTAAAAAATTATTAATTAAAATTGAAAATAAATTGGTTAGAAATTAATTTAAATACATGAATACCAATGAGAAATTGAAATCCAAGTGGTGTATATGTACATAAAAAAAGAAATTCTTATAATTAAAATGAAAAATAATGCAATAGTCATAAAGTTCATCAACAGCCAGGCCTTTTGCTCTTATCATGAGGAGTGGAAGAGTAGTCGCACCTCCAATGGACCCGCCGACCCTATTGATTTTGAGTTTGTAGACGCACGGATCTCATTGATTGCATGTGCTCTCCTATAAGCATCCACACCTAGAACAAGAGGAATCAGCAGACGGAGCAGACAGAGATGGATCAGAAGTAGAGAAATCCGCTATCGACGAACCTAAAAATGAGAAAACAACTCCATAATTCTCACCGTACTGATAATCGGGTGTGAATATTGTATGTACTCCGCTCGATGAAAACTCCTCACCCCTCATACGATACATCATAGGCATGGAAGTATGTGTGATAAGAGAATTGGTACTGAACATTGGAATGTATGGAGGTGTGAGAGAATGTGTAGTAGGATAAGTGTATACGGATAGGGCGCCGCCCGCATGAAGAGTCTCAGTTCTCGGCTCCGTGCCCCGCCTACCGCATCTGCCGCCCCAACCACGTCCACGAACTTCCCTTGGTAAACGTTCGATAGGTTCGACAAATTCATGTACGGGGAAATCCTGATGAGTAGATAGCCCGATTTCCAGATCAGCAAATGTTTCGCACATCATTTGCATCTCCTGATTTACAGACGACTGCACTTTAAACACCTGATCTCGTATGGACGTTAGACTGGGATGCTCACAGCGAATAGGATTAGACAGGTTAATGTATTGATTACAGATCTACCCTATACGAGCCATCGTATTAACCTGTCCATATAACGTTTCGAAAAAGTTAATAAATTGATGAGGTCAAGGGTATAAAATGAATGATGTGACTTAATATAACGGATTACATTAATAACTCACCAACTAATCGAACTGACCCTTATCACCTCGGTGGCCATCAGATCATGGGTCCCTCGATACTAGAATCGCAATATATTGGATGATCCAACTCATGTACCAAATTATGTAATCGTGTCTGAGCATGTCTGGATCAAATGCATGATCCTGAATTATGAATCTAGCACACGCCTCCTAATACTGGAGCCATATCAAATACTCCTACACCCAATTCCACCCTAAGCACCCTACTTATCCTAACTTATGCAACTTCTTATTCGTTCTGTGTCAACATCATCCAAAATAGGCTTAGTGTTGCGAAAAATGGAACTAGAAGATATCCTAAAATATCAAAGGCACCTACGCCTGTCAGATGTATCTACCAGCTGTGCAATAAAGGGAAAAAGATGTCAGGAGATACTCAAAGTATGGTTCCCTAATAAATTGTTGTAATTGAGGTATGCATTAAGTTGTAATCATTTGTATTTGTAGAAATACACATCTAAAAATCCCAATAACAAATGTAACACTTCATGGGGCACGAGCATAGTGAGTTGATATCTGAAAATTGAAACCATATGTGTAGGCGTGTATTTTATACACTTACCTCCTCTAGGGAAGTCTAAGCCCTATTGCACTGAATGAATAATGATCGGCCGAAGAAGAAAAATCCTCTCCTAGGCCCACAACTTTTGAAAAATCACAAAATAGATACTGGTTAATTTAAGGGATAATTTCAGAAACCTCCCTTGAGGTTTCTGACAGTTTCACTTAACACTCTCAAATTTTTAAAAACCTCACTTGCCTCCCTTATTTTATGTTTTTTGTATCATTTATAGCCCATTTTAAAATATAATATTAAAAAATTCATTTTGAAAAAGTAAATGCAATCTCATTCCAAAATTACCCTTTGTTGTCTTATTTTTTATTATCCAAATATATTAATAACAAAATAAATAAAAGTTCATGTCGATTGAAAAAAATGTCGTGCGTTTTTATATAGCAAACGTTAATATTTGAATTTTGTAAATTACAAAGATAATATGTTCTTTGTTGCAAAGTGTTTTGAATTAACTTAAGAAATTTTACACATCATTTACATATTTTTGAATTTTCTACTTTTTGTCCAAATTGATGGTTTGAAAACTAAAAAGATATAAAATGCCAAAAATTATATATAAATTTGTTTGTATTATTTTTAAATCAGTGCAAAAAAGGTATCATCATTTTTTGTACAAACCAATGACATAAAAACTACTAAAGAGTTTTTTTAAATATTGTTACTAAGTCCTAAATGTTCATTAAGAAACTACGTCCATCCATTTACAAAACTTAAAAAGATACGTTTGGTGTATCATAGTAACTAAAAAATTATAAGAAAAGGACAAACTTGGAAGAGAACTATATTCTCTCATCCAAAATAAATTTTTTAACATTATATTTTGATATGGGTTTCACTTACAAAATTCAAATATAAACGTTTGCTATATAAAAAATGCACTATATTTTTTCCAATCGATATGAACTTTCATTTATTTTGTTATTAATATATTTAGACAATAAAAAATAAGACAACAAAGGGTAATTTTGGAATGAAATTGCATTTACTTTCCCAAAATAAATTTTTTAATATTATATTTTAAAATGGGTTATAAATGATATAAAAAATATAAAGTAAGGGAGGCAAGTGAGATTTTTAGAAATTTGAGAGTGCCAGGTGCAATTGTCAGAAACCTCAAGGGAGGTTTATGAAATTATCCCTTAATTTAAAAATGAAGCACATTCCAAATTAACTTAAAATACGAAAGATAACTAACAAAAATTGATTAATCACCCATAACAGCATATACGGCCCTGTCGTACAACTCTGTGACGCTTTAGATACTTTGCATAGAGATCTGCACAAACATGCTAATGCAGCACTAACCCAACTATAGCAACTCAGATCCTTTATGTTCCGAACATAATCCAACTAATGGCAACTAACAATGTTACCGCATACATCAGCGAATAATCGTCCCCCAAATAATATCAGTATGTAACCATGAACATGCTGTCGGATTAGCTCATCAGACGTACCATCAGAAAGTGACTCATA
Source organism: Gardenia jasminoides (assembly GCA_013103745.1). Lineage (NCBI taxonomy): Eukaryota > Viridiplantae > Streptophyta > Magnoliopsida > Gentianales > Rubiaceae > Gardenia > Gardenia jasminoides. The sequence goes on along the minus strand of CM023098.1, from coordinate 5,775,555 downwards.
TAGAAAATTTAATATCGGATTTAATTTAAACCTACCACCCTTCAAATTGTGATCTGCATCTATTCTAAATCCCAACAACTTCTCAATCAGGTCCTGCTTTTGCGGTATATATAAAGTTCTATCCATTAGGGTAGCAGGTAATCCATCAATTCGCAAGTTCCATAAAAACCTCCACATCCTGCAATGTAACGGTAGCCTCTCCCATAGGAAGATGAAATGTGCAAGTCTCTTGCCTCCACCTCTTAATAAGTGCAATAAGCAATCCATGGTCGAACTCGAATTAGCCAACTCGGGTCACTCCCTAAAATTCAGCTTGTATCTGATACTCTCTTATTCGCGAATGCATCTGATAATCTATTGGGTCTCAAAAGTATCCATCAACTCGGTTGAATTTAAATTCATTTTGAACACCTAAAAATACTGTTCTAAATCTATGTTTATCCTGTGAGTACAAAATAAATTTTTTATTTGCGCATGATTAGTGAATTTGACTTTGTTGTATTAGTGTAAAAATATTGTAGTAGTCATTATTAGTTTAAATACATTAGTCTAAAGACATTGTTAGGCTCAATATGATCATCTGATACAAGATCTGTATGATAAGAGTCTTCTATACTTACAAGATAAATATAGATTCAGAGCAGTATTTTTAAATGCTCAGAAAGAACTTAAATTCAAGTGAACTGATGGATACTTTCAAAATATAATAGATTATCAGATGCGTCCACGAATTAGAAAGTATTTGATACGAACTGGATTTTGGGAAGTGACATGGGCTAGCCGCTGTGAGCCCAACCATGGACTGTTTACTCCACTTATTGAGAGGTGGAGATAGAAAACTCACATATTTCATCTCCCCATGGAAGAGGTTACCGTTCCATTGCAAGATGTAGAGATTTTAAGGGGTTTACAAATCGACGGATTACCTGTCACTCCAGTGGATAGAGTTTTGAACATATCACAAAAGCAGGATCTGATTGAGGAGTTGTTAGAATTTAGGACAGATGCTGATCGTGATTTTAAGGATGGTAGGTTTAAATTAAATCCAATATTAAATTTTCTGTATGAGTCACTCCTTGATGGTTCGTTCAAGTAGCTAGTCTGACAATAGGTTCGCGGTTACATACTGATATTATTTGGGGGACAATTATTCGCTGATACATGTAACAACGTTTTTAGTTGCCATTGATTGGATTATGTTCAGGACATAGAGAATGTGAGTTACTATAGTTGGGTTAGTGTCACATTAACATGTTTGTACAGATCTCTATGTAGGGCATTTAGAGCGTCACAGAATTATATGGTGGAGTCGTATATGTTGTTATAAATGATTAATCAATTTGTATTAATTATCTTTCGTAGATTAAATTAATTTGGAATGTAGATCATTTTTAGATTAATTGGTATCTATTTCATGATTTTTCAAAAGTTATACGTTCGAAAGAGAATTCCTCATTTTCAGTCGATCATTATTGCCATAAGATTTAGACTTCCCTAGAGGAGGTAGGTGAGCAACAAAGTGCACTACAAAATACACGCTTACGCATGTGGTTTCAATCTTCAGAAATCAGTTCAATATACTCGCGCCCAATAAGGTGTTACATTTGTTGCTGCAATTTTTAAATGTGTATTTCTACAAATATAAATGATTACAATCTAATGCAAGCCTTAATTACGATAGTTTATTTGGGAGCCGCACTACGAGGATCTCCTGGCATCTCTTCCTCTTTACTGCACAGCTGGTAGACACATCTAGTAGGATAGATGCTTTTGATATTTTAGGATATTGTTGACTTCCATTTTCTGCAACTTTAGTTCGGATTGAACCAACCTATTCCAAATGACGTTGACACGAATACGGATAAAAAGTTGCATAAGTTAGGACGAGCAAGACGACTTGGGTGGAATTGGATGAAGGAGCATCTGACATGAATCCAGTATTGGGAGGCGCATGATAGATTCGTAGTTCAAAATCATGCATTTGATCCAAATATGTTCGGACATGATTACATAGTTTGATACATGAGTCGGACCATCCAATATATTGCATCTCCGGTATCAAGTGACCTACGATCTGACAGCCACTGAGGTGATATGGCTCAATTCAATTATCTAGTAAGTTATTATATAATCTATTACATTAAGTCACATCATTCATTTTATACCCCTGACCCTATCAATTTATTAAACTTTTGAATGTGTTATATGGACAGATTGACGCGATGGCTCGTATAGGATGGGTATGTAATCAACACACTGTGACGCCCCATCCCTCCCTAGAGCGAACCAAGAGGATCGATGGAACGCCTGTCCAACTCTCACCAGAACTCATTACGAAATCCAAATATAAATTCAAACATTCCTTCTTAAAACCATAATCGAAATCTATCAAAATCACTCGTTAAACTTTCAAGAGTACAATTCCAAAAATTATATTAAAATTATAATAATGTTAACTCTCAAGTACAATAATCCATCTTATTCACCAGTTATTTAAATCTTACACAAAAATGAAACAATCCTACAAAAGAACTAAGTTTTTCGATTTACGTGCTCCACTTCAAGACCTGTTAAGGAAAATAAAACTTATGGAGTGAGCAAAACTCAGTGAGGTCAAGAATTCACACACAAACAGGTTAAAGCAGTAACAAAATGTGTTAAAGCAGTAAAACAGTAGAAAATCTCAAAACTCACATAAAACAATTTAAAAGATGCGATACGAAAGGATATAATTGGTCAATCCATATTTTCAGAATTTTCACAATCACCTGTGGTTCGCTTCCAGACTACAATTTTCAATTTAAATATTGACATTTCGTCAACCACTATCTCACTGTCCGTAGACATCACTTTACACTCACCTGTCTACTTACACCCCCTATACCGGACCCGCTTGTCAAGATAACATTTATCAATAAACTAAGTCGGGATGAATGGTACCTCCCACTTACTAGAGTGTGGTACATACTATCGCCTGGCAAAAAGGGTCGACGAAATAATGTTCCAATCAACTTAGCCAAAATTTAACCAAAACGGGAGGTATACCTCCCACTCGCTTGAGTGTGGTACATTCAACCGTTTGGCGTAAAGAATTCAAGAACAAGCGCAAGTACAAACAATTAACAAATTCAATTCAAATAAGAGTGAGCGCAATAAAGTACACGCTCACCAAATTAAACAAGCATGCTTTTCAGATCATTAATATTAAATAAAGCACTAAGTAACATGCACTTAAACACTCACCGTGATTTGGTTAAACAAACTAGCCAGCAAAAAAATCAAACTTTGGTAGTCGGGTCGCCGTTGGCGAAATCTAGGTCACCTGAATCAAAATCAAACTATCAAACACTAGCCAAGATAATTAAAGTTTAAAACCTTAACTTAACTACTAAAATCACCAAGACTAAACTGCCACAGTTTCTTGTTTGGTCCATAGTTTGGGTTACACTCCCCAAAATTAGGATGTCACGAAGTTTCTTGGAGTACTACAATCCACTAGAATGGCTTGTTTTGAGATTCATTTCGTAAGATAGGTTAAAGTGCACAACAAGATGTCACGAAGGAATAAAAACAGGAAATCAGTCTTGAAAAATTGCCATTTTCTCAGATTTTCTGAAATCGATAGAAAATGAGTTAGCATGCAAGTCATATACCATTGAAAAAAACCCTTACAGTCTAGTTTCAAACGCCACCAACAGCGCTCAATTTTGACTCCCGAGCAAGAAAATATAGCTATTTAAATAGAGAACAGAAAGCTGTCCTGACGGCAGGATTTTTCAACTTTGAAGAATAACTTTGGAGCATCATTTGAGCAACGAAATGATACTGAAAAAACACCAAATTTTACAAGCATAAACCTCAATATGTGAACTACATTTTTACCAAAATTTAGCCAAAAACTCATACAGGAAAGCAGTGATCAAAGCAATCAAAGTAGACTGAAATTTTAAATTCATTTCTGCCAAACGAAAATCTATTTCTTTTGCAACCTTTGGTTCATCCAAAACAGCCCTCATTCCATTCCATTTTCAAAACCAAGACTCTAACAATATTTTTTGATCAAATGGTAATAAAATGATAGGAAAAATTCTGACCAAAACAGGGCAGCCAAGTTCGGACAGCAACGAAGACAGTTTTTCAGGTTTTTGGTCATCACTTCCTGAACTTTTAAAGCACCAATTGAGAGGATTTCTTTACTAGGAAAATGGCCACTTAAAACTCAACATTCCAACTCTCAAAAAAGCCCTAAAACTCACGAAAAGCTGCTGCCAAAACAGGGCATAAAAATCAAAAATGAAACCGGCAGCACCTCCACTTTCCATCTCAATTTTTGCCTCTTTTTTCTAGTTTTCTAATTCCAAATTCATCACAAACATACTCCAAAACATGTACACATATCATAGTAGTCAACCATCAAGGATCTGTTTGGATTAGTTGTTTTTGGGGTTGTTTTTCAAAAACAATACTGTAGTATTTGAGATGTGAAAAACTACTGTAACTGTCTTTCAAAAACTTTTTGAGGGTGTTTTTGGGATAATTTTTTGTGAGATTTTTAAAATTAAAAATTTATTTGGGTCAATTTTTTGGGACATTTTTAAAATTAAAATTTTATTTGGAATAATTTTTTAGGGCATTTTAAAATTAAAAATTAATTTTGGATTTTTGAGACATTTTTAAAATTAAAATTTTATTTGGGGTAATTTTAAAATTGAAATTTATTTGATGGGTGGTGGTGCGGGTGGGTTAATTTAAAAAAAATACCCCAAATAAAATTTTAATTTTAAAGATGCCTCAAAAAATTACCCCAAATAAATTTCTAATTTTAAAAATGTCCTAAAAAATTACCCCAAATAAATTTTTAACTTTAAAAATGCCCCAAAAATTACTCCAAATAAATTTTGAATTTTGAAAATGTCCTAAAAATTACCCCAAATAAAATTTTAATTTTAAAAATGCCCCAAAAAACACCTCAAATAAATTTTGAATTTTAAAAATGCCCCAAAAATTGTCCCAAATAAATTTTTAATTTTAAAATGCCCCAAAGTTACTAAACAGATTTTAACTTTAAAATGCCCAAAAATTACCCCAAATAAATTTTTAATTTTGAAAATGCCCCAAAAAATTATCCCAAATAAATTTTTAATTTTGAAAATGCCCCAAAATTACCCCAAATAAATTTTTAAGTTTAAAGATGCAACAAAAAATTACCTCAGATAAATTTTTAATTTTAAAAAAACCCCAAAAAATTACCTCAAATAAATTTTTAATTTTAAAAATGCTTCAAAAATACCCCAAATAAATTTTTAATTTGAATAGAAGGAGGGGAGGGAGGAAGGAAGGAAGAAAGAGAAAGAGAGAGAGAGAGAGAGAGAGAGGGAGAGAGAGAGAGGAGTAGGGTGGTGAGTGGTGGGTAGTAGTGTTGATGGGTGGTGGTGTGGTTGGGGTGGAAGAAGAAGGGATAATTTTTTTTATTTTTGCATATATAAGTTGTTTTTGAAATATTTGTTTGGATTAGTGTTTTTGGGATTGTTTTTTGTTGGTGTATTACTATAGCATTTGGGATGTGAAAAACAGTTTTTCAAAAATAGATCAAAAAACAGAGAATCCAAACGGAACCCAAGACTTGTGGGAATTTATAGAGCCCACCAAAGCATCTAAAACCAACAAGATTACAAACAAAAACTACAAACTCCAAAACCATTCAACGGAAGCAAACTAGGGTTTGTTGAAACCATTTTATCTCAAGTAACTCAAGGAAAATTCAAGCTTGTAGTGTTACCAAACTCCCCCTCTTTTTCAAACTCTTCACCGGCTCTCTCTCTCCTTGATGATTCCTCAAACTCCAAGTGAGAAAGGTGGAAAATTACACAAGTTTTTTTGGTTGATTTGGTGAAGATTGGAAGTGATTTTGGGTGATGAAAATGGAGAGGATTTGACATAAAGCTACCTTTTGTCACGTCGGTCGATTTGTACGACGCGACACTACAACCCCAATTTCTCTTACTTATATACCTCAAATACATATCCTAACACTCGAAACTTACGTCTCTTAGTCGACCCTAGACTCATATGCGAATTTTAAACATTCCAATATTGAAATTATCGACATAATTTAAACATGCGAAATGAAACTTTGAAAATTTTGTGTTGATGCAATTTACTTAATAAAATTAAATAATTCTAAATAAATAAATGAAATTGATGTGAAAATTTATAATATAAAATTTTAAAATAATGGTATGGATCCTCACAACCTTCCCTCTTTAAAAGAATTTCTTCCATTTTCCAACCAAAAACCCCAAAAGTCAAAGAACCAATCATTCTCTTCTTTCTTCTCTTTTGGCCGAGCTTCCCCTTCCTTATTTCCTCTCCCTCCATTTTCATCATCCAAAACCACCTCCAAGTTTCACCAAATCAGTCAAGAAAACTTGTGTAATCTTCCACCCTTCTCACTTGGAGTTTGAGAAATCATCAAGGAGAGAGGGAGAGCTGGTTAAGAGCTTGAAAAAGAGGGAGAGTTTGGTCACACCACAAGTTTGAATTTTTCTTGAGTTACTTGAGGTAAAATGGCTTCAACAAACCCTAGTTTCTTTGCTTCCATTGAATGGTTTTGGAGTTTGTAGTTCTTGTTTGTAATCTTGTTGGATTTAGATGGTGGGCTCTATGAATTCCCACAAGTCTTGATGGTTGGCTACTATGATATATATACATATTTTGAAGTATGTTTGTATGAGTTTAGAATTAGAAGACTAGCAGAAAGAGGCAAAAACTAATATGGAGAGGGGAAGTGCTACCGGTTTCATTTTTTATTTTTATGCCTTGTTTTGGCAACAACGTTTCATGAGTTTTGGGGCTGTTTTAGAGCTGGAATGTTGAGGTTTAAGTGGCCATTTTCCTAACAAAAAAACCCTCTCAATTGATGCTTTAAAAGTTCATGAAGTAATAACCAAAAACCTGAAAAACTGTCTTCATTGCTGTTCGAACTTGGCTGCCCTATTTTGGTGGTGTTTTGGTCCAAATTTTTGCTATCATTTTACCACCATTTGATCAAGAAATGTTGTTAGAGTCTTTGTTTTGAAAATGGAATAGAATGAGGGTTTTTTTGGATGAACCAAAGGTTGCAAAAGAAAAAGATTTTCGTTTGGCAAAATTGAACTTAAAATTTCAGTCAACTTTGGTCACATTGATCACTGCCTTCCTGTATGATTTTTTGGCTCAATTTTGGTAAAAACGTAGTTCACATACTGAGGTTTATACCTGCAAAATTTGGTATTTTTCCAATATCATTTCATTACTCAAATGATGCTCCAAAGTCACTCTTCAAAGCTGGAAAATCCTGCCGTTAGGACAGCTTTCTGTCCTCTATTCAAATGGCTATATTTTCTTGCTCGAGAGTCAAAATTGAGCGCTGTTAGTGGCGTTTGAAACTAGACTTTAAGGGCTTTCCAACAGTATATGGCTTGCATGCTAACTCATTTTCTATCGACCCTAGAAAATCTGAGAAAATGACTGTTTTCCAAAGATTGATTTCCTGTTTTTGTTCCTTCGTGATATTTTGTCACGCACGTTAGCCTATCTTACGAAATGAATCTCAAAGCAAACCCTTCTAGTGAATTGTAGTACTCTGAATTTAGTTTCTATAGCCGTAGACCTTGCCTAATTTCGACAAGTATAGCCCAAGATATGGACCGGACCGAACAAGAAACCGTGGCAATTTGGTCTTGGTGATTTTAGTAGTTAAGGTTTTAAACTTTAGTTATCTTGGTTAGTGTTTGATAGTTGGATTTTGACTCAGGTGACCCAAACTTCACCTAGGGCGATCTGACTACCGAAATTTGATTTTCTTGCTTGCTCGTTTGTTTAATGAAATCACGGTGAATGTTCAAGTGCATGTTACTTAATGCTTTATTTAATGTTAATGATCTGAAAAGCATGTTTGTTTGACTTGGTGAGCGTATACTTTATCGTGCTCACCCTTGAATTGAATTTGTTAATTGCTTGTACTTGCGCTTGTTCTTGAATTGTTAACGCCAAACGGTTGAATGTACCACACCCAAACAAGTGGGAGGTACCTCTCCTCCCGTTTTAATTAAATTTTGGCTAAGTTCATTGGAGCATTGTCTCGTCGACCCTTTTTGCCAGGCGATAGTATGTACCACACTCTAATAAGTGGGAGATACCGCTCATCCCGACTTGATTTATTGATAAATGTTATCTTGACGAACAGGCTCGGTACAGGGGTGTAAGTAGACGGATGAGTGTAATCAGTCTACAGACTGTGAGATAGTCGTTGACGGAGTGTCAATATTTAAATTGAAAATTGTGGTCCGGAAGCGGACCACAAGTGATTGTGAAAATTTCAGAAATGTGGAGCGACCAATTGTATCCTTTCGTATCGCATCCTTTAAATTATTTTATGTGAGTTTTGAGATTTTCTACTATTTTACTGCATTAATAAATTTTGTTACCATTTTAACCTATTTGTGTATGAATTCTTGACCTCACTGAACTTTGCTCACCCCATAAACTTTGTTTTCCTTAACAGGTCTTGAAGTGGAGCACGTAAATCGAGAAACTTAATTTTTTTGTAGGATTTCCTCATTTTTGTGTAAGATTTAAATAACTGGTGAATATGATGGATTATTGTACTTGGAAGTTAACATTATTGTAATTTTGATATAATTTTTGGAATTGTACTCTTAAAAGTTTAACTAGTGATTTTGATAGATTTCGATTACGGTTTTAAGAATGAATGTTTGAACTTATATTTGGATTTCGTAATGAGTTCTAGCGAGATCTGGGTAGGCGTTTCGCCGATCTTCTTGGGTTTGCCCTAGGGAGAGATAAGACGTCGTCGACATGAGATCAGGTTTTCAGAGCACTATCGTATGTAAATTAGGAGATGCGGATGATATGCGGAACATTCGACGATTCAAAAGTCAGGTTATCTACCGATCGGGATGTCCTCATACATGAACCTATCGAACCTATCGAGCGTTTATTAAGGGAAATTCATGGATGTGGTCGGAGCGGTAGACGCTATAGGTGAGGCACAAACCCGAGAACTGAGACTCTTCATGCAAGCGACGCCCCTATCCACACGCCTACTCATTCTACTATACGTTCTCTCATACCTCTATACATTCCAACGTTCAGCACCGATTCTCTTATCAGACATACTTCCAAATCTGTGATGTACCGTATGAGAGGTGAGGAGTTTTTATCGGGTGGAGCATATACAATATTCACACCTGATTATCAGTATGATGAAAATTATGAAGATGTTTTCTCTTTTTTGGGTTCGTCGATGACAAACTTTTCTACTCCTAATCCGGTTCCATCTGCTACTACATCTGTTGATTTCTCTTGTTCTACGTGTGAACAAATACCTGTGGTGGACCCCACTGTTCAAGTTGAAGAGCAGGTGCTTATAGGAGAGCTCATGCAACCAAGGAGATCCATGCCTTTGTAAACTCAAAATCAACAGGTCTGGTGAATCCATTGGAGGTATGACTGCTCTTCACTTCTTATGATAAGGGCAAAAGGTCTGACTGTTGATGAACTTCATGACTGTTGTATTATTTTTCATTTTAATTATAAAAATTCCTTTTTTTATGTACATATACACTTACTTGGATTTTAATTTCTCATTGATATTCACGTATTTAGATTAATTTCTAACCAATTCATTTTCAAGTTTAATTAAAAAACATAATTCTTAACCTTAATAATTTTCTAAAAATTATCTAATTAACAAATAATGAAAGTTATCAGATGTAAGTAAATTACATCAACAATATATCAAAAAAAATTTTATAATTAATATGCAACCTAACCCTTGCCAATCGTAGTGCCGCAATTCAAATATATCATAACCCTAAACCCTAACATTCAACACAATAAATTTACATTTTTCCAAACATTATTACAATTTTTCATATAAATTCTTCAAATTAAATTTTTTTCCACTTTGTTAGTTCTCTCCACTTCCTTTTTTATATTTAATTAAATCAAATAATTTTTAATCTCTACAAATTTTCTATTTCACAAAATTGAAAGTAATTAACTGTGACTCGTATACTAAAGGGATTCCAAATTTGCCAAAACTAGCCTAAACCCTAAACACTAAACCCTATTCCTTAAACCTTAAACCCTAAACCCAAAATCCTAAACCTAAAACCCTAACCCTAAAATCTTCAAGCTAAACCCAAAACCCAAACCTAAAACCCAAAACTCTAAATGGTGTTACTACACTTCAACATAGTACTATGAAACCGCATTTGAAGGATGCGATTTCTTATTTTCTATAAGAAACCGCATCCCTCACTTGTGGTTTCTTTGAAGAATGAAATCGAAACATTTTTTCCATAAGAAACTGCATCAGTCACTTGCAGTTTTTTTAAAAAATGAAGTTGGAAAAATTTTTTTATCACAAACCTCATCCGTCACTTGCAGTTTCTTTTAAAAATGGAATTAAAAATTTTTTTTTTATTACAAACCACATCCAATACTTGCAATTTCTCTAAATTAACAAATTCGTCTTGTCAGGGAAAAATAAAATTTGAAAAGGAAAAATATTTGTACGGTCGCCGCATATTTGATTTTCGGCAACCTTATTTTTAGAAATTTCCTCATCACAACCCCATTTTTTGGATGGCTCCCCCCCCCCCAAAAAAAAGCCCGGAAAAATTATGAAAGACGCAAAAAAAATTGTATTAAGATTCACTGTAACTGAAAATGACCACCTTATGCAACTTTTTCATCAATTTATTGCACGGTGATCAAGAAAACTTGACTTCCTTCAAGCATTAAGTCCTAAAATAAGCTTTGAAGATTTGATCAAGACATTAGTCATGTTCTACCAAAAAATGGAAATGAAATTAGTCAAAAAGGCACTCTTAACTCTGAGTAACCTGCAGAGTATAAGATATATAATTACAGGGCTAATTTTATGAAGCATCATTCCGGACTACTTTAACAATTTTAATTTTCAAGTGCATGTACATTATGTTTCCATGCTACACGGTCAGGACCATCAAATATAAAACTGTGCAGTTCGTCATTCTTTCTGTTGGGTGGTGAGTTAGAATCTGGATAGTATTTAATCAAGCCTTGTCGACAAGCCTCTCCATGCGGTAATCACATCGTAAAATGTGCTTTGAGATAGAACTTAAGTTCCTAAATAACTAGCTAATGCTGTCTAATTTTCATACAGCACCCAAAGACAACCATGGTTTCAAAACATTAAAGAGCCATCTATCAGAAGGGCTACTATAAACCGCAAATATATGACAAGAACTTGAAATTTATACATAGAAGTACCTTTGAACAGCTGCAAAGATGAATGAGTTACATCAAACGCCCGACATAATGAGCTCGAGGATATTTTGATTTTAGTTGTGGCCACTGCACAAATAACTGATCAGCCATGCGTAGCTTGTAAAGAAGAAATGCGCTCAAAGAAAGCCTCCTCACTCTTGCAATGCTTTCAACATAGAATATGTATGACCATCTAATTCCAAGAATCTGAAAGTAACATAGAACATAATTAAAACAGACTTTCATCAACAATTGAAACAGACAAAGTTAACTGGAAGACGTAGAGATAGGGAGACTTAAATCCTTAAAGTTAACAGCCTTATCAGTTTGCAACTCTACGCCATCATATTAGTAAATTAACAAGAGGAAGCTACTGAACTATAACTGTAATATTGTACTAGTAAATTGACAAGAGGAAGCTAATGATCAATTAAGTAGGAAAAGAACATTTGAGGTATGGGACACTTGCAGATGAAGGACATAAAACCTTGAAGATGAAAGCAATTGCACAAAGAGGTATACAAGTTCCAGGTCCATTGCACAAAATCTGCAAAGAGCACAAATAACAGAACCAAGAAAGCAAAAGGGTAAGAGGAGAAAAAGCCAGGACTTCACCAGTAGCCAATAGAGAGAAAGTATCGCCTATAAGGTATATGAAATACCACATGAGGTCTGATCTTTATCATTAGCCACAATGCATGAGTCAAAGCGATTAAGGTGGTTCCAACAGAGGTTATATATGATTGACCGACCTCTCGGCTTCGGTATATCTGCATGAATTTAGCAGATCCAACCTCTTCAACTCCTCCCTAAAACAAGAGATAACAGTTAAAGAATGCCTTTAATTTGCATAATAACAACAGCAGTTGCTATATTTCATTGCTTGAACTTCTGTTGACTGGTTCTTCTCCTACTAGACAACCTAACACCTAAGCAGGGGAAGAAATCTCAAGAGCAAATAAGCAAGCTGAAAGGACCCATCAAAAGCAGCCCAACTCTCTGATACAAACTTGATGTGTTCATTGAGTAGAGAACATATTTTGGGTGTTTCATCCCATGAAGACACAAAATGAAGACAAACATGTAATTTTCTCTTTTTAACTACCAAAACTAAACTAAGTTCGCTAGAAAGAGCTGTATATCAAAAGCTGAATGTAGATAGATTTGACTCGACTACTAAGAAACAAGAACAGAGATAGTGCATTTGGACATTTGAGACAAAAAAAGTTTTTAAGGGCTATAAGAAAATTATTTTAAAACAAAGCAACCTGCACATACAATTGCAATGTTTGTGGACACTAAATATTTTAAACTTGGAATTTGGAGTAAGGAGGTAGATTCTTTTGGCTAAGTGTTAATGCTGAAAAGAAGCTGTCATTTGTCATATGAATGATGCAAATAGATGTTTATATGTCCAATCCGTTCCTGTTCATAAGCTTTACTATACCACTGATGTAAAATTAAATATTCATCTAATTCTCTTTTGTTAATAACCAACAAAAGAATAATTAGCTAATAAATATAATATAGATCAATAATACAATTAACAATCTAGAGTACTTGCACTTGAGTATCCACAGAATACAGTCCTAATAATAAAGATAAACTCAGTAGTCAAGAACTCAACAGCACAAAACGGAACAGAAAGTAGAGAAATATACCTCATTGAGCCAAGAGTTTTCAAGAACTTGTGCCTTTTGAAGACTCATGTTATCAGTCGCAGCAGCAATATAATACCTAGGCTTAAAACTATGTTTTTGAAGCACATTCAACAAATTAATCATCTCTGCTGTATGACCACCTACCATCACAAATTCATTCAAAAAAAAAATCTCATTAATGCAAACGGAAAAAATCAACAAACCCAAAATCCAAAACTCAAAAAATAGATCAAATAATAGATGCTAAACACACCAGAACCCAGAACAATGAGGGTGCTGAGGGGCTTTTGCTGTGACGTGGCACTACGGGGTTGGCTGCTCCGATGTATAACACATAAAACCCGGATCAAGATCAAGGTAATGAACCCAATAATTGATAGAAGAACTAAGTTTGAAGGTGTGATTGAGAGACAAGGATTGTTGCTATTCTCCATACTTACAGTTTGCCCTGCATCACACTGAAATTAGTCAAAGAATCAGCTAATAGGACCAGTGGCCAAATGGTTTAACAGGAAAATAATAGAAAAAGTAGGCTGAGCAGGATTAAGGGGAGGATCACCAGGATATGCAGAGAAGAGGTGGCAGGGGAAGTGACCAGGAAAGGCAGGCGAGTGCTAGTCTAAAGAATTTTTTGCTCTGTCCATTTTTTCTTCATTTTATTTTTTCTCTAATCGCAAACTGTAACCTTGGACTATAACTAATTTTTGTGTTGCCCCCTCAACTATCAATTGCAGTATTGTATGCCCTTACAAATATTGTTAATATTTAGAGGAATGACCAGGGTTTAAAATTCAACAATTGCCTTGCATTTCACCGGAAATATTAGGCACCACCCACCTCCACCGCCACTTTCACCTCCTCCTCTTCCTCCTGTGATACACGCTTGTTGCTCTCTATCCTTTACTGTTTGTTTGCAAGGAAAAGTGTGGAAAAGTGAAGGAAAGTTAGTTATTTTTTCCTTCATGCATGTTCGATTGACAGGAACGTTGAAAAACTTTCTCGCACTTTCCTGCATTTTGTGTTTTGCAAAATTTGTAGGATTTTGAAAGAAAATAACTAGTTACTCACAAAAGTATCAATAACTGTTACTAACTGTCATTAACTTCGTAGATTCTCTTAATAATTTTCTTAGTGACCAAACGTGTATAAGAAACTCATTTTCATTTTCCTTTACCTTATTTTCCGTCACTTCATTTTTCTATACAACCTTCGCTCTATTCAAACCGAGTCTTAAGTTTTAGGCTCATTCACCCCGCTCCCTACTTTATGACAGTCACCCACCTTTATTTTATGGGTCAGAAATGCTACCCTGCCTCCTTTTCTTAGTTCTCATCAGATGGTCATGATCAGCCCAGTAGCAATGCCTGCTCCCCACGACGCATCCAAACATACCAAAACCAAAAATGATGAGTATTGATGGGATCAATATATTGCAACATCTAGCCCACCAGGAAGCAAAATCTATTAATTTAACACTACCACTACAATACACTCATACTACTAAAGAGCAGGGATAAATTCAAAAGTAGTAGTATTTACATCTTTGTTTCAATGGATACATAAAATCCTAAATTGTCTACTAATCCCAAAACTAATCCTCCTTGTCTTTGATGGATGAAACAACAACAAAGATCCTAATATGTGAAGTCAAAATTTGTGAAAGAACAAAAGTACCAGAATTGAGTCAAACTAAGAAAAAGTCCCTCCTCTGTTTGCTTCTCACTTGCATTTCCTATTTCATACATTTATTTATTCTTCTTCTTCTTCTTCTTCAGGTGGTGGTGTTGGGCTAGACTTAATTACTCCTACCTTATCATTAGAGCATACCAATATGTAGGGGAAGTGACCAGGAAAGGCAGGCGAGTACTGGTCTAAAGAAATTTTTGCTCTGTCCATTTTTTCTTCATTTTATTTTTCTCTAATCGCAAACTGTAACCTTGGACTATAACTAATTTTTGTGTTGCCCCCTCAACTATCAATTGCAGTATTGTATGCCCTTACAAATTTATGATTCACTTTCCCTAGCAAATGCTAAGGTAAGTTTGGTCATCAGGTTCACTTGTTTACAAATCATGTGTATACAAAGTTGACACATGGACTCATATCACTTAATCTTGTGTCCTGATACTAGGAGAATCTGGCTGTGCACAGCACAGCCTAGGCCCACATACAATCTCAAATAAGATATGTGGTAACAAAATTTTGTAGGAAAAAGAACAGCGTTATAGGTAACAAATTCAAATTTGTCATGTCACCATGATGAACTATTTCTAGCTCCCCCAAACATCAATGTTGATTCATCTTACTCCATGTTTTTGCCCTCAGGTGATGTACAATCTATGCAATATTTACCAGGATTCCTCTCTTCAATCGATAGGCAAACCTTAGATAAGTTAAAAGAGAAAGCATCCAATGTTATTTTGATGAGTGAGCCCTCAAACATCCAAAGTGTTGAAAAGGAAAAGGGGCAAAGTACAATTTCTTTAAAGCAAACTAATACTAAATTTCTCCAATAAATCAAGTCCTACAAACAAAAAAGGCATAATAAAGGCTCCAAATAGAAAGATTGCTTCCTTGTCAAAATCCAAAATAGTCTGCTGCATCTACCCTTTCGTAGCATTTATAATGCCAAAGCAATTTTTACTCAAGGGGAAAAAGGGTAAAGCCTAGAAAGAACATGTCAAAGAAGACTCAATCCTAAAAATAAAAAGTCTTATGATAGCCACAATGAGGATTAAATGATTAGACATGAGCAGACAAAGAACAAATGCATCATAAAGCTAATCTTTCAGACAAATATGACCATGTGGCAAAAGGGGCGGCTCCTTTAAGAACATTTGAACTAAACAAAATATAATTAACATTAATGATCAACTACGACAAACTCGATACTCAGGGAAATAATCTACACTCTTAAAGTACAATTCTCTAGAAACATGTTGCTCATACATGAAATTAGTAACTCTAGTTGGGATCTCATTGCTTTATAGACAGGAAAAGAATTCCATAAAATCACATTGACACGACAAACTGGAATAATAAAATAAATTGTATGAGTGAAAAGTTTGATAACATACCAAAGCTGAATGAAATTAAGGCACAGAGCTAGGAACTAAAAGCCTCAAGCCACTGAAGGAAGAATAGTCAAAGGGAAAAGAATGATAGCAAGTAATACTCCTTGGCAGCAGGAATTTTTCTTTTCTTTTTGTTGTCCCTGTATCAGATAACTAACTTCTCAATCCTCTAAAGAATAAACGCCAAGCCTGTTCATACGTCCAACCATGTGCAAAGCGAAAAAACAGCCTTGAAAATCTGTCATATCCACCATATGCAAAGCATGAGCTATACACTAAAAAACATTGGCCAAGATCCAATAATAATGGAAAAGAAGGTAAAAGCGATGGAACAGAAAGTAAATATGATCTAGAGCTTAAAATTAAAAAATTTTGTAGAACAAAACCACAAAGTAGAGAGAAGGAAAAGAAAAGGAACAACACTTAAGAAAAAGTAGACAGCAATGAGCAGAAATCATGAGAAAGAAGTCATCCATTAAAATTTTAAAAATTGACAAGGGAGGAAAAGCAAAACCTTCAGAAATAAAAGTCATTCTAAGTTACACACCTGAGAATGGATATATCAAGTGAGAGTCATATTCTCCAGCAATATCCTACAAGATTACCACGTAAACAATTCAACTGTATAGCTCAAACTTTCTATTCAAATCACTAAGAAAGATTCTTCATCTCTTGGATTGTAGATGTCTTTCGCTTTCTTCCTTTATTATTTAAATGACCGAAAGCGCATTCAAAGGTCTCTGCTCCGATCAAATGCCTAGGTCAATTACCAAGGTGTAAAAATCACAAAAACATGCATGCGCCCTCAACCTCACAAGTTGAGTACATTAAGACTGTGTTTACAAAGTTTTTTGAGAACTATCTTATTGGGTGAACAAAAACCTCAACAAAAAGTCTTCCTACAAGAAAACATTCATGATCAAGATTAGCAAAACTCTCCCACAAATGTACTCTAAGTTCCTTAACCACTAAGGATTTTCTCAAAGATCGAAGCACTAATGAAGAAATAAATGTATGTAACATTTAATCAAGCAACAAAAAGTGTATGGAAAATTGACTTTCCATATGCAAAGAAACCATAATATGAACTGAACATGTCGCATTTTATCACTCAAATTGGTGTTAAGCCGGTTTGACTCCTTTAATAAATTTCAAGTGCTCTTTTAAAGAAATTTTTGAATCTAATAGCAAAATTTGTCAAAGATAAGGGAAATGAACTCGCAGTAGATATGTTTATGCAGATGCTTCTCCTTATACTCCCTCCAAAAACCTCCCTATCAAATTAAATTCAACCAAAGATCATATTAAAAAACAAAAAGAGAATAAAGAGCTACATAAATACCCAACTACTCATCAAACTGCACATAAAGATTCTCAACGAACTTAAAAACTTTAACATAACAAAAAAGAATTCGAAAGAAAAGCCAAAAAAATGACCCTAAAATCACAAAAAAGTAAAGGGGAAAAAATACTGAAAAAGAAATCCTTCCCTTAACCTTGAAGCCCTCTCCTAAAAACGCGCATTGATCGTAGTCATTCTCTTGGGGATTTTCACAACAGATAGGAAGCCTTACCCGTACAGAAAATCAGATCACATCATAAGGGATTTCAACTTTTCCATTGAAAAAGAAAAACGGAGAGGAAAAGAAAAACTTACACTAGATACAAAAAAACAAAGATGAAAATAATATTGTGAACATAAAAAAATTAAAAAAAAATTCCAGAATTGCAGGCTTGCACAGAGTAAGTTGAAGGTAAAGACAAACCTGAGAGGAGCTAAGCTAAAATCTAGCCGCAAATACACAAGCCCGAGATAAAGATAGTGCACAAAGAAAGAAAAAAAATTGGCAACCGATGAACCACGGTACAGAAAAATAAGAACCCAATTGCAGAGCAACCATACCAAAGTGAGGAAAACCCAGAGCAGGAAGGAAGAATTAGCTTCAGTGGTTTTCTCTAGAAGCAGAATGATTAATGAAAACACAGGCAAGAGCGATATATCACGGCCCGGAAGAGTGAAAGCTTCTCTTTTTCGCTGAAAATGGAGGAATGGAAGGACACATGATATCATATCAATAAAAATCAAAAACAGTCGTTAACTAAATTGCCATTCTACTAATAAGATAAGAAGCATCCAACGGCTAAAAATGTCAATTAAATGGGACAGCAAATCAAATAATTAACGTAACCTATTATGGTCAAATGGTTTGGGCTTTGAAGAGGAAGCCCAAGACGTTCAGAAACGGAAAACTTTGGCCCAAAAAGTTAAAAAAATTAAAAAAGAAGGATAAAAGCTGGAAGCTCAAAGCTGCCATGTGGCAGAGAGAAGCCGCTCCAATAGAAAGAGAGAGAGAGGCGCGTGTATGATATAACAACTCTTCAATATATTGTAACTCGCTGTAAACTGAAGATACAGTATATTTGACCTATCTATTACATTACAACTACATTATTTTATTTCATTGATACAATTAAAATTTAAATACTGTTGGCTCATTTTGAATCGTCTATTACTTAGGAGACAACCATTCCTGCCCTAAATCCGCTCCAGTCTTCATGTATTTCTTACTAATGGCCAAACCTACCTAAGTAATCATTTATCCCGCGAAACGAGACCCGTGAAGATTGGATCATTTGATATGATACTAGAATATACATGTAATAGAACTTGAAAATTTTCATGTCAAGTAGTTTATGTTATTTACTTACCTTCTCTTTCTTGTTTTAAAATTCTCAAAAAATTAAAATAAAAAGAAGCTTATGAGAACAATACTGCATAGTCATCCTCAACTAGGCAACTTTTGAACGACACGGCACTGCAGCTAGTTTTGGCTTTGGTTGCGTCATCTCTAGTTATAATGTCAAAAAATAGCATGAGAAAGATGGCGTCTTGAGCGACTGCAAGAGTAAGAATAAGAAAAAATTTGGACTACATCTTACACGGCCAGTCGTAATTTTGGGTTTGCAGAAGCGGACAAAGGGAAGAAGAAAAGGCAAAAATGTAAAATGGTCTAACTCATCTCATACAATGCAGATCAATTTTGAGTTTATGAAAGGAAAGAAAAGAAAAGAAAGAGAGAGAGGGAAAAAAAAAAAAGGCAAAAACCTTGAATTAATGATCTAAATCGGATCCCAGAGAATGCATTGAATTAACGGTCTAAATCGGATTTTATTTAGACCCTTCTACTGATCAATCTGAATCACAAACTGTATTGTGTAGTTTCACAGTCCAAATCGAATCTCGTAAGATGCAGATTAATCTAAATCACAGGTGCAAATGCAACCATTGAAATACCTGTGCAACTTCATTCCCCCACAAGAACAGACATTGTTAATTGGTCGCGTTTGCAAAGGTATAAGCTCAAGGCCCGAGAATTCTGGTGATTATTTTCCCGGCCGAAGATAATGCTAGAGGTGCAATACGTTTAAGTCGCACAATTTACTCAAAGATTGCAATACGACCACTTTCAGAACTCCCATAGGCAAAGAGAATTTTAAACAGGAACACACTCGCAGGCCGCAAATTACATGTTAACCAAAACTTAGAAGTTGCTCCTGCTCATTTATTTCATTGGTGCTTAGCTTCGCTGGTGACGCACGATCTGCTCTATAACACTGGAATCATGGAAATTATGATCCATAAGCAAAGC
Source organism: Gardenia jasminoides (assembly GCA_013103745.1). NCBI lineage: Eukaryota > Viridiplantae > Streptophyta > Magnoliopsida > Gentianales > Rubiaceae > Gardenia > Gardenia jasminoides. Next base: position 5,755,851 of record CM023098.1, on the reverse strand, counting down.
CTACAAGATTTATGTCGTGTGCAGATAAAAACATTATTGCCAACCAAGAATAGAGACTTCATTACCCACAAGAACAACCTAAAAACACTGGCAGAAAATTAACAAGTTCTGCATTTTACAGAATATAACGCCACCATAGCTCCTATATCAAAAACATCCAAGAACACCACCAGCCAATCCTAAAACACAAAAACAAACTTTGAAGAAGCCATGCCAAACAGACAGTAGCAAAGCATACAGAAATAGACACTGTGCTACTTCAAGGAGACAACCCCCAACTTAATAGATAAGATGCAGAACATTCAGAAGCCACCACGGAGTCGAAGGACAAGGTGAAGAGTGGACTCTTTTTGGATGTTATAATCAGCCAAAGTCCTTCCATCTTCCAATTGTTTACCAGCGAAGATCAACCTCTGCTGGTCTGGTGGGATCCCCTCCTTATCCTGGATCTTAGCCTTCACGTTGTCAATGGTATCCGAGCTCTCCACCTCCAAAGTGATAGTTTTTCCAGTAAGAGTCTTCACAAAAATTTGCATTCCTCCTCGCAACCTGAGCACCAGATGAAGGGTTGATTCCTTCTGAATGTTGTAATCTGCAAGGGTGCGGCCATCCTCAAGCTGCTTACCAGCAAAGATCAACCTTTGCTGGTCTGGTGGGATGCCCTCTTTGTCTTGAATTTTGGCCTTCACATTGTCAATTGTATCTGAACTTTCCACCTCAAGCGTTATGGTCTTCCCTGTCAAAGTCTTGACAAAAATCTGCATTCCACCCCTCAATCTTAGCACTAAATGAAGAGTGGACTCTTTCTGAATATTGTAATCAGCAAGGGTTCTCCCATCTTCTAGCTGCTTACCAGCAAAGATCAGCCTCTGCTGGTCTGGAGGAATTCCCTCCTTGTCCTGGATCTTAGCTTTCACATTGTCAATTGTATCTGAGCTCTCAACCTCCAAAGTTATAGTCTTTCCAGTGAGGGTCTTCACAAAAATTTGCATCCCACCCCTCAATCTAAGCACCAGGTGAAGGGTAGACTCCTTTTGAATGTTATAATCAGCAAGGGTACGGCCATCTTCAAGCTGTTTTCCAGCAAAAATCAACCTCTGCTGGTCTGGGGGAATACCCTCTTTGTCCTGAATCTTAGCCTTGACATTATCAATGGTATCAGAGCTTTCAACTTCAAGTGTAATTGTTTTCCCAGTAAGGGTCTTAACAAAGATCTGCATGCCTCCCCTCAGACGCAGAACCAAGTGAAGGGTGGATTCCTTCTGGATGTTGTAGTCGGCAAGGGTCCGTCCATCCTCAAGCTGTTTTCCGGCAAATATCAGCCTTTGCTGGTCTGGAGGGATGCCCTCCTTGTCCTGAATCTTGGCCTTCACATTATCAATTGTGTCAGAGCTTTCAACTTCAAGAGTGATGGTCTTCCCGGTGAGGGTTTTCACGAAGATTTGCATCTGTCAGAATAAAAGAGCACAAATCCAAACCTAATCAGATTCGATTATAAGATATTCTTCAACCAACAATTGCATAAAAAAGAAACCACCAAGTCTCCAAACCAACTAGGGGATCAAATAATAGGTATTACGGTTAAATACCTCAACCCTACGTCCGCATAACAACTATGACATCAAAGATTAAAAAGCCTTCACATAAGAAGCGGTTTCAATCGAATTCCAGAGCCCTAATAAAGAAGGCAAGAAAAAAGGACCAATTCCACTCTCATCCTTCCCATAGGCAAAAAGGCTTACAGCTTAATTTGATATTAATCAACAAAATTACCAAAAAAAAAAAAGAGCAAAAATAAACAAATCAGACAAAACCAAAAGATTAAAGGCGAAATTTTTCTCGTTCAACTAGAGAAATCAAGTCAAAACAGACCCATCAAATATAACAAAAGTTTAATTGAAATCCCAATTCTGACTGCAATCTCAATTCGCCATCTAAAAGCCAAGCATCACATAATCAACAAAATTCACATAATAAACAAGCAAAATAATCGAAGAAAGAGTAAATTACCTTGCGAGAGGAAACAGAAGGCAGCTTTCGATCGAAGAATTGGAAAGAGTTTTAGATGAAGAGATGTGGATAATGAAGAATATGAATGATAAAAGCTAGGGGGGTTATGCGGATATTTATAGGAGTGATGACCGACTAACGACGGAACAGGTTTCCTTGGAAGAATTGGTCAGTCATGACGTCTGCGTACCAATTTGTTAGTTCCCTACTTTGCCCACACGGTTAAGGCAACTGATCCTTTTCTTGAGGGAGTTGGACTCCTATTTCTAACTTTTCTAATAATTCTTTTATTTATTTATTTATTTTTCTCAAGGGGCAAATCGCATTAAAATTTAAAAAAGACGCAACTTTTTATCAAAATTCCTGATTTGGCCTCTTGATTGTCAATCTCTTTGTTTTTAGTCCTTGATCTTTTGATGTGCACTAGTTTGATTCGTAATGTTTTCAAGCAATTCACTAGCTGATACCCTTTTATAAAATGTATATTGACGGGATAGCTTGCATATTATAATTATAGCACAAATTAGGTAACTTAATGCATGACAAACAATGTCCATCATGTGTAATAAAAACTAAATTAGGTACTTCATTATATCTTGTCTACTTTGAAATTACCCCTATCCATCAACGGGGACCTCCAAACTTTATGCCTGATTTGAATTCCAATTCAATTAGCAGCTAATCTTGTACAATTAGTGAGTTGCGACATGCTATGTTTTCTCCCCCATTGCTATCAAACTAAATTAGGTACTTCATTATACTTTTGATAACCCAAAACAAGTGGTGCTGTTATTTTTTCTTATTTTTCTTACAAGTAAGTGTGAATTTTAGACCATAATTGTGTTAGTGAATAAAAGCATCTTATATTTCAATTTTCAAGAAACTTCAATGGTTTAATGCTCTATGTCCACTGACTTTTGTTATTCAACTGCGCCCATGATTTAAAGTATCACCAAAAGCTTTTCAAAACTTCAAACCGAAATAAGTTGAAGAGTATTAAAGATCGCTATTTATCTTGCACGATTACTGTACCCAATTCATGGACATATACGTCAATCAAGCACACCGAGGTAGTGTCTCGAATAATCATAGGGTGTTTGGAATTTTCTTTTTGAAAAGATTACTATGGCAATTTGATGTATACGGGGCAAAAATATGATTGAAAAATATATTTACAGAAAATGAGATAATTTTTCAGTAGAAGATCCAAACAAGGCTAGTTTCCAAAAGGGAGAACAAAAGATTAATGAGCAGATCGATTTGTATCAACCACTTCTTGACTATTCTTTTGCCTTTTCAAGTTTCAACCACTTAAGAATGTTCTGAACCAGGAATGCCCAACTCGAATGATTTCCATGTTAACCAAACAGTTTATTAGGATCAACTACCTAAGTTTTGAGAAAATTTCAAGGATAGACACCTATGACAGCCTCCGCAACTGAATCCTCTTAGAAGAATGTTGAGGACAATATGCTTTAAAGGTTTTGGACTGGCCAAGCTCAAGGTTTTACGGTAGAGCAAAGCTCAGCCCAAGGCAGATATTGGGTGCAGATTCCTTCCAAGCCTGCTGGATTCCGGATGAGCAGGAATTCAAAAATAAAACACACAGTTGTACTGGAGGCTGGAGCAAAAATTCTGAAGGAATGTCGTGAGCAGATAAGATACAAAGATATGCTATATAAAGAGGAGCATACTGGCCATTCGTCAAGCTATCACTGCACTCAAAGAGCAGTAGACAAATCCTAGAAAACCACTCCAACTAGTTCTTCAAAAATTTGTTCATGCATGAAAAATTATCATAACCCAATAATGAATCATCAGTTGTGTCATTCACCAATGAATCATAAATTCCTTCATGAATGAAAACGATCAGAAACCTACCAATCAACTGAAACCAACAAATCAACAGTGATGAACAAATGCGCTTGAGTCAGTCATGTGGCTGGACTCCATTATCAATGAAGAATAAGCTGTATTTGCTCTCAAACAAACTTGTATATCATGTCAAACTGCTGAAAAAACTATGTCTTGGTCGTAATGCAAGGGAAAAATTGAAATAAAATAGAAATTCAGGGTAAGGATATTTATAAAACACTCAACTTTTATTAACAAAACAAACAGCACCAGCACCAGTTCCCATTACACACATGGAATAACACCACCAGTAAACCCCGAAACGATACTAAATTATAAAGTTTTAAGAAGCCATTGGCCCACGGCTTAAACACCAAACACATGTCAGCCAAGCAAACTAAAAAAGCAGCAAAATTTAGAAGCCACCACGCAGACGCAGGACAAGGTGAAGGGTGGACTCTTTCTGGATGTTGTAATCGCCCAAAGTCCTTCCATCTTCCAATTGCTTCCCAGCAAATATCAACCTCTGCTGGTCTGGTGGGATCCCCTCCTTGTCTTGGATCTTTGCCTTCACATTATCAATGGTGTCTGAGCTCTCCACCTCCAATGTGATGGTTTTTCCAGTCAGAGTCTTCACAAAAATTTGCATTCCTCCTCGCAACCTGAGCACAAGATGAAGGGTTGATTCCTTCTGGATGTTGTAATCTGCTAGTGTGCGCCCATCCTCGAGCTGCTTGCCAGCAAAGATCAACCTCTGCTGGTCTGGGGGGATGCCCTCTTTGTCCTGGATTTTTGCCTTCACGTTATCGATTGTATCTGAACTTTCCACCTCAAGAGTAATGGTCTTCCCTGTCAAAGTCTTAACAAAAATCTGCATTCCACCCCTCAATCTCAGTACCAAATGAAGGGTGGACTCTTTCTGAATATTGTAGTCAGCAAGAGTCCTGCCATCCTCTAGCTGCTTACCAGCAAAAATCAACCTCTGCTGATCTGGAGGAATTCCCTCCTTGTCCTGTATCTTAGCCTTAACATTGTCAATTGTATCCGAGCTCTCAACCTCCAGAGTTATAGTCTTTCCGGTGAGTGTCTTCACAAAGATCTGCATTCCACCCCTCAACCTAAGCACCAAGTGAAGGGTCGACTCTTTCTGAATGTTATAATCAGCCAGGGTGCGTCCATCTTCAAGTTGTTTGCCAGCAAAAATCAACCTCTGCTGGTCTGGAGGAATACCCTCCTTGTCCTGAATCTTAGCCTTGACATTATCAATTGTATCAGAGCTTTCCACTTCAAGGGTAATTGTTTTGCCGGTGAGGGTTTTAACAAAGATTTGCATGCCACCCCTCAAGCGCAGAACCAAGTGAAGGGTTGATTCCTTCTGGATGTTGTAGTCGGCAAGGGTGCGTCCATCCTCTAGCTGTTTTCCAGCGAAAATCAGCCTCTGCTGGTCTGGAGGGATGCCCTCCTTGTCTTGGATCTTGGCTTTAACATTGTCAATTGTGTCAGAGCTTTCAACTTCAAGAGTGATGGTCTTCCCGGTGAGGGTTTTCACAAAGATTTGCATCTGTAATAATCAGAGAAAACAGAAATCCAAACCTAATCAGATCTGATTACGTGATATTCTTAATTCAAATCCTCAAGCCAAAATAGCAACCACAACCTCGTAGAGTTTAAAAAAGAAGGTATTGTAGTTGATAAAAGTACGTTCTCTGTTGATAAAAGTACGTCGAGAACGTAAATTGCTAGAACAAATACAACACCAAAGGATTATTCTTCGCATAAAAGTGAACTAAATTAAATTCCTCAACCCTAATCAAAAAGGCCGAAAGTTCAATAAACTCTTGTTTATCCAAAAAGGGATTAAATTCTACAAATAAACAAGCCAGTAAATTACCAATAGACAGATTCGAACGACAGATTCGAACGGTAAAGGGGGAAAACTTTTTCGTCCAACCAGGGCTATAAAAAGCAAAAGATTAATTCCAATTCCGACGAAACCCTAGGTTAAAAATCTACCAGAAATATATTCACAATTATTAAAGCACCGGGACATAAGCAAGGAATCAAATAATCGAAAAATAATCGATTACCTTGACACAGGAAACAAACAGAAGATGGCTTTTGATCGACAACGGAAGATAGGTTTTGATCGAAGAATTTGAGAGAGTTTCAGCAGAGGAAAGGCTGACAACGTTGAACGTGGAGTAAAAATAGCAGAGGCGACGGAATATTTATAGTAGTGTTGGGTGACCGATGACCGACTCAAGACTCAACGGATTCCTCGGATGTGTCATCAATGACGTCTAAGTACGAATTACGTGAGCTCCCTTACACAGTAAGAATTGCACTTCCATTTTGTACCCTTCAACTTTAGCCTAATACCCAACTACATTATTAAACTTCATAATGTGACATTTAAATCCCTGAACTACAAAATGTATTTTAATTCACTACAATTCTTGACGGAATGTGGAAGACAAACAGAAAAGATGTCATATTCTGTTAACTATTTATTATAATCAAAATAATCCAAATTTACTAGGGATATAAATGTAAAATCATGAGACAAAAAAGGAAAAAAAAAAAGGAGAAAAAGCTTTCAATTATGTAAAACAGGTTTTTTTTTTATTTCCTTTCTCTCTTTTGTCATTTCTTCTTCATTCTTTTTTCGTTTCTTTTCCTTCTCATTTTCTTCTTCTTCTTCCTTCATTTTCTTTTTCTGGACTTTTCTTCCCCTCATGCTTAAAAGAATGATCCTAACTCCTTTAGTTCCATTTGTCATGAATGATCAACCCACTCAAAAATATGGCTTTCCATCTTATCAACTCGCTTTCCAATCTCCAAATGTTTATATAAAATATCTAATCCCCTGGAATTCAAGACATAAAAGGTGTCTTGGCTGCTGCTAGAGATTGGGGTTTTAAAGTGAAGATTTTCCGCTTCCTCAAGACTTGTTGTCTTCCTTTTCTTTCTTATCTAAACTAACAAAATGTGTAGAAGAAGAAAGGAAATTTAGAGTAATGAAACTTCCAACCTATATCTAACCAAAAGACCATGATTTGATGGAATGTTATTTATAGGTCAGGTTAGGGACCTTACTGGCAAATATCAACATTCTTAGTATTTCCTTCCATCAAGAAAATCTTACTATAATTCATAACTGTGAATAATATTTTTGACTACTTGATTGATTTGATTGGTGATTTGATTTACTGAAATATCAATCAACAGAATATACTAATCAATTAAAATTAATGTGAGAAACCTAATCAATGATTGACAAAATATCAATCAATCAGTTAAAACATCAATCAATCATGTGGGTCATAATTGCGTCTAAAAGAAACTAACCTTACATTGTTCTTTGTGTTGGACAAACATGAATACTCATTCTAGTGTTAGATCTACTTGTGCATATTCATTCAAGTGTTAGATCACTGGTTGAAGCTACTGGCGATGTTGGTAGATTCAGATTTGGAGGCAGTAAAGGAAAGAACATTGCCAGATACGGATTTAGAGGTAGAAAAGAAAAGGAAAAAAAAAAAAGAAATAGAAAATATTGCTTAATTTCAAAATTTGTAAAGGGCTATTTATTGGGATCTCTAGATTTACAGTTATGTCCCTAACAAATTTCATTTTTTTTAAGTTACAATGATAAGTCAACGGAATATGCCAGCTGTTTTGTTAGTTTTTAAGATTCTGTCAAGGATTATATTTAAGTGGGATGGATTTTATAGTTTAAGGATTAAAGTATCCCATTTTGAAGTTTAAGGATGAAAGTGGAAATGAGGCAAAAGTTAAAGGGTACAAAATGAAATTAACCCTTTTTAATAAAAGTAAAATTTTTCTCTAATCGCTCATTTTCCTATAAAAATTTTCGTGCAAAATTGATAGAAAAGTGAGTCATAGAAAAGTTTCAACTAAATAAATTTTCTTTTACAACTCCTTTTTTTAGTCTACTTCCTCCATTTTACCCAAACTTCTACATAAATTAGCTACATAAATTTATATATATATGTATATATATAAACTTATTTTTAAAGAATATGATTAATTTTGATGTAAACAATTCTTACAATATGCAGAATGTTATAATTGTTACATTTTTTTATGTATATTGAATACCAAAATTGAAGAAGCTCAATATTGAATATTTTCTATTAATGAACACACTTGCCAAATTTTCCATGACTTTCCACCTAAACAAACAAAAGAATTTGTATTTTCTTGTATCATTTTCTTATTAACTAAATGCATGTGGGAAAGTTTGTTTCTTTTTCTCTTTCCTCACTTTGCTTCACTTTTTCTATAACATATTTTCTTGCATAACTTTCCATAGAGCCTAATTTACAACCACGGTATATTGGCTTTAGGTTCTTAAGATAGAAGATTTTTAGTCAAAATGTGAACTAGACCCTTTATCATTGGACCAATTTGATTCATGTAATGAATTAAAATACTTAATAAGCAATCAGTCCAGTAAAAATGCTTGAATTTGAACTCAAGCGCTAGTTTGTCGAGCTCTTAAAAGTTGATCTCAAGATTTGAGGTGTAGTTTATATTACGTTACTCCAGTTTACGTTCAATTGATCTTAAGTGGAGTAAGTTAGGATTTGGGTTAAAAGTATTAAATTCCCTTGAACATTATCCTCAATTATACATTATCCCTCTCCAGTAAATAAATAGACACTTTGCACTTTGCTGTATATTTTAGGACAAAAGTGTACCTTTCATATTAATTAATATTTTATTTTTTACCTTTTTTGCCCTTTTTTACTTGTCCAATTTCTTTATATTTTTAAAATTTTCTCGCTTCTCTCATGTGATCAATTAGTTTCTTCTCTTTATTTGTTATATACATATATATATATATATATTAATTTTTAATCTTCTTAAACTTATTCTTTATTTTTTTATATTTTTTTTTACTTTTTGTTATTGAAAGTAATTATGGTCATAAATTCTATCCTATAACAAAGTACATGCTATCGATGCACATAGACTAGTTCATATATTACTTAAATCAATACATCTAAAGTTTAGAATAATTATTTTTAATAACAATAATAATAAATATCAGATCGTAATAACATAGTGGCAAATCAACTATATATAAAAAAAGTAAGTAAAAATATTAGTTACTTAATTTTTTTGGATATACTTTTAAATATTAAGTAATTTAAACTTCTAATTTGCTAATACCTTAAATAGTAAAACTGCTAATAATATACACTTTTTTATTGTGACAAGCATATATCAATTTTTTACATTATATAGTTTGTCTTGAATTTTCTAATATTGTAAATAAATAAACTAAAAATGAAACTATATGTAAAAAATAATTACAATATTATAATAAGCATACAAATTAGTATAGAAAAGTGAAACAAAATAGTGACATGAGGGAAGTGACAAAAATTATAAAATGGAAAAAATAAAAAATAAAGTAAGTATCAAAAAAGAAAAAACTAAGGGAATGAATAAAATAATAAGGGCAATTTTATCTTAAAATATCAAATAGGGGGCCAGAGTGCTCATTTAATGAGTTCAAAGATGCAAAGCGCAACTAAGGATAAAGTTTAGAAGGATTTAGTACATTTAACCTATAGAATTTTATATTATTTTATACAAAGGATGTGGTAGACAACTCACACTAAAAATGAAAAAGTTCAAAAAATAATATATGGGCTTGAAGCTAAATCAATTTAATGAGTTTTCCAACCTCACATGCCAAATTAATTTAACGAGTGTTCCAACCTCAAATATTAAGTTCAAACTCAAACCCATCAAACTATTTGAGTTACTTGAAATCGAACTTACATTTATCAGCTTGAGCTCAATAAACGTTGAGTTAAAAGTTAATCTCAAATTTTAATAACTCAAATGAGCTCGATTAATTTCCACCCTGACCCCTAAAGTCACTATTAATTAACCTTTTGATAGTTTGAGGACTAAATAAAAATCTCAATTAGAAGTTCAGGATCCTTAAGAATTGTTACCTCATTCACCAAAATATTTGTTGCAGTGACGCTATACCAAGTTGTACCATAGTTATTAAATTACATGACGGGTATAATACGAGCTATCATATGTATGTATATTATACAAAAAAATTTTCAAACATACGATTAAAAGTTTGGCATAAAAATACTTGTTCAGAAAAATTATGCATATAAATTTGTATGTGAATATTACGAACAGATTTGAAAGTTATGGATTTTAAAATATGGATAAATTTACTATAATTTTTAAAGACTATGCCATATTTATACCACTTTTAAAATTATTTTTGCATATGAAACATTAAATTTATTAAACTTTTATCACTTTATTACTTAAACATGTATAAATCTACAGTTGTTATGATATATATCGCTCATATTCTATATATAACTCAAAAAGTGTATCATTATGCTTGCTGAAATTCTAAAATTTTTTGAAAAATTTAAGTATATTTGTGAAATTAAAACGTTGAAAGTTTATTATATATGCTCTACGGTTAATTGACAAGTATAAGTATCCTTCAAAGTATTTTTAAAATATATGAAATGTGAAAGTTCTTTTGAAGAATACGTAAAAATGTGCATTATATGGTATAATAGGAATATTTACTAACTATGAGTTGTGCTTATTTGCGCACAAATTTACCACTCATGAAAAGGCAAAATAGTTGTGCTACTTTGCAGCATCGCGTTTCATTCCTTTAATTTTGGGCCTTTGGCCCATGATTTAGTTAAAACAGAGGCTCTTTAGACAAAGGGATTACGATCAGAAAATAGTGCACCCAAATCAGGAGGTATGCCATCAAAAAGCGGCTAATTTCTAAGAAAATCGTCAAAAATTGAAATCGTCCGGAAATTGGGGTCCCGGGAAATTGATGTATAAAAGTAGGGTCGCCGAAATTGGGAAATGCGGTTTCTTGTTTGTTTTACTTTTGTTTACATTTTTTTTTCAAAATTGTCAGAAGGATTTTTAATTTTTTAGTCAATAGAAATCGCAAGTGTAAAATGCGGTTTCCTTAAAAAAAAAATTTATATCAAAATAGAAACCGCATCTCAGAATTGCGGTTTCTGTTTCAGCACAGGGCCCACGAAATTCCTGTCTCAGAATTACGGTTTCTGTTTCAGCCCAGGGCCCACGAAATTCCTGACTCCTTGCAAGCCTGATTCTGAATTTCTGCCGACTCTTTTTCAATGCTTGCGTGAGTCGGCTTCCGTCCATGCATGCATCAATAAGCTGTCGGTCAAAGAAACAGCTATTGCTGAATCATTGATTTTTTTGGTTACTTTCTCACTGATTTTTCCTCATTTTCTTTTCTCACGCAAATTTAGCTTGAGATTGTTTGCGATTTACGATTGAATTTGAGTAGTTCAATTGTTTCTTACTATCAAATTTGAGTGGCTCAAATTGTTTATTGTCAAATATATCAACTAATTTTTTGGGGATAATTAAAAGTTTCTTCTATTTTATGTATATAATTCTCTGCCTACTAATCAAATTGACCAATGTGGACCGGCTACTGGTAGACTCCTGCTCATTTTTGGACAATGTGGAATCTGGTGCAGAGAATCTTGTCATATTTTCGTCATTATTTCATGGCCTTAAAACATTAAAAAATTAATTTGGTTGGCATGGTTAACATTGGATTTCTGCTTTCCATTAAAATTTTCTAGGCTTGGGCATGGGATTTTTGAATGTGTGGATGTAGTTGCAGCCGGAAGGGGAAAATAATCTTAAGATTATAAAGAAACATTCGAAAAATATTTGGTCCTGCTCTTCATCACCCACCTGGTGGTTTCCCTCCTTTTCATATGTTGTCTCCACCGGAAATTATGGAACAGAAACTACATTTGGCAATTGCGGTTTCTAAATTCTTTAAAGAAACTGCAATTCCCATATGCGGTTTCATAAAGACAAATTTTTTTAATTGAGAAACCGCATGACTGGATTGCGGTTTCTATATAAAATATAAACCCAATCTAACAAGAAAAAAAAAATGAAAACAAAAGTAAAACAAACAAGAAGCCGCATTTCCCAATTTCGGCGACCCTACTTTTGTACACCAATTTCCGGACGATTTCAATTTTTTACTATGTTCTTAGAAATCAGCCTCAAAAAGCGCGTAAATCCATCGTTTGAAGATACTAGGATACTATGTCCAACCACTTCTGAAAAAGGGAAGAAGAAAAGCTTTTGTATCAACCACTTCTTCCACCTTGCTAGCTTAACTTGATCAAATAATATACGATGGTCAAGTTGTCCAATTACAAGTTCTCAGACAAATACACGATGTCGATCTACAACACCCTCGGTAACTGACTACTTGTAAAAGGAAGTTGATGACAATCTTTAAGGTCTCCTCAAGGCTAAGATCGAGGTTCGGTTTGTTTAGTTCACAGATACAAAAAGCATTAACTCATGGTAAAGCAAAGCGCAAGGCAGTTATTGGTTACAGACCAACAAAATCAACCTGTAGTTGTACTGAGCAGAATCCCAAAAGCCAAAAGGAACTAATAGTGCAGATGACTTGCAAGTAAGCTATATTTAGACATCTTAGACATCTCTAACTTCTAAGCAACACTGCAAAATTGTTCTTCACAAATTTGTTCAAGAGTGAAAAGGATCACAACCGAACCATAAACTGAACTGTCACACACCAAAACACTGAGATTAGATCTCATAAGCAAGCACAATCAAGGCACCCAAAAACTGAAATTAGATATCATAAGCAAGCACAATCAATGCAATAAGAGAACACTAAAATCTGATGAACAAGCACAATCAAGGCAATGAGAGAATGCTAAAATCTCATAAGCAAGCTCGATCAATCAAGGCAATGAGCGAACGCAAATATCAATGCGGAGTAGGCTATAATTTTTTTCCTCAAGCCAACTTGCAAGCACAATCAAACGCTAATATCAATGCAGAGTAGGCTGTGTTTTTTTCTCTCAAGCCAACTTGCATTTTCTAGAGTAGGCTGCGGTTTTTTTCTTTCAAGCCAACTTGCAATCTAGGCTGTGTTTTTTTCTCTCACGCTAACTTGCATTTTCTAGAGTAGGCTGTGGTTTTTTTCTTTCAAGCCAACTTGCTAGCAAAATCAAGGCAATGAGAGAGCTACGCAAAGTAGGCAGTGTTTTTTTCTCAAGCCAACTTGCTTCTTCTTTGCATTCTCAAGCCAACCTCTTGCATTTTCTTGTCAAGCATATAGTAGCAATGAATTTTTTTTCTCAAGCCAACTTGCATTTTCTTGTCAAGCATGTAGTACTAATGAATGTTTTTTTGCTCAAGCCAACTTGCATTTTCTTGTCAAGCATGTAGTAGTAATGAATAGAAAAAACAAAAACTTCAGAAGACCAAAATTCCTAGGTCAAACTATAATTCCGAGGTCAAACCATCACACCAGAACACTGAAATATCAAGACACTACTAAGCAAGCACAATCAAGGCAATGAGTGGAGAACGCTAATACCAATTGAGAGTAGGCTGTGGTTTTTTCTCAAGAAAACTTTCATTTTTTTGTCACATCTCGAAGCATATAAGGTAGTAATGAATGGAAGAAACAAAATACTTCAAAAACCAAAATTTCCAAGGTGCAAATATTGAAAACTTGTAAACTTTATTGACAAATCAAATAACACTGCCATTAATTCCCATCACAAACATGGAACACCACCACCAAATCCCTAAACTATACATTTAAAAAACATTTAAGAAGCTATTAGGGCCCCTGGCTTGAACACGAACAGAAGTCAAGCAGACAAACACAAGACTACCAACTTCTGAGAGACAGCCTGCAACTGGATAGATGCATCATTCAGAAACCACCACGCAGACGCAGGACAAGGTGAAGGGTGGACTCTTTCTGGATGTTATAATCTGCCAAAGTCCTTCCATCTTCCAACTGTTTACCAGCAAATATCAATCTCTGCTGGTCAGGTGGGATCCCCTCCTTATCCTGGATCTTAGCTTTCACGTTATCAATTGTATCTGAGCTCTCAACCTCCAAAGTGATAGTCTTTCCAGTGAGGGTCTTCACAAAGATTTGCATCCCTCCCCTCAGCCTAAGCACCAAGTGAAGTGTCGACTCCTTCTGAATGTTATAATCAGCAAGGGTGCGGCCATCTTCAAGTTGTTTTCCAGCAAAAATCAACCTCTGCTGGTCTGGGGGAATACCCTCTTTGTCCTGAATCTTAGCCTTGACATTATCAATTGTATCAGAGCTTTCAACTTCCAGGGTAATTGTTTTTCCGGTTAGGGTCTTAACAAAGATCTGCATGCCTCCCCTCAGGCGCAGAACCAAGTGAAGAGTGGATTCTTTCTGAATGTTGTAGTCAGCAAGAGTACGTCCATCCTCCAGCTGTTTTCCAGCAAATATCAGCCTTTGCTGGTCTGGAGGGATGCCCTCCTTGTCTTGAATCTTGGCTTTCACATTGTCAATTGTGTCAGAGCTTTCAACTTCGAGAGTGATGGTTTTCCCGGTTAGGGTTTTCACGAAAATTTGCATCTGCTCAATGAACAAAGAACGAAAATCAGATATGACAAATTGCAAAAATTCCTCAACCTAAAATTGCCACATCAACTCCGTTTATTACTAATTGAAACTCCTAAGCCACCCTAAATCGCTAGCACAAACACAATAGCAAAAGGAATTCTTCTACAGAAAGAAACAACTATTGGCTAACAGCGATCAAAGACACTAGAGCAAACTTCTCAAAATCGAGAAATTATTAAAGACCCTTGAAATTCCAAAAACTTTAAAAACCCTAGGCAATATCATCAAAATCCAAAAAAAAAAAATGGAAAAAGCTAAAGCAAAATCAACGAACAAGACAAATTGAAGGTATTAACAGGTAAATTATCTCAGAAAAAACCCAAGTACATATATCAGATACACTAGAAGATTAATCCCAATTCACCACCTATCTCAAAGCCAAACGGGCCCAAAAAATGGATCTAAGAAATTGACTCTTTGAATTTCTAGGGATTATCGAAGAAAGAGCAAAGCAATTACCCTGTTGCGATAGAAAATAGAAGCCGCTTTCGATGGAAGAATTTGTGAGAATTTTAGAAAACTAGTAAGACAGAGGATGAATGAAAAGAGAAGGGGAAGTTGAGAAAATTTATAGGGTGAAGAGTGCGACGGATGACCGACGTAGGGGGTTAATTACGAGGAAACAGAGAGTTCCTTGAGGAGCTGGTCACCAATGACGTTGACGTCTACCAAACCAGTGCCTGAACGTTAGCGGCAATTGGTGATATAGGATTCCACAAATATGGGATCCCACCACAATTGGTGATGTAAGATTCCACCTACAAAAAGGATTGTAGATGGTGATGTGATGAATATAAATATATAAATATTCCCTAAAATATTAATCGATAGACACAAATATGAATCTCGAGTTAAGAATCTCGAGTTATTCTTTAGTTTATTTATACTAAAAGTATGTAAAATTTTGGTATGTTATTTTTTAATTTGCCTTTGCTAATCGATAAATACAAATATGAGAATCTCCCTACAATCAGGAAAGTAGAGAAGTAGATTATTCTTTCGTGTGTTTAACTCACATGTCAATTTTTTTTTCTTATACAAATTAGTTTCAGTGGTTTTGGATCGCTTTAGTTTGTATTTGCTGATCGATAATTACCAATATATGAATCTCCCTAAAATTAGGGAAGTAAGTTATTCTTTAATAGAAGGAGATTATTCTTTAGTTTATTTCTGATATTTAACTCATATGTCAAGTTTTCTTTGTGCGAATTAATTTGAATGGATTCAATTTCAATTACCATTACATTTCAGCAAACACCGTAGGTCAATGTGTCAATAGGACTTTATTTGACAGGTAAATTGCCTACCTTTTGAAAAATGCTTTATTGAGTCTCTATATAGGATTTTATTGGGTAGGTAGATTACCTAACTTACCATACAGTCTATTTTAAAGTTCTTCTTCTATTTAGTCTATATATTAAAGTTCTTCCCGTCAGTCTTCATCTTTCACCATCAACCCAATTTAGTCAAAAACGTTCTCAAAACATAACCGTGATTTGCGCCAGGAAAATAGGGGAACGCCATAAATGGTGGCATCTGGGAATTCACACACACACTTCTTTGGAAGCCATGGTCGTGATGCTGCCCATCTTATTTGACGGAAATTCTTATGATGTGATGATATGACACATAACACATTGACTGAAAGTCGTTGTGGGAGTCCAGCCACTAGCTCTTGGAACAACTCGGTCAGTTTGGACCAGTTAGAAAAAAAGATTAGAAGGAGTAATTGGAAAGTTGTACCGACCAAAATGACATTCTTTTTTTTTTCTTTTTAAATTAAAATACGCAACTTCTACTCGTATACTAACATATATCACAGAGGGTTTAACTGTGTCAAGATGAGTGGATCCCCTAAACCAAGGACCAAAGAGGTGGACTACTGCTCAGTTTTTAAATTTTATTGTAAGTATAGAGATTTAAACCCTTTAACTTGTAATCAGACTTTCACACCTTATACTTTACCTGATAGCTAACGCACGTAAGGAATGTTGGTGGACCAAAATGACCAATTGACCATGGTATTGTAGACAGCTAAGGAGCTGTTCGGTTTCCACGGCCGAATGCAAAGCGGGATGGTAGTGTAAGGCAATTGGTATGGGTATCATTATTCATTCCTAACCGTTGTGTCTAAGGTGCCTGCATGTAGAGGAGGTATGAAAAGTCTTTTTTTTGCTTTACACTCACACATGAATACACTACATACAGACTACAGCCATTGTGAATGGTATCAATCATGTAATGGAAAACTTGATATAATCAAGTATTTAAACTTGATATAATCATGTAATGAAAAATATGACATAATAGAGCAAGCAATTCAATAATACTTTCGATAACGAAAATCAAGTAATCACTAAGGTTGGCCTAGTGATTAGAAAAGGGCTTTCAAACCCTTCCTCCTAAGGTCGTATCCATTGTCAAGTTCAGGATTTAAAATTCTGTGCCGGATTTAGGGTTTAAATCCTTTGACAGTTGGAAATAGAAAGGGTTAAAAAAATCAAGTGTAGGGTTAAAAAAATCAAGTGTAGTTTAATTACTTTTTCACATTTTTCTTTAAAATGTGATATGAATTTTACATCATTGCTATATCAGTTGATATTGCCTAAGTTTTCAATTTAGAAACTTTAAGCGGTTTATTCTTTTAAAGCCATGGTCTATTAGCTAGATAATATAAGACTTGATCATTAACTCTTTCTTATCAAATTCATGGGACCCAACTAATTCAAGGGGAAATCTGCGAAATGGTCGCTCGCATTTGTGACAAGTCATCTTCTAATCTCTTACATATGAAAAATTACAAAATGGTCCCTCACATTTACATAAAGTTCTTTTTTGGTCCTTGACGAACTTTGAAAAGTTTTAATCGAGTACCAAAATCTCATGAAAGTAGACTTTGCCTACCTGAGACCAAAAGTCCACAACTACAAGCAAGAAAGATTTTGGAGATTTAAAAGCCTTGATCGCCAACTGATTTTAAAACTAGTTAATTAGAAGTTCATTAGTTGTATTAAAAAGCTCATTATCCAGATTAGGGCCATATAAAATTATAAATCAATATGCAATGTAAATGAGAACAATCTCGTAAGTTACTGAAACGGAGAACAATCCCGTAAGTTACTGAAATTGAAGAAATAGTACAATACAATTTAAACTTTGGAATATATTCATTTTATTCATTTGTTATGAATTTCTAACTTTACCTCATTTGAAAACAAAAGGCAAACGAAAAAGAACTTTACCTCATTATTCGTCTAGGTGGGTAGAATATCATAACACATGGCTTCCAAAGCAAAGGTGGAGAGTTTTTGCCTCAAATGTTTCTTATTTATGAAGATAAAGTGCATCATTATTACAAAAGTTGAAAAATAAAGAAGTACAAAATAATATGCAACGTCTCATGGTAAGTTTCTCTTACACTTCAATCCTACAAATCATGGTCTTGTTATGGCCTTTTCATGTCTCTTCGTTTAGGTTTGCCCTGGAAGCAATTTGGGTTTGTTTGTATAACAGAAATTTGCAAAATTTATTTGCAAAATTTACTTTGCTTACATCATAATCACACTTTCCAATCACCTTTTTATCTTCCCAACAATATTTTTATCTCACATACATCACATCACAAAAAGTGCTACAGTAAATATTCCAAATAAAATCTCAAGTAATTTCTGTTATACAAACAAACCCATTGTTTTCAGACTCGGGCCGGGCATCGAACCGGCCGAGCTCAGGGGTCAGGGGTCGATGAGTCCGACCGGGGGTCGAATCGGATGACGTCATAAATATGTCATAAATATATATATTAATAATATATAAACAAAATAGTATATAAAAAAATTTTCTTAAAAAATAATATATAAAAATTCTCTCAAATTGGTAGTTTTCAACTTTATATATATAAAAAATTTTCTTAAATTGGTGATTTATGACTTTATATATAAATCAGAGAATTTTATATTTAATAAATAAATTGACTTAAAGAATATAATATATATATATATATAGAGGTAGAAATGTAACTTAAAAAATGTATTGGATTAATTTTACACTTTATTAAAATAATGAGAGGTTAAAGCGTATTTACTAAAACTTAAAAGTGAGTTTGAAAGGATATAATGGGTAAAAAAAAAAAAAAAAAACTGTTCAAATAGTCAAACCCGGCCAACCTGGTCAACCGGTTCACCCAGTCAAACCCGGATTTTGACCGGCTTTGACCAGTTTTTGAATTTTCCGGTTTTGAGGGTTGACTCGGACCGGATGCCTGGCCTGTTCCCGGTTCAACCGGTCGAACCGGCCGATCCGGTCCGAGTTTAAAAACATTGCCTAAGAGGGTTAGGTTAAATGATAAAGTGGAAGAAATTATAAATAAAAAATTTCAGATTCAAGTCCTCCCACATACTAAAAAAAAAAAAAAGGTTCGCCACAATTTTATGCAATTAGATCAAATTGCCCTTTTGCAAATCAATAGAACTGGTCATTTCCAAATGAGGCAATAATCAACATTATAGAGGAGGCAATAATCGCTCATTCTACTTAATCCTTAGAAAAGTTGCAGCCTAGTGAGAACACGAATTCGAATTTGGAATTTTGATACAGTTAAATTCAAGAAGAATTAAAATCTCTGTTTTCATATACATTGTTCCTTGGTCAATTGTGTCTCGCAAATCAAATTTTAGCGTCTAACTCTGAGGATTTAATAAATTCAGTTTTAGGAGCCCTCAATTGTCCTCATTGCTATGTTGTTGTCACCAAAGGAACGAATTTCTCAATTTAAAAGGATTGGAGATTAGATTTCTGATGGTCTAGGGTGCATTGGGCCAAAAACAATTTTTTCAAATTTTCCAGTTAAATATTTCAAGTTAAGGTTTAGGTAGGCAATTTGCAACGAAAACGGAAGTTTGCTCCTACGTGTATTCTATAACTACAATTATCAATCGCAATATATATTGTAGGATATAAAATAATAAATGGAGATACTAAAACAGTGAAATGCAATCTAGTTGGTTATAAGCTTCATCTGTAACCGATAAATCATACATTCAAATCAAATCAAATCACCAAGAAGGTAAGTGAGAGCTACTATTGATCCTCCTAGGAAAAGAATAAAATAGAGACACTAAAAGAATGAAAGCATACACTAAGGCAATAGCGTGCCAAAAAAAAAAAAAAATCAATTATCATTTCATTGGAAATTATATTTCACGATCATTCCTATTCATCCAAATTCAAATTAAACTTATTTGGACCATTGGTGACATGAAGATGAGGGGTCCAGATTCTAATAAACAAGAGGTGGATCTTCTTTTACGATGAAGAAGTGAAAGATAAAATGATGGAGGCAGGCAATGTTTATTAATATACCTTACAAAATATGGGCTCGTCCAAGTTTTGTCACTATGAATGGCCCATAAGATTACTTGTTTTGATTTTATTTCGGCAATGATGCAATTTGAAATTAAGAAGGGGATAATTTTAGAACATCCTTTAAGGTTTTATAAAATATCACTTAGCTCTCTATTCTTTTCAAAATCTTTTTTACCACCCTTAGAATTGACATTTTGTTAACAATATTAGCTCCTCTCAGCAAAAGTAATATTAAAAAATACATGTTGGAGGAGAGAAGAAATTTTAGCTCCCCTACCCTTAGACTATCCAAAAAATATAATAGTTAAAAACATTTTGAAAGTGAGGGTGTCAAAGTGTGAAATGAAAAAAAAAATTTGACTATAATGAGCAACTGTTAGACAGTTGGAAGGCAACGGCTATTTGGGGATGTTGCAACAGTAATAAAAGATAGAAATAGCTTCAGAAAACGGGCAAATTGAGAGGAAATTGGTAGAAGAAAATGGCTAGTTCATCTTTTGGAGGGCACTCGTACAAAATCACCATTATCACTAACCATCAAGAATCGATATTGTGGATGTAATCGCAAGGTTACATTAAGAATTTCAAAAATTGAAAGAAATCTAGATAAGTTATACTTCAATTGTTCAAAGTGCAACTACTTCCAGTGGTATGAAGGAAATCAAGGTAAAGTATTATAGAGCAAAAGAATGGTTACAACATACAAATAAAAGTTCTCTTGTAATTACTATTTCTTTTGAGAAGCAATTATGCTCTTTGGAAGTCTTGTCAGATAATTTTTATCATTTGTTGGTACAAAAGAAGAAGATTAATGCCAATTATTTCTCAGATTTTTTGCTATTACATGCTTCTGAGGTTTATCTAACTTTTTTTTTGGGTTTTTTAGCAACTAAATAATTGTCGAAAGAAGGGAGGGTATTATTGGTAATTGATCCATTCGAATAATGACATGTGGATCTACAATCACTTTAGGGGTAATAAGAAAGATTTTAGAAATGTTAGGGGAGCTAAATAATATTTCATGAAATTTGGGATTAGGTTTCTAAAATTATCCCATTAAAAAATGGTCATATTTGGGGAAAGGACACAAATGTTTCTCTCAGTAAGCTATGGACATGACCTCTTTGTCATTTCAATGTGGGTTAGTGTTCAACGAAGGAGTTCAATTAAAGTCAAAAAGTAAATGCCATATACTATGAACAGCTGCTATTGACAAAAAAACAAATAAAATAAACAGTTGCGACGTAGGGTTTGAAAAAGAAAGCCATAGACCTATAAATGTTCTGCCAACTTTATATGGAAAGTGATTCTATTGACACTGTAGAAGAATTTGAATTCCAAACAGCTCGAAGAACCCGAATTAGGCCGTGGATGAGGGCATGTTTGGACTGTTCTATACAAAATTTTTTTTTATGTTTTTGTGATCATATTTTCTAATAATCTTTTTACCTATTACAGTAATCTTTTTACAAAAGTTCTAGGTTTTTTTTTTCACAAAAGCTCTAATCTAAACATTAACACTTTCTCTCATTAATATTATATTTTTAAAAAATCTAACGAAGGAAGTACATTTTGTCTAGTACTCAATAGGTAGGTACTCATGAACAAAACTCTTTTTTATATATGTAATTATCATAAAATTGTTCATATGATTTGCAAAAATGGTAAAAAGTACATATTATGAATTTTTTTAACAACCCATTAAAATGTACTTCAAGTGTTCGATTTTTAGAAAGGTAATATTAATTAAGGAAAGTGTATAAATGTAAGGCAGAGTCATAACTATTAATGTACGTATATACACGATAAGTTATGTGGAATCTAGATGTGCTAACAAGTGTCCATTGGACATCCGTTGAAAAAAAAACTGTTATAATGTGCTAATTTAATTTGCTTTATTAGGAAATGGAGATGGAGCTCTAAAATGCAATGTATCGGGTGCAGTATCAAAGGAAGTGGGAAGTTAATGCATTTCAATGAGCATTGAATCATTAGTTTTTTTTTTATTTACTTTTTTTTGTTGAGCATTAAATCAGCAATAAATTATCTGCCAAATTAATTAGTCCCTGTTAATCTTTTTTCCTAAACTATTAAATACCAGATTCAAGTCCATATTTAATTAAGTACATACCACAGTTTCAAACAAGAACATAGAAGTACATGCCACAGTAATAAGTAGATACATCTTCTGGTTACAACTGCACATATATCTAGTGCTTTATTAATTCTAAAAACTAAAGTGTAGACTTTTTTTTTTTCATTTAAACAGTTTACCTTTTATTTATGTTCAGCTAATTTGTATCCATTCCTCACTAATGTGGATAAAAACTTCTCACACAATCAAATATTCAGAATATTTCTGTAGTATAAATCACAAACTTGTTGCACATGAGACAGATTGCTAGTATCTTTCACATGGGTTCTAGAATTTGGCAACACTCAACTAGAACATAAATATCTCCAATTTCAAGTCAACCATAATGTGAACATAATGATTTAGAATCTATGATATGTCATCTACATAAAATAAAAAAAAAAGTCTATGACATATATTCAGATAATGTGATAATCTGGTATAAAGTTCCTATCAACTATTGTGCTTTGATTGCTATTTTTAAGTAGTTTTTTAGAAAAATATATTGTAATAATTTGACGCATGCAAGGTATAAAAGTAATTGGAAAATATATTCATCGAAAACGTAAAAATTTTTTTATGAAAAACCGCAATTAGTTTTGTACAACATAAAAGGGGAAAAAAAGAAAAAAAAATCAAAATTGTTGTTTCATTTCACTCATACAAAATAGGGTTTTGGTGGCCCCTTGGATTTGAATTTAAAGGGCAATTGGATTTCCCATAGTTGATAATTTTCCCTCTATCCCTATTTCAGACAACACTGCAAATTGCAAAAGAAAAAAAAAAGAAATTTTAAAAAAGGGCTTTTTTTTTTTCCCATTTTAAAGAAAATCCCACTTTCACTCCCAACATGACACCTATAAAATCACACACACACACACACAGAGTTCACACACTAGACACACAGACAGTTGCTCAGTCACAACAAAACACGAACAGTCCCCCACTTAACATGGCATCATCACATTAATACTGTGAGAAGGACGCACCCTGAAGGGCAGCATCTTACATATACCAGACCAAAGCCTAGAATATCAGGGAAAAAACAGCTCAGGATTTCCCACACAAAAGGTTAAAAAAAAAAAAAAAAGACACCAGAAAAGAGAAAACTTTCACCTCTTCCATTCCACTTCTACCACCTCCATCTCCATCTTCTCCTCCGCCTTCCTCCAAACAAGAGGAGAGGGAACAAAGAAATCCCTGAATTTCACATGATAAAATAGTCCCAGCCCAGATCAGAAAATGTCATCATCATCAGCCTCTGCAGCAGTATCAAAGCAGCAAGCTTTGTTCATAACAACACTCATTACCCTGTGGTACTCGTCTAACATAGGAGTCATTCTCCTTAACAAATTCTTGCTCTCAAATTATCATTTTGCCTTCCCAATCTTCCTGACAATGTGCCACATGTCAGCCTGTGCACTCCTCAGTTATGTCTCCATTGTTTTCTTGAAGATTGTCCCGTTTCAGAGGATCAAATCAATGTCCCAATTCTTGAGAATTGCAACTCTCAGCATTGTGTTCTGTGCCTCTGTTGTGGGTGGCAACATTTCTCTCAAGTATTTACCAGTGTCGTTCAATCAAGCTGTGGGTGCCACGACACCGTTTTTCACAGCTCTGTTTGCTTATCTCATGACACTCAAAAGGGAAGCTTGGATTACCTATCTCTGTCTTGTTCCTGTCGTCGGTGGAGTTGTCATTGCCAGTGGGGTATGTTAAACTTTCTCTTTAATATTTTCTTTTTCTTCTCGTTTAAGATCCATTTTTGAAGAATTTAATTTTCATGGTATCTCTCTTTTTTAATTATCTGAATTAACTGCACTGTGATTTCTACTTTCCTAATGCGGAAAAATTATGATCTTGTGTGGTGGGTTTTGTATATGTCGTTGATTTGCTGCTGATCTGGAGCTCAAATTCGGCTATCTAAATTGCTTTTTTGTTTGTTTTTAAGGTCGTTTCCTGTGGATGCCAATTTAACATTGGAAGATCAGATCTGAAATTTTGTTAGTTTTGCTACTGTATATTAGTTGCTTATTTTGCAGGCATTTGGTTCTTCAATTTGAAATAAAGATTACATTTTTTCCCCAATGTATTGTAGAAGTTTTGGATCTTTGAAAAATACTATATTAGTGGACTTGGAAGGCTGTATTATTTTGCTTCCTATGCATGCGAAGTAATAGAGACCTCAAAAAGTCAATGACTGATGTATGCCAGCACTCTTTAAAGTAAAGTTTATGCAAGTGTAGAATACTATTTCTGAGGACTTCTAGGCTAAATGCTAATAGTTATTGAGTGGAAATACAAGATCTTGTCTAGGTTTTAGTTAACTTTATGAACGTGTTTAGGTAATTTTGTATGAATAAATTGAATCAAGAATGCATCGGACTAAAAGGTATGTGGTTTTGAGGTTCTAAAAGTATTGGATCATGTGGCTGTGTTCTTGATATTATGATCATGTAGTTTTCTGGTTATGTGTACAAGAACTGGGTCATGCCTGGCATTTCTTCAGTTTATAGTTATGCAATTTTCTGACTATATATGTGTAATTCATTGGATCACGTGCAGTGCTTCTTGAGATTAGCAACTTTGCATGCGTATGTACATTTTGATTAGGGATCAATTTTGGGCTGGAGAGAGGCTTTAAAATGAAGCAAAGATAACTTTCCTTTAGTTGTGGTAAGTGACATGTCATGTGGTTGTGTTGTGTTGCTTGTGCATATGAATGAGGAGAACCCTTTAAGAAGTCAATGTCAAATGCATGCTATCATTCTTGAGGACTAAGTTGAATATACAAAAGTATAGGCATAAGACTGGGAGTTGAAACTTCAGAATGAATTAGGGGATCTAAAAGCAAGTTTAGAGTCTGAAGCACAGCACTCAGGCCCTAAGGTATTTCAAAAACCTTGATACTTCCTACACACTTGTGATGAAGTTTACCCCTATTTGTGCGGAACACATCAAAGGTTTATCATTTTCTAATAAAATGCTCAAGCAAAAGTTTCAAACTTGAAAGGAATAAGTGCAGCATTATGCACATTTAAAGAGGCATTTAGGTCCAAACTAATAGTTATGGAACAGAGCTAAAAACATTGGGGTTTAAAGGAAAAAAAAAGAGTTAATGCATTAGGAGCTGTCTTGTGCTGTGCTTGAGTTATGCTTTAAGTTCAATCAGGGAAGATGCATATATATTCCCTCATATCTTTTAGCTTGATTGAAGCTGAAAAGCAGAGCAGTATACCTATTGAAAAGTGCTTTTCCATTTGTTTTTTCGGTATAAATTGTGCTGTTTTATTGCCTCATCTTTTATGTCAACAATCTGCTTCAAGTCCTACATACTTTCTTTTCACCCGTTACATGTCTCCTAAGCACGATTGAAATGGACCAGAGGGCAAGTAAATAGATCTATCAGTTTTCTTTATGAAATTTCCAATTTGTTCTAAAATAAATTAGGATCAACTGACTGCTTTCTCTTCTAAAACTGGAATTTGGTGACTTGTAATCATGTTTTCAGAATGTGGAACTAAAACAATGCTATATGCTTACAGGGAGAGCCGATGTTCCATTTGTATGGATTTATTATGTGCATTGGTGCGACTGCTGCTAGGGCATTTAAGTCTGTTCTTCAAGGCGTCCTTCTTTCTTCAGAAGGGTAAGACATTTGCTGCATTTGGTACTTCAACTGCCAGCTTACTGTTCGCAATGTGCAAATAATGGTTAAAAATTCCTTAATATTGTGAGAAAAATAAAAAGAAAGAGCTGTCCTGAATGAGAAATATTTGAAATACTAGGTGGATTGACACGTAAGCATAGTCTTCCAACAAAAGGAGTTTTCTGCAATGAGATTACACCTTTATGCTTATTGTGGAAGCAATTCTTGCCCTCCTGGTTTGCCGTTGTTTTCAACTCACTAGTGCTATGGACTATGCCATGCATGTCTTTGATTTTATTTTTGCTTTCCTCTCTTTGAAATCGTAAACCAACTAAAAATCATCTTGCATATTGTGCCACAACTGTTAATCCACTTTTTGTCTCCACATGTACCCAGTACCCATTATGGCTTGGTACAGTGAGAGAATGGTTCACATTTACGCAAATCCTCTGAAGAACTACTAGTTGGACCTGGAAATCTGAAATTTCTTCTCTTCATCTCTTTAAATTGTTTGCCACTTGAGAGCATACTGCTTTGATTTCTAGTCCAAGTAATGCATTGTGCTTTTCAGCCGCTTCAGTTAATAATTTGATTTTACTTTGATACGTTTGTCCATTGTTGTTTCAGGGAGAAATTAAACTCCATGAATTTGCTCCTTTATATGTCCCCAATTGCTGTTGTAGTTTTATTGCCTGCAGCAATCATAATGGAGCCAAATGTCTTGGAAGTTACAGTATCACTTGGGGTGGAGCACAGATACATGACAATACTTCTTTTACTCAATTCTGCAATGGCCTATGGAGCCAATCTATGCAATTTCTTGGTGACTAAGCATACAAGTGCACTAACACTCCAGGTCGGTTTTGTGTATTTCTCTGTACGTGTGCCTATGGATGTGCAAGTTTGTAGATGGATTTGCTTTGTCTAGTAGATGCACTTGATATAAAATTTACTGGAAGAATATTTATCTTGCTTAAGTTCTGGCCAAATAAGGTTGTTATAATCATTTAAATCTCAATACCTATGTCATGCTAAATCTCCCTCATGTGCAGTTTTTTTTTTTTTTAAATTTTCCTTTTCCTTTGTGCACGCCTAAAAGTATTCTTAACCCAATGCTTTTCTTTCTTTTCTACTTGAGATTTTTTTATTCTCGTACCCCATGGATACTTCATTTTTTGAGGCTGGTGCACCTTAGGGCTGATTTAGTGCTTTTATTGAACCGTCATATGGTGTTTGTTTCATTAATTGGAACAGCTCTGCTTTTGGGCTTTTCAACTTCTTAGGCAGGTGCAGACCTCGTTGTATCTCCTGGGGCATGGTAGGCCATTAACTCTTTAGCACATGATAAAGTGAAACTGCAATAACTTTCAAACAGTAACTGCTCAAAACCAATGAAGAAAACAAAACATAGACTGGACAATGGATGCTGCTTGGAAAGTTGGCAAAATGCTGTCTTCTGTAGCAGCTAACTGAGATTCATGGACTGTAAAAGAAAAAACAAATTGTGCTGGGGCTGGGACAATGTAGGATTAATGATGCTACCTGTCAAAGTAAGTAAATATTACTGTGTTGAAGTGAGAAGACCTAATTGCGGGGTACCTGTTTCCTGTGTCGTAATGACACTATGATCATTGCGGCGTCTGAGCCACGGATTCTCTAACAAGAAAATGTTCATGCACATACGGCTCCAGCTATTCTGGTCCTATTATGATCTTCTGAAATTTGTCAGGTATTAGGCAATGCAAAAGGCGCTGTGGCGGTGGTTATCTCAATTCTTCTCTTCCGCAATCCTGTAACCTTCACTGGCCTTGCTGGCTATACAATGACTGTTATGGGTGTTGTCGCTTATGGAGAAACAAAGCGGAGATACAAATGATATGCCTGGCAATATTTTATCTTTATGATTCTCCATATTTCTGACACTCGACGAAGGTTCAAGAGTTACATTTAAAGACACATTCTTTACAATGTCAGGCAGAGAGATTATTTCTTTGTACCCTTTTTATTACATAAGTTCATACATGATATAGTGAATTATACCATACATTTGTCAGTATTCAGTGGAATATTAACAACTTGTTTTTCTCGATGACTTTGTGCCTGTGTCTATCTAATTAGTTCTACTGTCAGCACTTTTGGAACTGAAACTTGTTATTTGTTCATCGCAAGATCTATAGCTTGTCCCCCTCTGCATCTTGCTCTTGCCCTGTATTTGGATGTAAGCTTTTCGCAAAGGGCTTTATACTGTTAACTGATTATGCTTCTTCGGAACCAATATGGAAATCTTACTGTCTGATTTTTCACAACCGGGAGGTGGTTTTCACACGGAACAGGAAATCCTTCATGGAAAAACTAGGAAACCTAATCCAATGCCATTTCAGATGGTGAAGGAAGCTGCTATAAGAAATGTTTTGCTCAACTTGCTAAGAAACCAAAAGAGATGAAGACGTTAAATTCTTCCACAGCAGCATCCAACACGACCCATTCGAGCTACTTACCAGTTCAGAAACCGTTTTCTCATTCCAGCTAATATACATGAAAAATTTCTTGACTTCAGAACAAGGCAGTGTTCCTTTACCCATCCTTAACTTGCTAGAAATAATAATGTTTGCGCCTTTCTAAATATGCAATAGAACCTTCTGAAGAACAGTGCAAGCCTCTAATACAAGACTTGACTTGTTGCTAGGTGTGTCAATAGGTCGGATTTTACTCAAATTTGACCGAGACCTAATATAGTTGAATAGGGAATTAAACTCAAACCAGGGTTTAATTCAAATATTATTCAGACCTATGTATAAATAACTATATATATATATATATATATATATATATATATATATATATAATATTGATACAAACTTTTTCAAAAAAAGGAGTAAAAGTAAAGGCAAACAAATGAAAAAATCGAATGTAAACGCAGATGAAATTTTGAAAATAAATAGAAGTAATTGATAATAAGTCCTTTTTTTTTGTTCATAATATTGCATTTATCTTCTTGAATATTAATTTTATTATTTGAAAACAAAAATTAGATGTTATTTATGTGAGTATGAACTCTATATACTTTTAAAGTATTTTTATTTTAGTTTTTCACAGTGTGTTCAAAAAATATCCACGAATACCTATTAGATATTTAAACTCATAAGAGTTTGGATCTGAATTTAGAAACCACATCTAACTAAATATAATGGGTCTAAATATGAATTAAAAAAATCCAACATGGATTATACCATTGACATGCCCTCTACTATTGACATGCCTATTCGAAACTAGCATCCAGTTCTCCATTTCCTGCTCTAGAAACATTTGTCACGATCATGGCCAATTGAAAGCTGTGCGCTTGCAGGCAATGACTGCCTGCTGTTAGCTTTTTAAACTGAGTGCCGTCATTTTACTGTTCACGCTGCTGTTAACTCGTCTCATTGGTTGCAGAATTGTGGAGAACAGGCTTCCTTTTAGGCTTCTTTGCACATGACTAAATTTGTAAAGATATTTAAACTTTCATATCATGAACATGAAAGAGTCTGGAATCCAAACAACAAAATGAAGGTTTCATTACTTGAATTACTGGCAATACAGCAGAAATGAGGAAATTTCACACATTAAGATAATCATGCCTCTCATTATTCAAGTAAAGAGAGGGTTCCACAACTGGAAATTAAGCTTTGGTATGATTAATCAGAGCAAAACTACCAAAACCATATAGACAAGGTCGAAAACCAATCGAGAAGGATGGCTAATGGCGTAACCTTTTGGCCTTTTTAGCTGAAGGAATTAAAGGCCTTACCTTAACAGCAGAACCAGCTTTTGCATGTCCATGAAATAGGAAAGAAAATTTAAAATTCACCCCCCACGATGTAATAAGCAAAATGATTTCAGCCTCTCTGTTCTGCTTTTCTTCCTCTTTCCCCTAGGATTTTCTTTACACCTAATTTCTCTCTTTCGTTCTTCTCTGAGTGCCATCTTATAAGAGCAGGCGGCCAACATTCAAGATTAATATAGTTTGATACTTAGTGTCATAAATCAAAAAATTTCTAGCTGTCATTGCTGACAACCAATTGGATCTGTAAAAGGGGAAGGGGTGAAGATTACCATTTCCTTTGAGAAACCAGCTCTCCAAGAGCTTGAAGTGAGTAAAGGAGGTTAGAATGTTGCATCTACTGGTTTTTGTTGTAACCTTCATCCATGCAATGAATTGATCTTTCTTGAAAAATAAAATTTCCAAAACTTGGCAATCCAGTAAACTGCGGTGGTGGTTATTGTGGAACATGTGAATCATCCTTTTCCTCAGGCTCTCTAATGCAAAAGCATGGGTTTCTTCTCTCCCCCTATGCCAGGTCTGGACCACCTGGGAGTCGCTCATAGCCATCATGGTGCTTAGTTTCTCCTTCAACCGGGATGAACTTGAGAACAACTGCAATAGGCAAACTCACTGCCCCAATCAAAATGCTTAGTAGCCATAGCTGCCAACTTAGTGGAACTGTGCTTGCAAAGGTTCCCAGGAATTCAACTATAATCACTTGGAATACCACCGTGGCAATAATTATACCAAGAAATACCCAATTACCAAACATTCCCCGGAAAACGTTGATCTTCTCCATATCACGGCTGTTTATTTCATTAAAGACCTAAAATAATAAAGCAAAAAAATAAAATAAAAATAAATATCAGTGGGTGTTATCTGAGGATGAAGAGTCGGATTGCAATCATTTGAATAACAAGTTTTTGACACTTAATTCTGCCACATTCCTGCCATGGGAAGAAATAACTTCTCCTTGCATTTGTACACATTCATAAACTATTTTACCCCAAATTTTTTATTTAAAAGCAATGAGGACTGCAAATGCAGATCAAAGCCAAAATTTGCAGAGAGTCATAGAAACGGTGAACTAAATACCTGACAGAACACAAAGGTGTTGAAGATAAAGGTATTAAGAATTGTTGTAGCATCTGAACCTTCAAGGCTTAAGATTTGCTTCCCAACAAAAGTGAATACGAGCAGGACAGCTAGTTGATAAATACTCTGTCCAGCAATATTCCTCCACATGGTCTTCGTAACGAAACTGACATCCCTTCCCACGGGAGGTCTGTTCATTAGTCCTTCATGGGGTGGTTCTGTTGCCAATGCCAGTGCCCCTAAAGTGTCCATTATCAGGTTGACCCAGAGCAATTGCACAGCAGTAAGAGGAGCAGACCCTGATATACACCAAAAAAGTACATACTAATCATAGTACAAGGGCATGAGATGAAAAAAATCATCTATTTAGATTATATCAGTGAAAGGGAGAAGAAAACCTGAGATGCACGCAGAGAGAAAGTTGATCATTAGAGCAACAATATTAACAGTTAATTGAAACTGCACAAATTTTTGAATGTTAATATAGACAGCGCGCCCCCATTTAGCTACATTCACAATTGTTGCAAAATTGTCATCCAACACAATCACATCAGCACTTTCTTTTGCAACCTGATAAGAATAAATTTGACAATGATAAGAAGCAATAAAGGGATTGAACTACAAAATAAGGCATGCAATTTGACTCATAGCATTTTCAAAAACAAAGAGTGGATGAACAAATATTGCATATGAGGTTTGGAATTACAGGTTACTATTGCAACTTATTTTCCCGTATACCTTACTCTCTTTCAAATTTTCTTGGAGGGAAGCAAAGAAAGCTTTAAAGAACTCAATTGAGCATAAAATTTCATATAGTCAGACACAAGCCATGTAGTTTAGTCTACAAAGATAGCAATTTAACACAGAATTCAATTCATTGAACCAATTAGAAAGACTTGAATGTGTTTTTTGACTTTTTGCAATAAGTTGAAGTTGTACTGCCTTGTGACATGTTTAAAAAATTATGGACTGTGCAAAGAAAAAAGTTTATATTAGAGCTAAAATTCAAAATGAAGTATGTATGAGATACCAAAAATGCACATGCAGAACCCTATATGTAAATGATGTCGTATTATGAAATAGGAAATTCTTCATAAAATGCTCTCGGTATGAGCTCAAGGACATCATGTGACAGTTAAATGCCTGATGTCATGGTGAATATGTATTTACATAGAAGCCAGTTAAAGGGATATTGACAAACCTCTGTTCCAGCTATACCCATAGCAAGACCTATGTCTGCCTCATGCAAAGCAGGAGCATCATTAGTCCCATCACCAGTAACTGCCACAACCTCTTTAAACATGCCTCTCAAATTCTTCACTAGCACATGTTTGTCTGTTGGAGATGACCGAGCCATAACCTAAATAACAAATAAGTTACAAAAGAATATCAGCAATCTACAATCTACACTATGTGTGTATCTACTCAAAAGCTTTTGATAGCAGACCTGAATTTTACGAATTATTTGCCTCATCTCATCAGGAGATTTGCGGCGGAACTCTGGACCCTCAATAGCGAACCCATCATCAGTGAGTATGCCACATTCTTTAGCTATGGCTTTAGCAGTGTTAATATTATCACCAGTAACCATTCGCACCATAATTCCTGCTTTTAAGCACGTTTCTACTGCATCCTTGACCCCTTGGCGAACAGGATCCTTAATTCCAACTATTCCAATTAATGTATAGCCACTATCAGGAATGCTGTTTTCAGTATAACCACTGTTGATGTCCTTGAAAGCCAAAGAAAGCGTACGCAAAGCTTCACTGGCAAATGCATTGATGACATCCATGACAGCTCCTGCCAACTCTTCGGTCAAATCAACTATTTCACCATTGCCATCAATAATCTTGTCACACATTTTTAGTATTATTTCAGATGCACCTTTACAGAATGCTCGTGTGTTGCCATCCGGAAGGGCCACCAGCACAGACATCTTTTTCTTTTCTGAATTGAAAGGTTCAACTTTTAGGAATTTGGAATCTCGCCGTTGATCATCAAAATCACCACCTAAGTGCAATCCATAATCTAATATTGCTGATTCTGTGGGTGTACCCAATATAGATTTCTTTCTATTTTTATCAGTTACTACCTCAGCACCTGTGTTATGAAATATTGCCTGCAAAAGAATAGTTAATGCATTCCCAGATATCCCTGAGTTGGTAGCAGCTATCTGTCCATTTGTTTGTATCTCTTTATCTTTAATAAATATCCACATCTTATCAACAACCATATGGTTCGTTGTTAACGTGCCAGTTTTATCTGTGCAAATGCAAGTAGCAGAACCCATTGTCTCACATGCAGAAAGATGTCTTACTAGCGCCTTGTTATCCATCAACTTCTTCATTGCAAATGCAAGACTTAATGTCACAGCCAGGGGTAGCCCTTCTGGAACAGCAACAACAATAATAGTTACTGCTGTTGCAAAATAATTTAGAAGTGTCAGGGCATCACTGGAGTACCATTTCGTGAATTCATGGTGAACGGCTTTCTCCACTAGAAATCTGACTAGCAACACCAAAAAAGTTAAGGTAGCAAATCCCAATCCTATTTTACCTATAATTGTGGCAACACCATTCAACTTCACCTGCAGTGGGGTCTCATCTTCTCCACTTTCACTCAGAGTTTCCATTAACTTACCCCACTCAGTTCTCATGCCAACAGTAGTCACAAGCATCTTTCCAGAACCATCTTGTACCTTGCTTCCCGCCAAAAGAAAAGGCCTTTTTTCACATACGTTTACAGGTACACTCTCACCAGACAAGCTTGACTGATCAATGGACAAGCTATATCCTGAAACAAAAATTCCATCGGCTGGAACTTGGTCTCCAATGGATAAGTGAGCAACATCACCAACAACCAAGTCATAAATGGAAACTTTCTGCCTAGATCCATCTCTAGTTACCTGAATAAATATCTTTTTCTTTTCTCTGTCCAAATCTTTGAACTGCAAAGATTGCTTATAGTCGCTCACTGCCGTCACAATAACAACTAAAAAGATACTAAGTATAATTCCTACACCATCATACATGCCTTTCGGCCACCCCTCAGTCGCAAGTCCAACTCCTATGGAGACCAAAGCACAAACCATAAGAATGATGAGTGTTAAGTCCTGCAAAGCCTCCCACACGAACATCCAAAAGCTTTTTGAAGGTTTCTCGGTGTAAGTGTTGGACCCATATATCTTTTGTCTGAGAGGAATATCATTTAATTTCACACCTTCATTCAAAGACACATTTAATCTTGTTGCAAGTCCTTCAACTCCTTTTAGTTTTCTCAAGGTCTTGATTTCAAATGCACCAACAATGGACGCAAGTTTATCGGCGTGAATTTGAAATCCTGCAGCTTTAGCCTCTTCTGGCAAGTCCTTTTGGAGCTCTGCTTCCAGATTTTCATCAAGGGTGTCGTCCCCTCTTTTTGCCCCTTGAAAGTGCTCCTTTGCTAACTTGTCACCAGCTGCACAAGGATGGAAACAGTTTCACCAGTGAAAAGTAACATGAGAATAATCGACTTGGAGCATTTTGAAGTTAAACTAAGTCGAAAGCAGAATGGTACCATCCATAAACTTGAGTGCTGCCATATAAGCCACAAAACCAATCCGTATCTTTTCCTGGTAAAGTGGTGCACAAGGCACTTGATTAGGTACTAAAAATGAAGATAAACCATAAGCTGATGTAAGAGACTAGGAACTTTGAAGAACATTCTGCTGCTGAGCCCAATATTTTTTGAAGAGAAAAAGTTCGGCCAAAAAAGAGCAGCAAGTCCAAGTATACCTTTTCTCCATTAATGAAAATGCTCATAATTTCGTGAACTAGACTTTACCAAAATTCTACATTGGCTGCTAGAAGTGAATACTTTGATCATCAATTAACCAAAAGCATTAAGTTACAGACATGAAGAGTTCTAAGACAACAAGAAATTCAAATCCTGGGTGGAGTAAATCCTTAATAGTTGGCAATGTTTTGGTTTTAAAATCCCATGTAGAGAGGATCCTCAGATTTGTTTTTTCTTAACCCAAATTACATGAGGTTCGATTTGTTTGCATTGCTGAATCTTATTTACAGCCCAGGAATTGAATAAACCAAGAGAGGAAAATCCAAACTCACTGATAAAGATACATCATAGTTTCAGAATTTACTCTAGTTTGTAGTAGTTATAAGAAACCCAACTCACTAAATGTTTATCTGGAAGAACTAGGAACTCTATACCTTTTAGTCAAAATTAATCCATCGATCCCATGATTTACTCCAGTAGTTGACTACTAAGATCCGAAGTACTAACAAAATTGACATTACATCTTACATTCTCCTTCTATATCCTCTTTGTTACTATATGTCAGAGTGCTTTTGGGAACTTACTTTTTCTTCAGGTGAAATTTTCTTCCTTCATATGCATAAAAAATTCTCAGTATTAACTCCTCTAATTCATGTGAGAAGTAATACACATGTGATTGCAAAAAATATGTCTTTCGTTCATTTATTCTTTTTTATGGAAAAATCAGGTAGTGTCTGACAGCACAAACTTGTAAACTACATCTTCTTCCTTCCCCCTATATATAAACTATTGTCTATAGAAATTTTCCATTTTTCTAGAGATTGTGTTTAAAAGTATTAGTTAAGAAAATGTTGCTAAGTACAGCCGGTGTTTGGAAAAGAATTACACACTTGAAAGTCATGTGGAAGTTACAGTTCAAACAAGCATTTGAACAAGAGCAGAGAAGGCAAACATAATCTTGTTTTCTTTTCTTATCCTAGTCATAATCTTGGAGCAACATACTTCGACATCACCCAACCGAAGATTTAAGTATAAAATGGACAAAAATCCGAAATACGAGAACGACACTGCCAGTTTTAGCCATGTTACGTGCTGATTACGGATTCAGCCCGTATCTCTTTCCTATCGAAGAGTCAATATAATATTGTACATGATTTTGTCCTCCTCCATCTCTCTCACCTATCATTCATTCTACCCCTGTAGTCGTGTCCTTGAATGCTGCAAGGGATAAGTAATCGTCAGCAGAAGTTGCTGGGAAGCTTCGTAGTTTAGCACTATTAAAAAATTGCTGGGAAGGTTCGAGGTTTATCACATCCTTATTGACTTTTAGAAGCATGTGGACATATATCTTACAACAAAAGACCCTTTTTCCATCAGTGTGAGATTGATATGTAAAATTGTGATTACAGCATCCCCATCTAATCTTCCCACTGCCAAACATTCCTAACCAAGAATGTCACTAACACATAACTACCATGTCAACAACCAAGAATCGACTACCAATCTGTCTCCTTGCACCTGGGAGGCAATATTGCTTGTGAACACAGGAAGGGTCAGCAGCTTAAGATATCAGAGGGAACACTGGGATGATGACACAAAAGGGCAATTTTAGATAACCTTTTCATTAATTCCTAACTTTTGTAGTAACTTGTGAGTATTCAAGAAATCCATTTGAGATCAATTTTTTTTTTCCTTTTTATCTGCAGATAAAGTTCTTAATATTCTTCTACTTATTTCCCTAGTAATCTCAATTTTATGAAAAAAACAGGGACAAAAAAAAAACGATGGGCTTGATTAATAGTTCATAACAATATATATATATATATGGTAAAGATTAAATTTAAAGAACCAAACTTAATATCTCGGATAGATTTGGAAATCTGACATCTATTAAACCCAATAAATTTCATCCCAAAATACTGGTGTACTAGTGGTGGCCAAAGGATAAGGATAGCCATAATGACCGCATCCACACGACAAAAAGCACTGTTCTTTCCATCTATTAACGGTGAGTATATGAGCTCTGCACTTGGTCCCCACGTAGAACAGTAAAGCCCTTGATTATTGCCTCAACTGTGGGAGGAAAATCGACATCTTTGACAAAAAGGTTGATTAAGTACAAAGATCAATTACTGCAGTGGCTGGCACATAGGATTAGCTCTTGGGACCCATCTCCTGATTAAAACCCCATGTATTATTTTTGTATTTTTAAAGTAGGATTTTTCTATTATGTGCCTTTAAAGCACACAATAAGTATACAAATATATAAGGAATGGAGCCACTTCAATTTTTAAACATTATCATCAACCCCTAATAGGAAACTTTAGCAAAGAAATTTTAAATTTTTTCGGACAATTAACGCTTGTTGTAACTCTTATCATATGCCCTAAGAGCACAGAATAGGATAAGTTTTAATATAAATTGACTATGCCACTAATACTTAAAGAAATAATTATTCCTACCTAGAGATCCCATCTATGGTTTGAGATGTATTACATTCAAGGCATCTTTCTAATTTATAGGTAGAGAAACAGCATTACCACTTCCACATAAAATAACACAAAATGGGTAAGATCATGATGGCAGGCCATGTGACCAGGTGCCGGCCACTAAAACTTGATTATAAAAGCCAAGATTTCCGAAGTCAGAATAATAAAATTATCACCAAATTTACCTAATAAATTTCAAACATATAATTTTGACAACTACTGGATTTATCTAGGGGCAAATTTGATATTGTACAACATTGGGAATTATGACCACAATTGTACAGTGGCATGTCAGACTTTCTGGAGTCTTTGGCCCGACCTAACTCCCAAAAATATCCATCAACTTGTTGATAGCTCAATGTCATCAGTTATCACCCTAAAATTTAACCCCACATGCTACCCAAGATTTTCATCTTGTACGCTCTTGTTTGGCTCGTAGTTTCATAGAAAAATTATTACATTTTTTAATGCATTTCTCAATCACCTTTTTATCTCACGTATACCAAATCACTAAAATACATTTTTCTACAGAAACTCCTGAAAAATAGCAATCTAAATGTCTACTTTCAGATTATCATCACAAACTTGAACTCGAACTCAAGTTACCATGGGTTCAATTTAAACTTAAAATTTTGAAAATCCTTTTAATTTCTGATATTATATTATCAACTATACACTCAATTGAATAAAGTCAAATAATATGTATATATTTTTCATAAAATATTAATATACAGAAACTCGGTTAAAATTGAAATTGAAATCGTGCAGAACTATTAGCCAAAGTTCAATTACTTTACAGCCCCAGCACTGGTCAATTGGTAGAAATTAATCAATCATCCAGTGCCCCAACAAAATTAGTCACAGGAGATATGTCTAAAGTTTGGGGAAAATATCCAAGAATTCTGGAGAATTTAAAGGAGCTAGTATTGTAATATCTTTTAATCAGCTGTAATTATAGCTTGTCTATCCCACCTTTTTTTTTTAACCCTCCCATCTCTCCTGACACCCGATGGGCCGAGGATTCGAGCTTGAAACTCACATGTAGAGGTGGTAAAAATACCCAAGATCTATTGAGATCCCATACCCAAATTTAATTTGGGCGGGATGGGTATCTAAAATATGGATTTGGGTCTTATTGGGTATATACCCAATAATATCCATTTAAAATATGGGATTGTATGGGATTTATTTGAGATCCCATTGGTATTTATTAAAACAATAACAAAATAATAAATAATTTTTTTTAATTTCCTTCTCCAAACCTCGGAAGCTGAAGAATGTGTTGGAGACGCGTACCGACAGCATATTTTTACAAATGCATATTTTTCAAAGATTGTTTTGTATTAAATTCAGATTATACTTGGCCTTTTGGCATTAAAAAGTGAAACTTTGATGATTGTTTATTGACTGAAAGATGACATTTGAGAGTTAGAATTTGTTTTTCGAGAACATTTGCTACTAGAAATTTTTCCAAGCATCCACCAAAAAAAAAAAAAGCTAGTAGAATCTTTGGTTTTTATTTATTCAACACGAGCTTCCAAAAAAAATCATCTAGTTATATGAAGTTGGTTTTTATAAATTTCGTATTTAGAAAAATTTATTTAGTTTGAAAAATTATCACATAATTTATAAAGAAGAGTGTAGAACTTTTACAAAGTTAAATAAACAAACTAAATAATATAAAAAAAACAATATTGAGATATTTGATTGAGAAAAAAAAAGAGATTTTCTTACAAAACAAATAAAATGAGATTAATTTAGGTATTTAGACGGATCAAATGGGTGTAGCCCATTTTAGTCCCGCCCAAATTAGTTCCACGGCTAATATGGGACTGTTTGAGTATGGTCTATATTTTCCAATTCCAAATAAATCCCACTCAAATCCGGCCCATTTGCCATCCCTACTCACATGGTTCCCATGGAGGGCCTCTGGAACCACTCTGACCAACCTTACTAGTTTCCACTGTCCCAAATGAAATTTTTTTTTTTTTTTTTTTAAGTGCAAGTGATTACTAGTTTCCACTGTCCCAAATGAAATTTTTTTTTTTTTTTTTAAGTGCAAGTGAGAAGTCTTGAACCGAGACCTCGCTCCCTCTGACCACCCAATTGAAAAGCGTTGAAAATCGGTTGCTCATAAATCAGCCGCAACAGTTGCAGCTGCATAATAAGACTTTGCCTTAATAGCAGTCAAGGATGAAATACTAATGCACGCGTTTTAATGTCAGAGAATACGCGTCCTTCCATCTATGGATTTCTTTAAAGATGCGTGTAAAAAAAAAAAATTCAATTGCATCTAGGTGCTTGGACTTTCTTAAATGCAACTTTCTACCACCCGACTAACTTTTCACATTGTCCCAGAAAAGACAGAGATTTGCTCATTCTGGCCCTCAAAATACTGTTGAGGGTGAAAAGCGAGAATCAAAAAGGAAAAAAAAAAAAGGGGGGGGGGCATGGAGGAGAGAAAAACAAGTGTAGCAAACTTTGGATTTTATCAAGAAGAGTTATAAACAACTTTGGTCGCTGAAGGACAAAGAATCCAATATATCATAAATATCAGATATCTTTTTCCCAACAAGAAGGATATGTGGCTCTCAACTTTTGATTTCCTTGAACTCTTTCTTGAAAAATGCTTTGAGAAAAAAAAATTAAGGGAAAAAAAAGGAAACACGCACACACACACTTGACACAGGAGCAAGAAAGAAGGGAGAGATGAGGACATACTCTGAGCTTTTCCATTTGTTCTCTGGCTTCAGTACGTTTCTCGAAGTTGGGACCGTATCTAAACCGGCGCCGTTTGTTCCTGACCAGAGTGACGAGGTTTCTCCAGTTTTGCTGGGCTTCCTCCGACGGGTGTTTCGCCGGAATTTCAAATTCCTCGAAGTCGTTTATCAGATTCTTCATCGACATTGTTTTAACTAACTTGTAATGAAAACCCCTCCCCCCTCCCAAAAAAAAGAAACTGAAAACTGAGGAAACTCAAAAGAATATGTTCAATATTGGAGTTCCCTTTCCTACACTAATCGGATCAGCGAAAATAGGAGAATAGTTTGGGGGACTGGAGGAGAGTGTCCGGCTCGGGATGGAGGTTTTCTGTTTTTTTCTTTTTTTACTGCCAACAGATGTCTTTCTTGGGCTGGTCTCTGGAGAGAGAGATTTATAGTAGCCTAGTCGAGAAGATCCATATCAAGTGAAAAAGATTGGTAGATAAACTAGGATTTCAGAGCTACAAAAAAGGGACCAGGGGGAGATTTTAATTTTTATGTCGAAACTTGTAAAAAACAAAATTTAACAGTTCAACTCCCATTTCATCTCTTAAAAAAAGAAAAAGTCCTAATTTGTATTAGAGTTAGAAACGAGTCAAGTTGAGACAAATTTTTGCTTAATCCAACTGAGGTCTCGTTTTATAACTCAATTCAGTATTTAAAATTAATGGATTCAAATCTTAATTGTTTAGATGTGTTTGATAACAAAAATTAGAACATCTGAATTAATTAAATGGCACTGAATCTTTTTAGACAAAACTTGCTCTCTAAAATAAGTAATAAACTTTTCACTTATCACTGAATGTAATATACATTTAAATATATTAGATCTAATACTTAACAATTCAATCACTTAATAAATTTAGACTTCAGATTTCAAATTTCAGTTTTCAGATTTCAGTTTTATCAAAAGCACCCGAAGTTCGACTTGCATATACTAGGTTGAACTCGATCGAGCACTTAATATTTGGCCTTGAGATCTAGTTTGGGCCTAACTTAGCTCAAGTTTTGAGTATAATTGATTAACTGAGCTTGAAAAACATAAATAATTAACTGTAATATTTTATAAAATGGGTAAAATGAATATTTTACTGCAACAAACATTAAATTTTAGTTATATATTTGTTTGGATTACTTTTTTTGGTCTAAAAATTTGTGCTTACATCATCAATATAATTTCCAATCACCCTTTTATCTCACATATATTACATCAAAAAAGTGTTACACTATCCTTTTCAACAAATTATCCCAAATAATCTACTATCCAAACGCACATATTATAGATTAATGTTTGGATTGCTCTAATTTGGCTAAAAATTTTTGCTTGCATGGACAAAAATTCCAACTACCTTTTTATCTCACATACATCACATCAAAAAAGTGCTATAGTATCATTTTTAACAAATTATCCTAAAAAAACTTTTTACTAACTTTATTTGATAACAAAAGTCTTTAGATCTAAATACATTAAGAGCCACTTAATTTCTATACAGAATTTTAAGTGAAAATATGGTCAACCAAAAAAAAAAATCTCTCCTTTTCTTCTTAAACACACATCTCTCTTTTTTTCCCTCAAACACACACATTTTCACAATAAAAACATACTCTCCCTCACACGCATAAAAATTTAGTCTTCATATCATAGTTAAAAGATAATAAATAAAAAATTAATTTTATTTAAAGTAAAAATAAGATATTGACATCAAGCTATATGATGTCCATAAAATATAATAATCCATTTCAGTGCTCAAATTCATCATTAAACAAATTTGACTTACAAATTTAGCAAATTCAAACTTCACTATTTAACTTTTGTTCTTTAGATTTTAGTTTTATCAAATGCCTCCTAAGAAAAATGATTTTCTTCTTGGGTTAGAGTGACAGAGAACCTTTTTACGAGGCTTGGCAAAGATTAAGGATTCAAAAAATATCTATTCCAAAAATACCTAGTGATACAGAATTTAGGGGGAAAAAATCAAAAGCTAAAAAGAATGATAATCGGGTTTTTATATTTCTTTGATAATATTTTAGAAATTAAAACAAAAGAATTGATGTCTAAAATTGTGATACAAGCTGAAGTCCATTGATAATGTCTATTCATGAAAGTCTTTGATTACCTTAGACAAAGCTTCTTCCGAGTCACGTTCCACTATCATTCATACTCCACGGTAAAAAAGGTTGAGGAGCCCACACCGGGGTAGATCGAGTCGTTTCATTACCCCTCTTTAGGGTATAGCGACCATGGCTCGAGTCCCGACAGTTGTCGTGTCTGGAGGATTGGGCCTCTCCTCTCGGGCCCCAGGGGATTAGTTGGGCCGAAGGCCCGGATACCCTTGGGTCGAAAAAAAAAAAAAAGAGGTTTTAGAGTCAAGTTTTATTAAATGAGAATTTAGTCTAATTATATTGGACTATTTATCCGATACCAATCTAATATGTTGAAATCTAATATTTTTACATTGACCCGATCATCGTATATGTTTTCTTTTCATTGTTTGAATGCACAAGCTTTCTACCATACCGTTGTCGAGTCTATTTTGCATAATTTAAAGACTATATCAAATACATGAAAACTAAAAATTAGGTAAACGATCGAGTTATTCTTTTTGAAAATCCAAAAACTCGCCATGTGCAATTGAGTTTTAAACAATTTGAGTTATTTCAAACTTTATTAAAGAAGTCTTTTCTTCTTTTTTAAGTTTTTGTTATCATAGTAATTAAAAGGCAAACTTGTAATTGGTCCGGCTAAATGCCGGGCAAAGAGTCATGGTCCAGCTAAGTGCAAATAGGAGCCGCATCATTCGGGTCAGCCATAGACAAAATTGCCGCTAGTAGAATCAGCTGATTGTACTAATAGTTGTACGGCAAGTTGTTACCATGTCCCTAAAGTCGAGGGAAAGAAACGGGTTGGATGGTATGCGGAGAGGGGTGTAAACGAGAGATTCCAGATCCGAGACTTCCTACTTATACTAAAAATTTAAAAAAAAAGTACTTGAAGTTGACAAAGCAGTATTTAGCTTTATTCGTGAAAAAACAATTCTGACAAATAGTGTAATGAAACCATGCAAAATATATTATGCATTTAAAAATTTTCAATGTCCGGAAAACCTGAACAAATAATCATAAAAAGGAAAACAAAGTACGTCAACCACCAAATACTTGAAAATCTTGAGCTTTTTTAAAGTTAGTTTTTCTTGTTGTTTGGTAGAATTTTAAAGTTCTAGTGGTTGTGCCTGCTTTTGAACAAATCCTTTAGGAGATTTCTTGGAAATGGCACAAGAGAGACCAGTATCATTCTAAAAGGCAAAAAGGCTAAAATTAAGACGTATCTTAATGATTGGACTTTTTAATTAATATCTTGATTACGGAATTGCGTTGCCTTTTTTATCCTAACTTTATTTGTAAAGTTATCATACTTTTGGAAAGCATTTTCACACAGAAAGTATCAGCATAAGAATTTTATATTCATGTTGGGAACAGA
This sequence comes from Gardenia jasminoides, assembly GCA_013103745.1. Taxonomy (NCBI): domain Eukaryota; kingdom Viridiplantae; phylum Streptophyta; class Magnoliopsida; order Gentianales; family Rubiaceae; genus Gardenia; species Gardenia jasminoides. The sequence continues at coordinate 5,712,891 of CM023098.1, read as the reverse complement.
GGCAAAGGTCAAAAAAAGTTATCATAAAATAGTTTTGTAAAACCATATATTTGATCGTGGTTTTGATCCCCTATTTCTATGGCCTGATTGTGTATAATTGAATATACAAGTTTCATGTAAGAATACTTCTCAAATTAAACATGTTTCTCAGAATTCATGGATTGTGAAAATTCTATGGCCAAATCTTGTAGAATGCAATTTTTTTGGGGGGGTTTCAAGAAGAGACTCCAAATTTTCACAGGGAAGAAGGGAAAAAGAAGAGAGTTTGAAAATCAAATAAAGGGACTTATGATCACCTGATAATAATGTCTATACAAACTAAGGCTCCGTTTGATAACCCAATTCAGGTCTTAATTTTAATGACTTCAGACCTTAATGGTGTTAAGACTGTTTGATAACAAAAAATACTACATTCTAATGATTAAGTGGGTCTAAATTGCCTACGCAAAATAAAGCCCAAAAAATAAGTGATAAGTTTATCATTTATCACCACTTAATAAAAAGTACGCTCAGATGTTAGAATTTAAATACAATTTTTAGGACATAAATAACCCTTGTCAAATAAAACACAATCACCTTATTTTTTCCTCTTCTCTTTCTTCTACCGTCTTTCTTCTCTCTCGTTCTTTTCTTTCCATCATCGTTCTCAGTTTATCAACCTCTTCTCCAATTTTTTTTTTTTTTTGGTCTGCCTTCATTCTTAAGAAGTTTATCCATTGAAGCATTCAATTTTTTAGGATAAAGGTAAGTATTAACTTTATGCATATGCTTTATTTCTACTGTGTAGTTGTCGTACATACTCATATTCAATAAAAATCTATGCTTCATCTATGTATTTGATTTATACGGGTAATGGAAAAATAATCTTTAATGATAGAAATAGAAGCGTAGGCAATACAAATTGACTAGAAAAATAATTTTTGAGAATGAAGAAATTGTGGTACAAAATGAGCAACATGCTAAAGATAACCTAGAAAATGCAGAACACGGAGCAGGATCTCGACAAGTTGATCAAACTTTTATGATCAACTTACGTGAGCAAATTAAAATCAACATTTTTAGCTTTTTTGATTAATTGTATTTATAACATTTGATAGATTAGCATTTATATTTTATTAAATAAATTTGTTATATTATAATTTTATTTTCATTTTTAGCTCTTTCTTTTTCTTTTTCTTTTTTATAATAGTTCATTCTTTTTCTAATAAATAATTCTTATTTTAAAAATTAAATAATATGTACTACTAGTAAAATATACCAATATAAATTATTTATAAACAAGTCAATATAAGGACAAAATTGTAAAATACAAGAAATTCAGCATTCAGTCGTCTATAATTATCAAACAGCTATAATATGTTCAGTGTTTAGATTTAGACAAAAGTTGTATTAGATTCGCCACTTAACAATTCAGTGACTCAATGAATTCAGATTTCAGATTTTAGATTTCAGACTTCAGATCTCAGATTTCAATTTTATCAAACGGGTAGGTTTTGGGTACATTGCTTATGATAAGTTGTTTGATGCATATATGTGATTAATTACACATTCTTTATCTTAAACAAGTTTAGATTTACCATTCGAGATCAAAATCAAATTATAATTGTTTAAAAGAAGAATTAATTTTCTTAAACTGTAAGTTTGTTTTTCTTTTTCTTTTTTTTTTAACTATTCAGCTTAAATACACAAAGAGAATTTTATGTTTTGATACATGTTATGCGTCATTTATCTAATTTGGATAGGAGATTATTTGGAATAATATTTTGAAAAAAATACTGTAGTACTTTTTTTTTAATGTGATGCATGTGAGATAAAAAGGCGGTTTGATAGGATATAAAAAAATGATTGAAAAATTTGTTTGTAATGTAATAAATTTTTTTTTTTTTGGAAATAAACCTCTATCCAAACACATTCTCAAAGAAAACCTAAACATTTTCAATGGGCCAGATTATAGTTGACAAATTCATAGATGAAACAAATTTTAATACTCCTAGTGGCACGTATTAAAAGAAAGAGAAAGAAAAGATCAACAATCCAAAGCAAGACTCAGATTATTATAAGAGCGAGCAACAAGGATCGAGGAATCATCTTAACGTGTCTGCTCGTAAACCAATTTTCTATGCCCAAGGTTGGAAATATTCCTCTATCCATCCCAGCTGCCGTCTCCAGAATTCAGAATTTTATATATGCTGCTTCTGACAATTGAAATTTTTAAGAGTATTTGATTTTTTTTTTCGGTACTTGGGCTTTCCCCCTTCTTGAAAAAAATAAAAAGAAACTTTATTTTTTATATTGCACAGAAAAAATCAGATAGAAAAGTTCCAGAAAAGGAAAAGGCATATTGATATGCATGTTGCTTTGGTATAATAAATTAAAATTGGAAGAAAAGCTTCCAGAATTATACTACTATCGTGGTCAGAACTAAAATAAATCCATGGGTTCCGGCAGGACCAGGAATTTGATTCGTTTGAATTAAAAATCACCAACGCTTTTGACGGGAAAAAGAAAAATATATGAAATATAGTTATATACTTGACATAATCATTGACGTAGCAAAAGTTTCAGCTATTGGTTTCCAATTTGGGATAATTTAAGAAACCTCCCCTGAGGTTTCTCATAATATCACTTAGCGCCCCTGAGGTTTTCAAAATCACTTACCTCCCTTGTCAACTTAATGAAATTAAATATTCCTATCAAAATTCACAAATTGACAGCAGTACCCTTGATCCTGATAGCTATTTAACTAAAAAGCCAAACCAAAAATAAAATTTTCAAACCAAAAAATGTATATTAAAAAAATTGCTATATAATAACGGTCCATATTTCTCTATATCGAGATCATGTTGGGATAACAAAGGACATAGATAAGTTTAATCTAGTCAAAATCAACCACTTAGAAGGATTTTAGCGACTAACTAACATCTTAAAAAAAATTTATGGACAATTATAATTAATAAATTCAAAAAAAAATTGAAAAATATGTTTTAATACATGATGTAGTTTAAATTACATTGATAACTAAAAATATCTTTATACATATAAATTTTTCATGGTGTAATTTTTTCAAGGTGTAAATTTTACTTTTGTTTTAATACAACTGTTTTTTGTTGTTATTGTAAACTTCAAAAATAGTATAATACAAGGGTAGTATTGGAATAAAAGTTTTATCTTTATTGCATTTCTTTCAAAGGGATTATAATGTTACAAGAAATGTCAATCTAAGGGAGGTAAGTGAGATTTTAAAAACCTCAGGGGTGCTAAGTGATATTATGAGAAACCTCAAGGGAGGTTTCTGAAATTATCCCTTCCAATTTTCCATCAACTTCTTGATGACCAGTTTTAGTGTTAGCAATTACTATGTGTGACCAAATATTTGTTGGGTAATTCTAACGATTTTTTTTTAGGTACTCGTTAACACACTTAAATTTTATATAATTTACTATGTTTATATACATTTCAATAATTGTTACCCTCCCTTGTATTTATATATTTTTTAAGTAATCTCACCTTTCTAAACATATCACCTAAAATACATCTTAACGAGTGCCCAACTGCCATCCGTTAGACATACTTGTATTTGCTATAGTAAAAAAATTAAAATTAAAATTCAATTCCACGAATAGAAAGTTGTGATAAACTTTTTGATGTTCTCTTCCTCAAGCATGTGAAAAATGAATTAGTTTTAGTGTGAGAGGACTAGTTTTAGAAAGATGTGATAAAAAAATTGTATTTTAATTCCAAAATAAGAAAGTCGTTATCACTATTTTCAAAGAAGTAATGGAAAAGATTGCAGATGATACGGTAGGAGTATTGCTTTCTTTCTACTTTGACAAGATAGCAAAACAAATCAATAACGTAACACAATCCTTAACGGAAGTTAGATAGCATCCTTAGCTGAATCCCACCACCCCAAAAAAAAACCCCAAATAAATACTAGTACCTTTTTAATTAAGGGAATACTTAGATAGGGAGAAGCCAATACAATTCGATTTTTGTATAATTTTGCAGTTATTGTACATTATATGCTTTGTGGTATACTTACATAATTTTTATTCTTGTACATCAACTCAATAATTTAATACAATCACGACTATAAACGTACAACTTCTTCTTGAAAAGAATGCAACAACTATACTAATTTGTACAGTAAGACCAATTGTACTGGCTCCTTCTCCCTTAGGTAAATTTGATTTACGGACTAACTTGTAAAACCCTTTATGTACCAATAGTCAAATTAACTTTTTTGCACCATCATAATTCATACATCACCCACCGTTACAGTATTGTGCCTCTTGAATAATATATTTTGCATAATGTACTTCAAATATGCCCATTGCAATTCCACAAATAAGGGAATCAGAATAAAGTACTTCAGCCATTCCATCATATATGGAATGAAACTCAAGTGCATAAAGGCAGACACTCAAAAAAAAAAAAAAAAAGGGAAAATCCAATGGGAAGATTGCTTTTCCTCCTATGACCAGTCCCAACATAAAATTCAACAGAAAGACAAAATTCGACTGGAATTTGCCAACTACCATTCAAAAGCATACAATTTCTCTAAAAGACAAAAAGCAATCTGAAATAGAAAATTATGCCTTCATATGTAGGGCTGTTGCTTATTTGAAAATTCGACTCTGTAAGAAGGATTTGGCTGTGGTACTCTTTAAGATAGATTTAAGTGTTATTTTTTTTTTTTGGTAAATGTGAAACTAATTCAAGAAAGTATCTAAATATATAGGGACCATATATATGAGCATTTCTTACCACATGATAAGTTTAGATATAATTTAGGAGCTTTAATAAGTATACTAGTTTAAAAGTTCTTCTAAGAATAGTGCTTAATTATGATGTTTGTTGTTCTCTTGTCAATCTTATTCTCGACAATTCTGAAAATTTGAGTTTGAGTATTACACGTATATGATGAAAACAAGGGACAACGCTCAAAAAATAAGTTAGAGATATATTTTATTTTTTAAATATGACAAATATTTTTGGAAATATTAAAAAAAATTAGAGATACTGTTGATTTTTTTTAATATGACAAATATTTTGAGACATTCCAGAATAAAAAGGGAGGGGTTAAATCCACATCCCTCCATACTTCATCCACATCTTGTACATTTATTAGACATTAATGCCCTTAGTTTTTATACATATAATCAAAACTTTTTGTAGCATATAATTATCTTTCTACATAATGAAAACATGAACAATAATATTTTTTTTTCTAATACACACACACACACCCCCACCTAGACTTTATGTTAGTTTTATAAAGAAATTTCATTCTTGTCTATATCATTCCAATATTTATATTTTTTTGAAGTTGCTTTAAAATAATTTTTTATTCTTTCCTGTCATGAGTCTACTACCTTTATTTTGTTGAACAGTTTTTAATAGTAATTTATGCATAATCAAATGATAGATATTTCTACGAAACAGTTATTATGATTGCATGTTTCATCTTGAAAACAATTAAGGATTTTAATTTTAGAGACTTGAAATGGATAGACGTTGCTATTCACCTGCTCATTTATAGTTGAAAAATGTGGATTGCTAAATTAAACTTTAAATTAAAATTTAATACTTTTAAGCGCTTGTAAAATGTTTGAAAGTATTGTTTTCTAAACGGAAACATTTTTCCTCCTCTTTTTTGGCTTTATTAACATATATTACTTGGAATTCTAAGAAGAATCATATAAACTTAATAGATGAGAACATTATTATCCGATAAACATATGAGGTATGGATTTAGTACAGGGGTATTGATTTAACCCCTGTAAGATTCAAAATAATATCAAGTATAAACCCATAAGAAAAACTCACAAAGATGATTAAGAGGCAAAGGAAAATTTTATATCAGTCAATGGAGGATGCTCCAAAACAGACAATGACGGCCTGAAAACTCCTGATCTCTTTTATTGATATATATATATATGTACTCGAGACCAAAACCCTACGACTCCTATCAATGCTAGTACTATTACAGTACAACTTGAAAACAAATTTCATCGGGACCCACATACTACTGAAACAATATTAGCTTGGTTTATATTCCTACAATGTCTCCCTTAAACCAAACTCCTCAAACTTGGACATGCTCAACATCTTCTTCAACTTGACAAATGTCTCCATCTTCAAAGCCTTGGTGAAAATGTTTGCTACTTGCTCTTCAATCCTGCAATAATTTACCTCAATCACCTTCTCATGAACCAACTCACGTATGAAGTGATATTTGATATCAATGTGCTTGCTACGCCCATGAAGCACAGGATTCTTGGACAATTCAATGGCGGATTTGCTGTCACAATAAATTGTCGTAGGACCAATTTGCTTGTGTTGCAGGACACCAAGTATGCGACGCAACCGTAAAACTTGAGTTGCACTATTAGCTGCTGCAATATACTTCGCCTCTGCCGTAGACAAATCTATCACTTGCTATTTTTTTGAACTCCAAGAAAACATTCCTGGACCAATGAAAACGGCATATCCTGAAATACTCTTTCTCTCAACTGTATCACCAGTCCAATCACTGTCTCTGTAGCCAAAAAGTTCAATTGGATCATTTCCTAAATAAAAAATATCATCACTTTGAGTGCCTCCAATGTACCTCAAAATCCTCTTAGTCGCTTACAAATGTGACTGACGTGGGTTTTCCATAAATCTGCTAACCAACCCAACAGCAAAATTGATATATGGCCTTGTAGACGTCAAATATTTCAAACTTCCTACCAAACTCTTGAAATAGGTGGGATTCACATAACCACCATCACCTTCCTTTGTCAACCTCAATTTTTCTTCAACTGGCATCATAATTGGCTTTGCTGCATCCATCTTGAATTTCTTCAAAAAATCTCCTGCATACTTCTTTTGAGATATAAAAATCCCATGATCAGACTGAAAAACTTCAATTCTCAGGAAATATGACATGAGACCCAAATCTGTCATCTCAAACTGCTAAATCATAGCCTCCTTAAATTCAGCAACCATATCTAAATTATTTCCTGTAAAAATTAGATCATCTACGTACAAGCACACAATAAGAATGTCACCACGGGCAGAAGATTTAACATATAATGTATGCTCATACGGACACCTCTGAAAAGTACGGGCCAAAAAATAAGAGTCTATTCTTGTATACCATGCCCTCGGTACTTGTTTTAATCTATACAAGGTTCTCTTCAATCTGTACACCTTATTTTCATGACCTCTTCTGACATATCCTGCAGGCTGCTCCACGTATACTTCTTCATTGAGAATGCCATTCAAGAAAACTAACTTGACATCCATTTGATAAATTCTCCAGTTATTTTGAGCAGCTAGAGAAATTATCATCCGGACTGTATCAAGTCTAGCAACAGGCGCAAATACTTCAAAATAGTCAATCCCGGGTTTCTACCTATATCTCTTCATCACTAATCTCGCCTTGTATCTATCAATTTCTCCATTTGGCTTACGCTTCGTTTTGTAGACCCACTTCACTCCAATGGCCTTTTTACCAATTGGAAGAGAAGTAAGCTCCTACGTGTCATTTTTCTCAATGGCATGAATTTCTTCATCCATTGCTTTCACCCAACGATCATCACGGGCTGCCTCCTCATACACCACTGGATCACAATCTGTAAACAAAGCAAAATTAACAATATCTTCGTCAGAAGGAACATCATTAGGAGTAATTACATAATCTTGCAAACGAGCTGGCATCTGTCGTTGACGTTGTGGATGTCCAGTTAATTCAACTTGTGGACTTTGAGCAATTGGTGATGGCTGAACATCATCATTAGGCTCATCTTCTTGATAATTTAAAATTACTTCATCTGTTTTGAGATTTTCAGTAGACCACTCCCAAACTCCTTTTTCATCAAATGTCACATCTCTACTTACTATCACCTTCTGCGTCACAGGATTATACAATCTGTATGTCCGGAAAACTTCACTGTAACCAATAAAAATACACTTCTCCCCTTTATCATCAAGTTTCTTCCTCAATTGATCAGGAACATGAGAATAAGCAAGACATCCAAATACTTTGAGATGGTCAACAAATGATTTTCTATCACTCCAAACTTCTTCAGGGGTTCTACCAGGAAGACTTCTAGTAGGACACCTGTTCAACAAATAAATTGCACAGAAAACTGCCTTTGTCCAAAAGGATTTTGGCATATTTTTTAATTTCAACATACATCTCACCATATCCATTACTGTCCTATTCTTCCTCTCTGCCACTCCATTTTACTGTGGAGTATATCTGGCAGTCAACTGATGCAAAATATCATTTTTCTCAAGAAAATCATCACACACCAAATATTCCCGACCCCTGTCTGTTCTCAAAATTTTAATTTGACAACCACTTTATTTCTCAACAAAATTCTTAAAAATCTTAAAAGTGTCATATCATAGGCATCAGATTTTTGCTTCAAAAAATAAATCCAGGCTTTTCTACTAAAATCATCAATAAAGGCAATAAAATACCTACAACCACCATTAGAAGGAACCTCCACAGTGCATAAATTAGAATGAATAATTTTCAAAGGTCTTTTGGCCCTCCAAGATTTACCTGTCTAAAAAGCATCCCTGTGTTGCTTTCTCAAGACACACATGTCACATACTTTGTCAGGTTTTCTGATATCAAGCAACCCACCAACCATTCTTTTACGAGTCAAAAAATTTAAACTGTCAAAATTTAAATGACCAAATCGCATATGCCACAGCCAATTACTGTCATCTATTACTGTACTCAGATAAGAAAAATTTCTAGCATCAAAATTCAACGAAAATAAGCGATTTGAAGTCATTGGCACTTTTGCAATCATTCCAATATTTTTATCAAAAATAGTGCAAGTACCATCCTTGATACGAATGTCATATTTTTTCTCAGACAACTGGCCCATAATCAACAAGTTATGATGCAATCCAGGAACATAGAAAACATCAGAAATAAAATCAGTAGACCCATTTTTCAGGCTAATGGGGATTTTTTCCTTGTCATGCACTGGTAAAACAGTGTTATTTCCAAACTTAACTTCACCATGGACAGATTCATCAAGTTCCACAAATAATTCTTTCTTGCCAAACATGTGATTACTACACCTTGTATCCAAGTACCATTTATTCTTATCAACCATATCAGCCGCATTACAGGCCAATAATAAAGTTTCAGATTTTTGACTATTATCTTGAACCTGATTGTCAACAACATTAGCCTGAAAACTTCTATTTGCATTTTCTCCAGATCTACATTCAAACTGTCTATGACCAGATTTTTTACAATTATAGCAAATAATTCTCTGACCAAAATTATTCTGAAAATTATTTTCTCTTCTAAAGTTACCACCTCTGCCTCTATCAGGACCACCTCTAAAATTAAAATTGTTACCTCTACTGCATCCAGGATTTGATGCACCTCCTCTGCCTCTATTGTTGTAGCCACGACCACCTTTGTTGTTGTAGTTACCTCTATTTCTCTGACTGGATTCACCTTGCTCTCTAACTTCATTATTGCCTCTCAAATTTAACTGCGTCTTCAACGCTTTTTCAACTGTATCGTTCTCCGGGGTGTCATCCAATTTCTCATTAATTCTCTATTCATATAGAATTAATGATCCATGCAACTCTTCAATATTCAAATTATCCAAATTTTTCATCTCCTGAATCACAGTTACCATATGATCAAATTTCATGGGTAGAGTATAAAGGACTTTCTCAACAAATGCTTTAGCAGAAAGTTGATACTGATTGAGTGGCATCTCGTTTTTAATATCTGACAAATGAGAAAAATAAGATTCAATAGATTCTGATTTCTCCATCGTTATAAGTTCAAACTTCCTCTTCAGTATCATCAAATTATTCTGTTGAATTCTATCAATGCCTTTATACGTTTTCTCCAAAATATCCCAAGCCTCCTTTGCCGTGTCAGCTATGAAAATTTTTCCAAAAATTGACATATCAATTGCTTAATGAATTTGTGACAACGCCAAACTATCTCTTCCTTTTCCTCTTCACTGGCATCCTAAGCAAGTGGGGTTTCAACATACCTATGCAATCTACATGCCTGAAGATGTATTTTCATCTGTTTTTGTCAAAAATTGAAATCTGCCCTTGTTTTCAATTTTTGAACAGCGCAAACAATATTGGAGTTAGGGTTTGCCATAACTCAATTTACCGTAGCTCTGGTACCACTCTGTAGGACCCAAAATAATATCAAGTATAAACCCACAGGAAAAACTCAGAAAGATGAATTAAGAGGCAAAGGAAAATTTTATATCAGTCAATGGAGGATGCTCCAAAACAGACAATGACGGCCTGAAAACTCCTGATCTCTTCTATTGATATATATATATGTACCCGAGACCAATACTCTACGACTCCTATCAATGCTAGTACTACTACAGTACAACTTGGAAACAAATTCCATCGGAACCCACATACTAATGAAACAATATTAGTTTGGTTTATATTTCTACAACCCCTCCCAAATAAAAGGTACGATTCTTTAGCTCATAAACAATAAACAGTACTTAAACCCCCAAATCTGATTTTCATTTTGCTGAAACAAATACTCAAAACTCTTTGCCGCTAGACAATCTATAACCTGTAGGGTCCTCCCAGTTGCACCACAAAAATCTGAAACTCATGCAACGTCTCGCAATTTGGTCTTCGGGAGGAGAATGAGTTACGTACTTTAGTCCGCAACCTTCTCGAGCAGACATTGTACAACAATAAATATCTACCTTCAAAATACACGAGTTTACGAGTTACTTTTCCTGTTCCCATTGTTCATATTATTCTTTTATGGGGAAAAATTTGAGCGGCCATTAAACTATTGTTCAGATCAACTTTTGATTATCAGACAATTTTTCGTCTCTAATTGGTTACTAAACTAACTAACCAGAACAACCATGGCCATTTTGTCAATTTTTACTTTAAATTTGAAAAATAATCAGAACATGTGGCAAATTACAAAGGTATTTTTGTCTGCTGCTATTTTCTCCCTCAAATAATCATATTTTTTCTCCAAATAATCAGAACACATGGCAAATTGCAGTAGGGATCTAAATTGAGTCCTTATTTTTTCCTACCAAATAATTATGTTTGGGTATATATTTGACTTCACAAATAATGAGGGTTATAAGATCCAGATAATGATGGACAAAAATACCCTTATAAGTTGCCATGTGTTCTAATTATTTTCCGAAAGGTAAAAAACTTGAGCGGTTATTAAACTATTACTCGAGTTAACTTATGTCCATCAAATAATTTTTATCACTAATTGGCCATTAAACTAACTAATCAGCATATCTATATCCATTTCGTCAATTATAGCTCTTAATTTGGAAAATAATCAAAACATGTGGCAAATTGCAAGGGTATTTTTGTCCATCATTAACTAGACCCCATAACCCTTATTATTTCTGATATCAAACATATAACCAAACATGATTATTTGGAAGGAAAAATAGGGAATCAATTTGGAACCGTATTGCAATTTGCCATATGTTCTGATTATTTGGCAAAAAAACATGATTATTTGAGGGAGAAAATAGTAGTGGACAAAAATACCCTTGTAATTTGCCACATCTTTTGATTATTTTCCAGATTAAGAGCAATAATCATCAAAATGGCCACGGGTGTGCTGATTAATTAGTTTAGTGGTCAATCAGTGACAAAAATTGTTTGATGGCCAAAAGTTGATCTGAGCAATAGTTTAATGACCACTCAAGTTTTTTCCCCCTTTCAAATTAAGAGCAATAATCGATGAAATGGCTACAGATGTGCTGATTAGTTAGTTTAGTGGCCAATAAGTGATGAAAAATTGTTTGATGGCCAAAAGTTGACCTAAATAATAATTTAATGGCCGCTTAGATTTTTTGCCCTTCTTTTACTTTATCCACATTCCAAAATAAGGATTAGATGTTATATATAATTTTGTGTAGGGCAAAAAATTTGAGTGGCTATTGAATTATTGCTCAGGTAAACTTTTAGTCATCAAACAACTTTTCGTCACTAATTGGTCGCTAAACTAACTAATTAGTACACCTGTGGCCATTTCATCGATTATTGCTTTTAATTTGAAAAATAATCAGAACACATGACAAATTACGGGGGTATTTTTGTCCGTCATTATCCAGACCTTATAACCCTCATTATTTCTAATGTCAAACATATATCCAAATATGATTGTTTGGGAGAAAAAGAGGGACTCAATTTGGAGTCCTACTACAATTTGCCATGTGTTTAGATTATTTGGAGAAAAAACATGATTGTTTGAGGGAGAAAATAGCAGCGGACAAAAATACCCTTGTAATTTGCCACATGTTTTGATTATTTTTCAAATTAAGAGCAATAATCGACAAAATGGCCACATGTGTGCTGATTAGTTAGTTTAGTGGTCAATTAGTGATAAAAAATTGTTTGATAGCCAAAAGTTGGCTTGATCAATAGTTTAATGACCGCCCAAGTTTTTTCCCCTTTTGTGTATTGTATCATTCAGGACAAAAGCTTTGAACAGATACCCCTGCATGGTACAAAACTTGGTTATTTTTTGGAACTTCAAATTACTATGCAAAATGGGTTTAATATTGCATTTCAAGCTCCAAAGCCATGTTATGGGAGATTAGGAGGGGCAAGCCTGGAGACAAAAACAAAGGGAAGGACTAGATTTGCTCGTGTCTTGCCCGAGTAGAAATGTTGAAAGGAAGAGGCACGTATGATTTCTGTTCACTTTTACATGATAAAATTGGACTTCCTTGCCAACAACCTATAGGGGAAAAAAGGTACATTTCTTAGAAACTGCACTTATATTGCCGGGTTAACAAATGATGTGTCTTTGTATATATTGATGACATAGTCCTTCAATTCAAGATTTTACATATCTGTGCGTGCATGCATAATTATTAAAAGCCATATTTCCTGATGGAGTTTTGATTGAGTTTTGCAATCGAAGCAAGTGGTGGACCGTCAGATGATTTGTTTCTTTGACAATTAAGAAACATATATTACTGAACAAAATGAACTGAGGCTGACTCAGTTGGTAAGAATGAATCATCTCCTTATAAAAGGTCGTCACTACCAATATAATAGGTGATCCGTAAGAATCCTTGTATGGTTCCGAGGATATACCTTGACTTGTGGTAGTGATCGGAGATGAACTCATCCAAATTTTGTGGTAACGTAAATACATACATATATATACATTCATACATGTGTATGTATGTGTGTATCACTAAACAACGCGACACATTATTATAGATTTTTTCACAACAAACTAAGGGAGTGAATGTGAATTTAAGTTGTAGTCCCATATTTTATTTAAAGGGGTTGGCGGTATTAAATCAACTTAATGCTTGTTGGAGGCGCAAAAAGAGGAGGAATATGGCAACTCCATTCAATCCTACGCGAGGTGTCTTATAAGAACTAGGACGAGGCTGGTCCCTCTTATATTGGACTCAGCTATGAATACTCATAAAGAAACGAAAGTTTTTCTTTCACTGTTAACCCTAAGAAGTTTCTTACTTTTTATTTCTCATATTAGTTAATATGTGAAAATGTGGAAAAAAAAAACAAAACAAAACAAAAGTTGGCCTAAAAGGAGGAAAAAAATTTAGGATTTGGTATCTAACTTGATGTTATCAAGCTAAACCTGGTTCGCCAACCAAGAGGATGGGATGTGACCTTCAAAATTTGACCTCAAAGGCTTAAACAGATAAAACTGAAGTTCTCACGCAATTAATCTTCTGAAAAATTGTCTCAACAATATATCAACAGCGAGGAGATAGACTAACCCTGTTTGATAACCCAATTCAACACTTAAACTTAATGCATTCAGATCTTAATCGTTTAGATGCGTTTGATAATCAAAAATAGAACATCTGAATTAATTAAGTGGCACTGAATTTTTTAGGCAAAACTTGCTCCCAAAAATAAGTGATAAACTTTTCACTTATCACTGAATGTGATATAAATTTAAATATAATAGATCTAATACTTAACAATTCAATCACTTAATGAATTCAGACTTCAGACTTCAGATTACAGACTTCAGTTTCCAGACTTCAGTTTCCAGATTTCAATTTTATCAAACACAAAAGTCCAAAAATGTAAATAAAAAAAAAAGAGAGAGAAAGAAAGAAAGAAATAAAAAGAGCCTAATCAAAGTCAAGACAAAACTAGTGGATTTTTTTTCAGGAGGGGAGGGTGGAATATGTATAAACTGCCAAAATATAGAACGCTGAAACATTGAAATTTGCCTAACAAAAATCTGAAAAATCTTCATACACAATAGAAAAGTGGGCAGTAAATAGAAGAAAGAACGGAATTTGGCGGCAATAAAACTGAAGTCTGAAATCTGAAATCTGAATTTATTAAATAATTGAATTGTTAAGTACTAAATCTAATACATTTGAATGTATATTACATTCAGTGATAAGTGATTAGTTTATCACTTATTTTTGGAAGCAAGTTTTGCCTAAAAATTCAGTGCCACTTAATTCATTCAAATATTCTATTTTCGGTTATCAAACAGTCTGAACGTATTAAGATCTAAATCTATTAAGTTTAAGTGTTAAATTGAGTTATCAAACGGGGCCTGGCTTTGACTCAGTAAATCGAGTAGGGACATTGTAGGGCACTAAGATAGATTCAAACGGTGTATAATCTTATAGGCGAATAATTGAAAACTTATTGTCCAAGTAGGTTGCGATTTCTTATGTTTTAGGAGGCCATCCTTTTCGGGAGGGAGATCATGGATTTCGTTTCTTATTATTTTTTTTTTCAATAAAGTCTCTCCTAAATTTTCTTAGTGAGAGTCCTCTGTTCCTTCTAGGGATTTCTACTAAGAATTTTCTATTTCTCCTAAGAGTTCTTAGTAAAAATTTTCTATTTTTATCTTTATTTTGCTGTTTCCTCTAAATTTATTTCAGATCTAATTGTCAAATCTAAATTTTTTTTAGATCATAGACGAATCTTATCCGTTCTCATTAGCAGATCTGACGACAGTAACATGCACAGAAGAGAGATTCATAGTTTTATCTTATTAGTAAGCAATTTGAAAATTATTTGTATTTTTCAAATCTGTTCAATTGTTAAATTACAGATCTATTATTTCAAGTGCATGTTCGACCTGCCATTAAGGCAGATATGTAAATCAAATGGTACTAGACGATTTCTAGCAATTTGTTAATGAAATATGTTTTTTATCAAAAAAAAAAAGAAGGTTAAAAAACTTTATCTCACTTTAATAAAAACTAAAAGTTTTCCTTTTCATTTATGAGAATTTAGTCTGAAAATGATATGTTTTCGCTTTTTTCCCCACTAAAATATGTAGTGGAAAGTAGAAAAGGAAAGAGCACATAGAGAAATAGGATCTTGGAATAAATTGATGGGATATGAACGTGAGAACTAACAATTGACAAATGAAAAAGGAAAAGTAGAAACAGAATAAAGATATGCAAATATCTTTGTCACACCAATTAATAATTAGTGTTAATGGTGCTCTATCTCTCTGCCTCATTTGGAAGTTTTGCAAAAGAATGTGTAAAATGATGTAGCGCATTGATGAGAAGTGGAGTGTCAATATCATTAGCTATTATATGAAATATTAAGCAGTACGCATTTTTTCATTGTAACATTTTTTAGAAAACAAAATGTCATTCAAATTTTTTGAAGACAAAGATTCCTATAAATAGATAGCCATAAGTTCAAGTTACACTGGAAGGCCAGGTATTTTTGTTACTAAATAGTAGATATTTGGAGAAATTAAATCAACTATTGAGTTACCTGGTATTTCCATAACCTTTATGCCTAGTAAATTTGAAAAGGTTAAAGAAACCATATATGCGACAACAAGAAAGTGTAATTGGTGTATTAAAGTACACTTTCATAATATTGGCTAGTTAATTTTTTGCCTCCAAACTTTAATGGAATTCGATCGGAAAAATGAAACCTAATCTAACCGTGAAATTTTTAATAATTCAACGTAACAAGTTATTAACGGTGCTAAGATGATTAAACTTGCATTTGGTATTGGCTAAACTTTTCTTGTTCATAGGTTTTTTTTTTTTTTTTCAATGTAATCTATCCCAAAGTCATACAAACGTGCACCATCAATTTCCTCGTTTTCTCTAAACCGTGTGTCACAATTTTGTGTTGGAGTCAATCCAAAACTTGAGATAGAAAAGGAGAATTGTCCACAAAGAGTACAAGTCCAAGAAACTTTTGATTCACATCCACGTGAAATGAACTAAAGCATTGATGGGAATCTTATCATATGATTTTCCACATGCCCGGATGTAGTTTCTGTGAAATTTTGCACTGAATGCCTTTAACCTTTGTGGCCTTTTGTGATAGTGCATAGGTCACTTCAAAGAACTGATATAAGGTGTACAAATAGCTTCTAATTATTTGCTTAGGAAAAGAGGAGTAACAATTGAGAGGTTTTTTGGGAACGTTTTAGTTTCAAATTACGTTGTTGAGATGATTCCATAAAAAAGGAAAAGCGTTTATGTAGCCATCAACTATTCCAAAATCCCATCTTCACTAATTTTGCCTTTTCGTATCAATTCAGCTATTGAACCTGTAAATTTATAGTGTCTTATTGGCTGTCAATTTGCCTCGACAAACTTTAATGCAAGTCGTTGCACTAAATTGACATGGATATTAACACCACCACCCTAGGAGTATTTTTTGAAAATTCACAGAAGATCTTTGTTTAACAAAATCTTTTGAAAGTCATATGTTGCCGACTGAATTTATTTGTGTCATTTCACGGATTGAACTTATGAATCTGCACTAAAAATTCTTTGAAAATTGCACTATGGATGTTAAAGTCTCTTGATTTTTTTTCAAACTCAAATTAATAGAGTGATTTATATTGCTATATTTGAGCATAATTTAAATCCAAAAACATATTTTCATAAGGAAAATATGCATGTTTTACGTACACTTTCATTGATTTTAAGTATTGCTATATTTCATGTGGCTGTATATAAAGTGAAAAACGGACAAAATGCATAATCGGTTGCGGCAATTAGACTATACGCGCTTTATAAATGTGTGTAATGAAATCATAATATCCACTTAACCCCCATATAGTTTATGTAAATATCCACTGTACCCCCTATAATTTTTGTATTTACCCACGTAATTCCTCTATGATTTTATACAAAATGGTTTTATCATCATTTCATTTTAGCATCTAAGTAAAGGAACTACTGGTATTTTAATAGACGTTACATAAACTATTCTCCGTTAAATCTTCAATTAATATGAAACTATGAGGGGATGAAGTGAATATTTTAAAATATTAGTAGATGAAAAGTATCTTGCCCTTGCAATAAATTGCTAAAACATCCAGATCCAGTGGTGGATTTTTTGTTTCCCTTTTCTTGTTACATTCTGAGGAGCTAATAAATGCTCAGTGGCAAGTGGAGAACCCAAGAAACGGGAACCACGAACCTCTCATTTCAGTTTACAGCAGAGACCCATATTAATGAAAATGACGCTGTTGACTTTGATGCCTTCTCGTGTCTTTGAGTCTTTGTGTGTGACGTGAAAGATATGACTATTGAACAAAAGAAGTTTGAGCTCCTGCTGAAGTCTTTCAACTACCATTCGGGCCCTGAGGAGAAAAAAGTACACAGAAATATGACTATTGAACTACTATTTCTATACGATTATTATTATTATTATTATTATTACTACTTAATTTCGTAGAAAACACTTGAAGACTGGAGTGTTGCAAACAGCAAGTCTTCCTCTGTTTCATTTTTTTTCCTTCCATCCTTCTACACATCCTTTTCCACTCCCAACAACTAGGCACAAGATTGAAATGTTCGTACTTGTCGTAGTCATCAAATTTACATTATGGAGGAAGCCATCAAGTGACATCTCCAAACAATTTTTATTGCTAGGAATAAAATATTCATGATCAACTCGATCGAAAGGGGAAAAGAAATAAAGGGTCTTGTACAGCCTATGGAAAAATAACTACGTAATCTTTGTTTGGATTGATGTTATTTGCCCAAGATTTTTTGCTTACATCATCGACACAATTTTCAACCACCTTTTTATCTCATATATATTTCACATCAAAAAAGTGCTATAGTATTTTTTTTCACAAAATTATTCCAAAAGGCTCGTAAAGTTATAATCAACTTTAATTGGATTGAACTATCTTACCTATATTAGTTTTACAGGCTACACTCACAGCTGGACTTTGACAATGAACAAAAAATCATGACTCTTCCCATTAAAAGAAAAACAATTAGCACTCCCTCCCCAAAGGGAGGGGGAGAGAGTTGGATTCTTGCAATTTAGGAGGATAGAAAGCACACACTCCAAGGTCTTGTACTTAATTTATGATTAGGCTAATGTTTAATTCAAAAGAAAAACTAAACACCAAATTTCTTTCTTGGCAAATTAATTGAGCACAGAAGTTGAGTGGAGGAGTAGAAATAGAGGGAAAGAGGACAAGGGGAAAAGCCACTGGTCATGCTCCTGGTTTTTCAAGTTTATCATGCAGAACAAGCCAATTGAAGAAAACAATAATGGTAAAAGGAGGAGATAGTCATATAGTATAAAATGTGAAAACTCAAGTGAGAATCGTACGTAAGCAGGAAAGGGAATTCAGAACCACCATGCACAAGATTATGCTGCCGAACTATATATAAAAGAGATGTACAGAGTAGTTTATAGTAGTTGATGATAATAATTATCTTTTCTTTTCTTCGGCTAAACATTGATGCTCAACATTTAATATGTCCGAGGGCATACAATGGAATTATTAGCTGATGAACTGGATAGGGCCTAACTCCTAAGCATGCATGCTTATACAGCTTTATTGGGAATCAATGGGCATATATGACAGCAACAATAAGGATAGGGGTTAACATGGGATGGCAACCAGAAAGGAGTAATATCTTCAATGAAAAGAAGATGCCAGGTTTGGCCAGACTAGATGACTCACCTGTTTGGATTGTTCTAATTTGACTAAAAAATTTTACTTGCATCATCGACACAAATTCTAATCACCTTTTTGTCTCAGATATATCACAACAAAAAAGTGTTACAGTATTCTTTTCAACAAATTATCCCAAAAAATTTACTATCCAAAATCATACTAGTACTCCATGTCTACCTTCCACACGTATACCTGGCAGTACTTAATGGAGGTTCTTGGTAAACCAAAAATAATAATAATAATAAGATTAAGTTATTGATTAAACTAAGAAAAAAAATACACAATTGGACCTTCTTCGATGTAGACAAACGGAAGTTTGTTATCCATATGATTAAAAAAATTGATTCAGGGATCCTTCAATAAATTTTTATTCAAGCCTCATTTGTGGGCTATCGCAGGTCAGGAATTGAGTGCTAAAACGAGGCGTGTGCAATACTCCTATTGCGTCAAGCAATTCGTCATTTGCGGTGGAGCATCTAAATCAAATCATTCACATGATGATATTAGAAAATAGCGCTGTAACAGTTTGTTCAGCGTGTCTGGATTGCAATTTTCTAGAGTTTTTGCAGAAGAACGAACGTGCTACAATGATTTAATATATATGAGATAAAAAATAATTGGCAAATGATTCATGGAAAGCACAGCTATTTTTTAGCTAATATATGACTTTTCAAACAAGGTAATTTATGTCATCCCAAATTAATCAAGTTACCGCTACAAAGACAATAAGCTGATAAAACATCAAACAGTAGAATGAGTAACTGTCTAGTGGAGTTAAAACCAATTGTAACAGCAAGCAATCTAAACACATTATTATATCTCAAGTCAAAAGCTTTGTCCAGAAACTACAAAGACAACCTTTCCAATCCCCGGTTTAAATGACAATTGGAACCTGTGTCATCATAAACATTTCTAGACTCAGTAGTACAGACCAAGAACTAGATCTATTTGTCCCCATTTCATTGATTGTTAATGCATTTTCCTTTCTTATTTATGACTCTCCTGTGAATAGAATCACGGAGAATGGCAGGGGTTGCTAGTCATTCTTTTCCTTGCTTTCACATTTTGAAGCCGTTGAGATTTAGATTTCTCAGGAACTGTCCTCTCTTACTCCGTCATTTTTAATGACAGAATTGAAAATTTGATTACTGAATGGCGTTTGCCACCTTTTCCAGGACTACGATGTTGCAATCAAGAGCTAAAGAGTCACTTTGGCATCAAATTTAAGAAAGCCACAGGATAAAGGGGAAAGTTTTTCTCTTTCAAAAAAAAAAAAAAAGAAAAGGTGTCTAGCACAATATAGTATGGTACAAATTCTGAGTGTTTTTTTTTTTTTTTGGAACGTCAACATCCAACACACCTACACCTGTACCAACATCTACACCTACACCTACACTATAAAGGAAGGGGACAGGCACAACAGACGCTATTGAGAACTCAAACCAGATTAAACCACCTCAACTAGGCACACTAAGGCATCCAGGAGACAGGCCCAACAGCGCTACTGAGAACTCAAAATGGACTAAACATCCTCAGATAGGTACGCTAAGGCATCCACCGGATTTGAGAACACGGAATTTCTGGCGGTTGATGCTAGAAAGGGGATTCAAAGTTGCATCTGGTTCTTTTCATATTAAATCTATGTAAGTCAGCAGGATTATTGGTACAGTAAAAAAAATAGTTATAATAATGACAAAAAATGTTTGTAGCACAATATGCGGATTGAAAGTTGCACGTGTGTGTGATTGACATGTACCTATTATTTTCCCCTGTTTGTGTTGTTTTCTTTTTTGTGTCATTTTTCTTCGTTCTCTTAAAAAGTAAAAAATGAAAGACAAAAAATGTGGGAGTAACAATGCCAATAGGAAAATGAGATGAGCTCCAGAATAGAATGCAACACTCCATGAACCTAACAATGATCATTGGGCTAGAAAAACCATTTCTCTGGGTATGCATGTCTAATAAACGTATAGCATATACTCTGATGAGCTCCAGGAGATATGAATGCAACAATCCATAAACCTAACAATGATCATTGGGGTTAGAAAAAACCACTTCTCTGGGTATGCATGTTTAATAAACGTATAGTATATACTCTGATCACCCAACAATGAGAAAAAGTAGTAATTTATCAAACAATGAGATACAAGCTATCAATGCAATCCAGGGTGTAGAAGACCGGGCCTCTGCTTAATGATACAGATCAAGGTCCATGTCATAGCAAAACATGATTCGCTATACCTCCAATAAGAATACCCAGCTTCATCATTATTGAGAAAGTCAAACACACAACACATATATACAGATGACAGGATCAACTGTCATCATGATTTCACGGATAAGTTGATGCTATCATAATCGATGCAACTTGAGATTACTCACTTCCACAGCCTGCAGTGGGAGCCTCATTCAGAAATTCTTTTTCTTTATCTTCTTCGAGTGTTTCTTCTGCCTCTCTAGCCCATTCATAACGCACGTCCATGCCTTGATCATCACCAGCTAGACACAGATAAAAAAGTACACGTGAGGCAGAAAAGAATGGATCTACGGACGTCCATCACATGGTAGCTTCATTTAAACTAAGTATTGACCAGAAACAAACCATGAGTAGAATTCAGTTCCTCCATGTAAAGCATGAAGCTGGCCCGTAAGTTTTCCTGTGAACCACAAAATAGAAAAGCATTGTTCATTTGACAATGCAGATAGAAAACAACAATTTCCAATTGACAAAGGAGTAAAAGAAAATCTAACGACAATCACATCAACACTGCTGCACGTGTTCAAATGGGTTTAAAGTTGTAGATAACAACTCTGGCATAATTTGCAGAAACCAAAACTAACAAAGAAGCCTTGCAGTCTACTTAGGAAAAAATGAATAACTTAATAATGATTTCAGATGCACCATGTAAAAAATGTGACATGGAAACTAAGGACTAAAATCATTTGTTCAATGAAAGCCCAAGAAATAGGGTGGACTGGTATAAATGAACTTGAAAATTTACAAAGACGGCTTAATATTGAGTCAGATCTGAGATTTCTTTCATTAAAAAAGAAAGTTAAATGGGAGCATCATTAAAGGGTGCATTCTTGGAAAGTATACCAGTATTCAACTTTTGTTAATGGAATTGGGAGAAATTGTGGAAATTGTCAAAGACAAGATAGGTGGCAAGCAATGGATCAAATGGTCAAAAAAAAAATTTCTTTTGACATGATTAGTCACACCTAAGGGGCCTCGATGCAGGTTTTATTCTCCTCATCTTGTCAAGTTGTTTAGGATCAATACCTAGCATATGGAGAAGTGGGCTCTCCCGTCCCTAAATTACCAATTTTGAGTCTCTAACTATGAAGATGCAAAAGTCTCTACTATCATTAATGACCAATTCTATGTATGGACTTTTAGTCAGGAAACTGATTGGTAAGTATGAGATTCTTGTTCAGGGAATTCTCCACAATCTCTTCCTTTAGTTGACAATGCTTATTATCTCTATCTGACATGGATCCGTGACTCCAAACTTTACTGCTAAATTACCCAGTATAAACATGTTAAAAAGCATGACTTTATCTTGTCGGTAGCTTGTCAGAGAAGACTGACAACAAAAGATGCATTGTGCAAATGAGATTAAATGGTCAATCCTCAATGGTAGATGGAGAGGAGACTATTTCAGCCAAAGACAAGTAGAGAAAAAAAGTTGTTTTCTAGCAAGGATAGCTGCTAATTTTCAGTAGACATAAAGTTAAAATTTTGGAGATAATTCTTGTTCTACAGTGACACTAGAAATAAAAAAACATGCTCTTTACAGGTTTGGGTGTTGTACTCAATCAAGCATCCTGTAAACGATAGGGCATCTCAATCTTGATATGACCAATTTATCCAAAAAAAAATTATTAAAAAAAGTCCTCAGTTTAACTCCTCTATCGATAACAAACAGTATTTATTGACCTAAGCACATCTTCAAGTTCTTGGCTCATATGCTATTTGCTTAAATGAAAAAGTCACAGCTCACAACTTATAAATTTGAACAGAAGATATACTATAAAACTCTTAAATAAATATAAATCTAACTAGTAATATATTTCCCTTTTAAATGCTGGTAATCCACTCATTTTCTTGAACTGTGCAGAAGATGTAGATTTAGGATAACCCGAAACAGAACAAAGATATCACTTACTCTAATTTTCGCCCTGTGCTCTTGGACTGCCAATCTCTTGTCAAGATTTGCCACATAACGGAAGCGCCGACTGCGGTTCTTGACAGGCATGACATGGTTTCTCCACAAGCTCAGCTCCTTTTCTGATCCGTGCTTTGCCGGTACATTGAATTCCTTCAGTAGCTTCTCCATGCTTAAGCTTTTACTCACTGACTGATCCTGTTGCTACCTGCAAGGTTTCTAGAGGATTATGCCCCCACCACTAAATCAGAAGCAGCAACTCTATTCAAGGAATACTAAGGAATATTGTGAATGAGCTTGCTGAGAAATTGACCCAAAAGATTTACATTCATCTATTTAGTCTGCCAAGATGAGTCCAAGCCAGCCCATGACCCACTGATGGTGCAATAGTTTATTTTTCTTCTTTCTAGGAACTTTGCCCTATCATTTTCCTAAGCTAAACGCCTGAACCTCTTCTCTTCTCTTCCCAAGAAACTCCAGGCCCCACCACCAATGCTCTCTGAGTCCACCCTGCTCTCCTCTCACACTTGCCGCAACTCTACTTTCTCAGCTTCTGTTTGCAACCCTCTCCCCTCAGTATATCAGTTGCACATATTGACTAAGCTATTCTAGTACATCCTACTATTATAAGACATTGATACTTAGTCACATAGGTTATTGGACCTTCCATACTTATGTCATTACTAAAATTGAAAGTTGCAGCACTTTCTTTTGCTCCTTAGAAGGCTAATGTTGATAAAAGACATTCCCCCAAACAGTCAGATTCGTTTTCCTTCAAAACAACAACTAGCCTAAAGAAAAAGCTTCCACACAGTAATGAGTGAGAAACGCTGTAAATGAATAGGCACTGAAGTTAGGTAAGCAGCTATTTCCTAAATAGAAACCTAATCACTTGAACTGAAAACACTATGTGTTTCAAAAACTAATTCGAGAAGATGCTTAGACTTAATGAACCAACTATAACGCTGTAGCATTTTAGTCCATCAACAAAATAATTATCTAATTTCATCTCTTTTTTAGCACAGCCTGGACCATCCCACCTGACTGAACTAATTTGAACTCCAAGCACCTGATACACCAGTAGCTATACAGCCAAACGTTTGATTATCCACCTTAAGTTTGCATGCCCAATGTCACTTCTCCTATTTCACAAGCCCATTTACACAGCATAATAAATTTTTCCCATACAGCAAACTAAGCAATCATAACAGGTTAAATCGAAACATATCATTATTGATTTTGTTGCAGGGTACTAAAACATTTCTACACACTTCATAGAATTAAACCAAAAAAGCAACTCATCAAAATATCAACTTGGTTCGAAATCAGGGATAAGTAACAAAACAACCAGCTCTGACAATTCATCAAACAGGTAGTAAGCAAAATGTAAGGCCCCACATGATCAAATTCAAATCTTGATTATCCGATCGCCCTAAATCCCTGCAGCCCACACCAACCATTAGAGTCGGATAATATGAAATTAAATGCAGAACAAGTTATAACCTTTAAGAAATCATAGCTGCAAAGTCCTACACAGCAAGATAAAAGGGGATAAGAAAAGAAACGAAAAAGCCCATAATTACCAGCTTTGGAAGATTGCTTTTCTTGCACGCAGATGGGTTAGAGGGAGAGAGCGAAGAGCAGAGAGTGAAGAGCATGATTAGTATTTAGTCGGAGTACGAAGAGCAGATAAGGAGTAGGGCAGCTTCCTAGCAAGGACACGGCTTCCACAGTGGCTCGTTGACGTAATGCAATAAATCCTGCGTCGCCTTTTTACGTTGCAGATGTAGTAGGCGCGTTCAGGGGCAGCTAATTGGGTATCCGGTTTTTAAAAAAAGGGATAATATCAGAAACCTCCCCTAAGGTTTCTCGTAATATCATCTGGCACCCCTATGGTTTTAAAAATATCACTCACCTCCCTTAGTAATTGTAAATTGACTATATTAACCTTCACTTGATACATGATTTACATATCAAATAAATGGATGTCAAAAAATGAAAGAAAAAGAATCAAAAGTCACTTTCTTCTTTTTTCTGTTTATCCAACATTCTTTTTTATTCTTTTTTTTTTGTATGGCTGTACAATTTTTTACTTATAAATTGTAATAAATTAAATTTTATTTTTTTAATTGTGATAATATGGAATATGAATGTAAGATTTTTTCCTTTGTTTTGAGTTGACTTTTATGATGAATTAGTACAATTTAAAGACTTGGGTCATGAGTTGTGAAGATGTTAGGCAAAAAAAAAAAAGGCTCATAATGAATCAATTTTAAATATATAAATTAAATTGGTACTAGTAAATTTCTTTACAAATATCTTTTTTTATTTTTAAAATTTTTACTTTTATGAATTATAGATTTGTGATCTATTGGTACAAGTAGAAATTATTTTTTAGGTGGTGATTTTTTTTTTTAACAAACAAAGTGGTTAGGAGTATTTTTATTTAGCAAAATGAGCAAAAGGGTAGTTTGGGGTTTTTATAAATATTGTTACACAAATAACAAAAGTAAGGGAGGTAAGCGATATTTTTAAAAGTTTAGGGGTATCAGGTGATATTAAGAGAAACCTCAGGGGAGGTTTCTGATATTATCCCTTAAAAAAATGCGTTTTGACTTTTGCTGACATGATCCACATCCAATTGTGGTTACGTGGAAATTTAGATATGGATAATTAGATTTCAGTAATAAGTCAACTTTTAGGAAAGATTTTATCATCCTTTTGGGATACCGTACTCATAATTATAATTCTAATTCTAATTTGTTGTTATGATCGTATTTACTAAATCCAATTTAGTGCAGTGGTTGAACCATTCTGTCCGGTATAATGGCCATTGGTCTGAACCGAATTCCTAATTTGACCGAATAAGGGGTTGGTTCGGCCAAATCTGATGCAACCTGCTTGATCCGATGGCTAACCGAAAGTCCTTTTTTTTTTCTTTTTTTTTTATGTGATTCTGTGGGCCAAGGTTCAAGGCTTAAATCCCATTCCTTATTGTACAAAAGACTTTATTATTAGATTAAGCTTTCATTTGTTGATCTAATATCCCTACAAACATATTTACTTATTTTTTTATTGTACAATTAATTCAACTTTCAAACTAATCATTGATAATTAAAGAAATATTTTTAGCAAAATATTAACAAAACACTAATTATGTTTCCTTAAAAGCTTGTTGTTTTAGTAAATAAAATAATTTCGTTTCATTCTTGAATACATCATCTATTTTTCTAAAGTATGATATAAGAGCATTGAGCCCTTCATTAATGTTTGTGTATATATAATATATCTTTTTAAATATAATAATTAATATTCAAGTAGTTATTTATAAATTCTACATATATGAAAATAACTAATATTGCATTTATTTATAAATATTATTTTAGTGATTCATCGATTAAACTAGTAACCTACTGACCAATGAACCATCCACTCGATCCCTTCACCATGCTCCTTCTTGAGCCAGATTTAACAACGGTGGTTATGATGAAGTTTAGGTGTTATTACTTACACTAAAAAAAAAAAAAGTATTACTACTTTGAAAAAGTATAATTAAATAGGAAGAATGTATATAATAGGGAATGTGTATAGATGTAAGGTATTACTCATTTTCTCTTTATTAGGTAGCATACCTAATTGAAGAGATGATGGGTCATTTAGAAGAACTTCAGTCTTTCACAAGAACTTTGGTCTTATGCATATTGGTATCTAACTCTTCTCTAACAAAATTTTCTCATAATTTCTCTTTCTTCTAACATCTCAATCCTTTTTAATAAATTTGGATTATATTTTATTATGATTTTTCTCTCTCTTCTAATAAACTACATCTTTATTTATAAATTCACTTAATTTATTTTTTATTTGTATTACCTTTATTTAGTTTTATTTTAATTGTTACTTGATTGAGTTGCTAGAAAGTTAACATTTGTTCACGAAGAAAATAAATTTTTGCACATTTGGTATTTAGTTGAGTACATATATATAGTTTTAGGTTTTTAATCATATGAAAATCTAATAATTGATTAAAGAACATCTTCAATCTTTTCATATACCTTGCATATTTAATGATTAATATTATATTAAAAATGAATGTACGTACAGAAGTTTTCCAAGATTTATAAGGTACTTGAACACTTAAATAGATTAATTTTCCATCATAAATGTTCATGAATATATAAGAATATTATTTAATCTTTTCTTGAATTATTCGTGCTTATATAAGTTCACAATTAATGCTAATATAAAAAAAAAAAAGAACCATGCTAATGCACAGGTCAAAATACTAGTCAAAGTGTGCTAAACAGTGTCAAATAGGCAGCATTAGATAAACCCAAATTTAAATATGCGTAAATTCATGATTTACAATCAACAAGACAAAAGTTATTGATAAGTTAAATAATGTGCTTCTAAATCACATTTTCAATCTTTAGCAGCAAGCCAAGCACATTTTACGTGCAAAAGAGTTGTTGAAATATTTTGTTGTTTCTTAAGATACATGATTTGCTTGTCGAATATGTCTTTCTCTAGTCGTAAAGGTTGAGATATCAAAAATTAGAAGTTCTGAATTCAAATCTTCCGTCCCCTCTTCTTGCTTCTTGAATCCCACATTTTTCTTATTAAAAAAAGAAAAAAAATGATTTACATTCTATATAATTTTTTTTATACTATATTGGAATGATTTTTGGTGAAAGCTGGGGTTTGAATTTCAACCATAATGACATGAGCTTTTTGGGAACGTGAGAGTGTTTGGAATGTAATCGGAGCTTGAGGTACAATTTATGGTAGCATGTGTTTCCCTTTGTTTACTTAGATGCCCTTATATTCATTTAAGAGCACTTGTGATGTGTTTAAAGTTATGGGTATTTTGAAAATATAATAGCATTCTAGCTTAGTTTTGCTATAATTACTTAGATACCCTTGGAGCAGTGAATAGAAGTCATGCTAGCTTAGTTTTGCTATAATTACTTATATACCCTTTGATTCATTTAAGCACAGTGAGATCATTTTAGGAAATAAATTAGCAATTCTTATGGGCTATTCAGTACAAGGATACACTACCATTGTGCAAGGAAGAGTTAAATTAACAATTATTATTCTTTTTTTTTTTTGGTATCACGAATGCCCTTATTAAGCTATTTGTTTTCTTCCTAAAATAAGAAAACCTGGATTCACAGGAAATTTAGTGATTTAATTGAGACAATTTTTATGTTCAAGCAACAGTTTTTCAGTTACACAGACTTGTCTGAATGCTTGCTCTTCCACATTTTTTCGTTATGTTCTTTTTGGCTTCCGATAAATGTGTGGTTTTATTGTTGTTATTCTATTCCCAATCTCACTATGTTTGGCCTAAGCTATGCTTGATGGTTCACAGATGCCGTGTTACTCTAATTTAAGTTCTAAATTATTGTTTCTGAAGAAATCAAGTTAGTCTTTTAAAAATTTAAATTATATGGATTTGCTTGAATAGGTCTAAGAAATCTGTGAGGAACCAAAAAAAAAAAAGTTTACTGGGAGTATATGAAATAGGGTATGCAACTCTTTATGATTAGTACTAAATATTACAGATTGTTTGATATACATGTATTTAGTTGCATAATTGATTTTGGTGGTAGTTGCTTTTTTTTTTCCCCTCTATTATTTCATTTTCTAAGAAAATTGATTGATTGATATATTGCTTTGCACATTTGATTAAACTTTTTGTAGAACTAATTGAATAGGATATGCATGATTTTTTTTTTTTTTGGTGCAGGATATGCATGATTGAATGGTTGAAGCCAATTATGGGTTATGTCAGTAAATACTGCTATTGTTATTTAGACTTTTATTATGAAAATAATTTTATTCTGAGGTAATTGGTTAAGATCTCTGATTATCATAGTTAAAATGACCACACCAAATAAAGCTAACATATTGGAGAAGCAACATGATGAAAAAGCAAGGCAAAAGCATGCTTTAGTTACTAAGGAACAAAAAGAACTTGAACTACAAAAAATACCAAGAGACTCGTAAGAGAAGAAAAGAAAGAGTACTACATTTGACAGAGGTATATGTACATAAAAAGTGTAAGCTTAATTACAAAATAGTTCAATATGAATTTGATTACCAACATTTATAGTTTATACGCATGTGATTGGTGTGTGATTATAGTACACCTTTTAGTATTATTCTATATTTTTTGGCCTACATGATTAATTAACTTATAGTTTAAAAAATAAAAAAAGATTAATTAACTTATAGTTTACCAAGTGAAAATCTTGATGGACTCCATTGTGTAGTCAAAATGAGAAGTTTACATTGAAATCAAGTTCAACCTTTATACGGAAACTTATGCTTCTTTTCTTTTCTTTTCTTTTTTTTTTTTGGTATAAACTACAGGTATCCATATCCGTTTTACACTCTGTGACTAATCCTGTTCAAACTACTCCTTTTTGAGGGGAAGCTCTCCCAACGTTGTTTTTCACATTTCCATGGGTTTCAGACCCGAAACCTCAAGGTTAAGGAATGCAAGTCCCTTCCATGTGCACCAACATCCGTTAGTACTTTAGAATACCAGTTATGGTTGTAGGTTTTGTTATAAGCTTTATTCTTATTCAAAAGCT
The DNA here is from genome assembly GCA_013103745.1 of Gardenia jasminoides. Taxonomy (NCBI): domain Eukaryota; kingdom Viridiplantae; phylum Streptophyta; class Magnoliopsida; order Gentianales; family Rubiaceae; genus Gardenia; species Gardenia jasminoides. The sequence goes on along the minus strand of CM023098.1, from coordinate 5,683,165 downwards.
TATATTTGTAAGCTTTGTTATACATATTCTTTTTCACAGAATGGTAATGATCATTCTGGCTCCTTGCATCTCATTAGATTTTTTTCCCGCAACGGATCTTCATCCACTATTTTTATTTATTATATTGCTATTTCTCCTTCATAAACATCATATTTTAATTCTTTTTTGTTCCCTTGTTATCAAATGAAGGAGAATACAGCAATACACAAAATTTAACAAACTCAAAAATTAAAATACACAAAAATAAGATTTTATGAATTTTCTTATGTATTTTTTAACTTTCTATTATATAATGCTTTTTTTGAGATTGTTATATTTATTTTTTATTGTGTTGGTAGTTATTTGATAGCAAGGGAACAAAAAAGAATTAAAATATGATGTTTATGAAGGAGAAATAGCAATATAATAAATTGTGGGACAGAGAATAGCACAGGGAGTGGGACAGAAGATCCGTTGCGTTTTTTTCCTGTGGAGTTATGTTTTATAGAAAATTTTGACTTGAAAACAACTCAAGTTAAAATGACAATTTTCTTAAAACCACAGGCAGCCAACTTCCTCTCCCCTCTAATACTTTCACATCTCAACAGGAATAAAAGATTGAACACTTAAACCGTATAGCTACTAATGCTTGTCTAAATTTCCTACAACAGTTAACTAAAACTATCAGGCTTTGTTTGGATTCGTATTTTTCTCCAAAAAATTTTTACTTTTTCCTTGAACACATTTTCCAATCACCTTTCTATCTCATATGCATCAAGTCGCTACAGTATATTTTTCGACAAAAAAAACTCCAAGAAAAAGCAATCCACACGGATTCAGTCTGTGCTGTGATTTTCCTAGCAGAAACCAGGGAAAGGAGCAGTAGCTTGATAATGCTCACACTCTTGAAAGGATATTTGCCAAAATTTCCACGTTCTTCACTTGCCAAAAACTAGTTACTGACGGGGAGATATTGCGAGCTCGGTAAAGAAGGAATTTATGGTTGGCCGTTGAAACTACAAGTCTTCGTAGAGCCGGTAACCCTCGTTCACCTTGTGATCGGCATCTTCAGGAATTAGGAGCCCACCTCCATCTGGCTGATCAACCTCAGGAACATCAGGCTCCGGGGAGTGGGGCGCTGTTTGATTTATGCTGTTCCGCAGCTCGGGGAGAAAGTTCCATAATTCAATTCAAGGTCGAGTCAAGGGAGAATGCCGCTTTAATTTAAAAACAGTCTGATCTTTTGAGAGACACTTTGCTGAGTGCTTTCGCACTTCTAAAAATCTCTCTCTGCCGATGCCATTTGCTTGGGCAGCAAATGTTCTTCCATCTTTCCTTCTCGAGCTTGAATATGGAAAACACTCCAACAAATTCAACTCAGACTCTTTCGGGCTTCTGGTAAGAATACTTGGACAAAATTGTTGCAAGTCTGTAAAGAAGGCTCTTGTGGGAAACGAAAAATATTGCCTGCCCAGAAAACTTGCAAAAATATATGGGGGGACGAGTCTGTCAGACAACCGCAAGACCACCCCAATCCATGGCAATGCAAGGACTGGGAACGATCCTCTACTGCCCTCGCAGCCCAGAGACCGAGCCACAAGAGCTGTTAATCACGCTCAGGTCAAGCGGTCACATTTCATCCACCAGACTTGGTTTCCTGTCTCCTTAGAACTCAAGGACACAGAGGTACGAGCCTATAGAACAGATCCTGTTCAAGTAAGGTCGTGACCAGTGCCTGGCAATCTAGTTCTTATATACTGTGCAATGCTCTATACTTTTGTCGATGTGGGACAACAACCAACTTAGCCCATAAATGAGATAAATAAGCTTAGCTGGGGCGTGTTTATAACGCGCTCCAAATAGGCCAGTGAGTACCAGAGCAATTCTTCTTGTTGCTTTAAATAAAGGGATAATATCAGAAACCTCCCCTGAGATTTCTCGTAATATCACCTGATACCCCTATAGTTTTAAAAATATTACTCACCTCCCTTAATAATTGTAAATTGACTATATTAACCTTCACTTGGTACATGATTTACATATCAAATAAATGGATGTCAAAAAATGAAAGAAAAAGAATCAAAGTCACTTTTTCTTTTTTCTGTTTATCCAACATTCTTTTTTAGTCTTGTTTTTTTTTGGTATGGCTGTACAATTTTTTACTTATAAATTGTAATAAATTAAATTTTATTTTTTTTAATTGTGATAATATGGAATATGAATGTATGATTTTTTCCTTTGTTTTGAGTTTACGTTTATAATGAATTAGTACAATTACTAAAAACTTGGGTTACGAGTTGTGAAGATATTAGGCAAAAAACAAAAAGGCTCATAATAAATTAGTATTAAATATATAAATTAAATTGGTACTAGTATATTTCTTTACAAATATATATTTTTTTCATTTTTAAAATTTTTATTTTTATGAATTATAGATTTGTGATATTGTGGTATGAGTAGAAATTATTTTTTAAGTGGTAATTTTTTTTTAACAAACAAAGTGGTTAGGAGTATTTTTATTTAGCAAAATGAGCAAAAGGGTAGTTTGGGGTTTTTATAAATTTTGTTACACAAATAACAAAAGTAAGGGAGGTAAGTGATATTTTTAAAAGTTTAGGGGTACTAGGTGATATTAAAAGAAACCTTAGGGGAGGTTTTTGATATTATCCCTTAAATAAATCCAAAACTTCAAACGTCTAAGGTTAAAAGAAAAAGGAGAATCAGATCCTCTGTCCTTCTTTGGCATTTGCAGCAATGTCACCTTAATTCTTGCTGATATAACAAGAAAAAACTAATGGTTAACTTATTGGGGGGCAAAAAAAAAAGACTCTTAAGAGATTAATGCAAGTTATGGGTTAGAGCTAACTGAAAAAATATCCATGAAGATGAAGAAACGAGTGACTATTGCTAGAATGGATTAGATTTACATAAACAAATTATCCCTAAAAGTAAGCTAGCATTGTGTAGGGCCAATGCTTACAGGAACCAATAAATTCTCTACAGGAAGACATTTACCACAAAGTACGAGAGGGATGACTAAAGAATAACAAGCACAGGTAAATCAGGAAGGTCATAAATGGAATGCTGAAAAAGTTCGTTCCTGTTCACAATTCAGGAAATTAAAAGCAGTGGAATGTGCACAAAATGGAAAATTGCCCATCTGATGACATTGTTGATCTTCTTTTGACACCCTAGTTCCCTCCCTTTTTGGATTATAAGGATAATAATACCGATTCCCGAATTAACATTTAATTATGTATCTTGATAGAGAACTCTCTCTTGACCTTTTTACATTGCATATTCTATTAAAATTTCTTAAATGAGAGTGAGTTTCATTTCTGAACTGAGTCTTAGGTCCTATTTGATTATGCAATTTAACACTTAAATTTAATGGATTCAAATCCTAATATATTCAGAAGCATTTGATAACCAAAAGTAGAATATCTAAATTAATTAAGTGGCACTAAATTTTTTACCAAAACTTACTCTAAAAAATAAGTGATAAATTATTTGCTCATCACTTAGGCTCTGTTTGTTTGAAAAGAAAGTTGTGTAAGAAGGTGTATCGTAGAAAAAGTGAAGTGAAGTAAAGTGAGGTAAAGGAAAAGAAAACTAACTTTCCCACGTGTGTTTGGTTAACAAGAAAAGGATACAAGAAAATATGAATTCTTGTATTTGTTTAGTCAGAAAGTCACGAAAAAATTGGCTAGTGTGTTTGTTAATAGAAAATAATCAATATTGAAGTTCTTCATTTTTTGTATTTAACATATATCTAAAAATATGTAATAATAACATTTTGCATATTGGAAGGGTTCTTTACCTGATTAATTACATTCTTACACACACACACACACACACACACATACATACATAAAATGTGTGTATAAGTTATTTCAAAAATAAATAGATACAAAAAATAAGCATAAAATGTTAAAGAAAAAAAACTAATGTCATTTGAATTCAATAAATTACTAAAGAATAAAATGTCTAACTATAAGCTAGTTGTTTGAATTGTAAATTCTAATATTTTCTAATTTATGTAGAAGTTTAGAATGGAGGAAATAGTTTAGAAAGAAAGAAGTTACAAGAAAAAAAAAAAGCTAATTATTTGAAACTTTCCTATAACTCACTTTCCTACCAATTTCAGCATGAAAATGGGTGGTTATGGGGAAATTTTATGTGGTGGATCCCATAAGTTTCCTGACAATCAAATGTTCAAAATTGTAGGCAAGTTATTTTCCTTCACTTTCCTTCTCTTTTCACGGCAAACAGACACTATTTTTAACAATATCTACTCAAAAGTATCAAATTTAATACTTAACAATTTAGTAATTAACGGATTCAGATTTCAAATTTTCATATTTTAGTTTCCAAACTTTAGTTTTATTGAACGCACCCTTAGCCTGTAGCATCACTATTAATTTGTTGTGATATATTATTTTACTTGAGAAACTTATGTGGTGTTTTAGCAAATTATTTATCTCTTGTGAGAGACTACCATTTTTTTTTTTTTGTATTTTTTTGTAGAACTATTGACGAACTAGGTCTAGGTTTGAACTCGAACTGGATCCGGTCTATCTTTCTAAGTACAGAATAAGTTGTAGATCCGTTTATTCGGATCTGATCCAGACCCGTTTTATTTATAAATTAAATGGACGGGATATGCATTTACATGTTCCGAGTTGTTTTGGATCTGGATCCGATTAGTATAATTATTTTAATACACTAATCTACATATTTTTAAATTAACAAATTTTTCTATATATCAAAAGATTGTTAGAATTAATTTAATTATATTATTAATATTGTATTGATAGATTTTATGTAAATTATCATACTTAATTAATTTTTAAAAATGGATGAACCCGACCAAATCCGGTCCTAGTGCGTTTGGATTGCTTATATTTAGTTAAAAAATTTTGCTTACATCATCGACACAAATTCCAATCACCTTTTTATCTCAGATACATCACATCAAAAAAGTGCTACAGTATTCTTTTCAACAAATTATCCCAAAAAATCTACTATCCAAATGAGTTTAGATCCGAACACATCGGATTCAGGTCTAAAATTACCAATTTCACCCCGATCCTCACGGGCCTAATTTTTTGTTTGCATTGGAGAAAAAGAGGAATGAGGACAACATAGATGGGCCACTTTAGTTGTCCCACAAACTATTTTAGCACAAACCTAATGATTACCATTTGAAATTGTAGGATATAATTAGCTCTAGCTGTCAACTTTCACGGAAACACAGCAGTCTGGGTGGGAATTTTTCCCTCATTCAAAGATTCATTGCCCACCGATTCAAGTATACAAAAGTATTCAAGTCACTATCGCGTTCATCTGCTTCTTGAGTGAACAGGTTGGGAATTTGCTACTGGGGAGACGACTTGGGATTCTTGAAAATTCTCGAGAAATGGAGATTGATGCATCTGGGGATGACTTTGGCGACATTCACTGGAATACTGAAGATGAAGTAGGAATTTCAGAAATACCAATTTCTGCTTCGAACTTGCCCACTCCTGGTGGCGTGGCAATTGGTTGCAATGGCGAGGAAAGTTCATCTGCCCGTTCTTCCGGTTCCAAGCTGATTCAGCACAAATTTTGTGGGGATGGGATTCCCAGATAAATTGGTGGTCAAAGCGATTGAAGAAATTTGAGAAGGCCGTTCCTAGGGGAACATACCAGCTACTGTTCTTGCATACTTGGAAGTTGGAACTTCAGAATTCTAGTGAAGAGCATGGGTGTATTGACTCTGATCAGAGCTCTTCTGGTTATATGATGAGAGCCTTCTTGATGATTCAGATATATTGATAGCTGGTGTCATGATAAAGATGAGGAAAAAATTCTGACGACGTCTGAATCGGACAAAAAATTGCGAACCTTACAAAAATGGGATACTCTGTTGTTGATAAGGCAAGAGAAGCTATGCAAAGATGTGATCTCGTCAGATGCCTCAGTTGCTGCTTCAACTGATTTCATCAAGCATTAGGGTTGCCATACTATTATTACAAGAACGTTGCACTCACTCCTAAGGGTGTATGGGATGAAATATCAAAGTGCTTGTATTATGTGGAGCCAGAATGTGTTGATTCGAAGTATTTTTGTGCTGCTGCAAGAAAGAGAGGATACGTCCATAATCTACCAATTCAAAACAGATCCCCTCTTCGTCCACTTTTGCACCCTCAACATAGAAGGAACATTTCCCCTGAACAAGAGATGGTGGCCATCAAGGCTGTTGAAGCATTTGATGGGAAGCCACCTGAGCATGTCAAGAAGTATGTAATTGATCAATGCAAGAAGTGAAATTTGCTGTGGACAGGAAGAAACAAGGTTGCCACCTTGGAGCCTGATGAATTTGAGTTGTTGCTGGATTTCCCCAGGAACCATACTAGAGGAGGTGGGATTAGTAGGACGGACAGATATAAATCACTTGGCAACTCATTTCAGGTTAATACTGTGGTATACCATTTGTCTGTCCTGAAACCTTTGTTTCCCTGACGGCATCAATGTCTTATCGCTTTTCTATAGGATTGGTGGTGCAGACGTTGCTCTCCACCAACTTGGGATCCAATTGAACAATGTAGTCCACAGTTGGTGGTAGTAGACAAATCTGTAGGGGAGTCTGATTGACTTTGATGGTGTGCAGGCTTTAGATGCATACGAGATAGAGAGTTTGCTAATTAAAGTTGGAGGTTTCGATCTTGTAATTGGTGGTAGTCCTTGTAATAATCTGGGAGGTAGCAATAGAATAGAGTGAGGAGGGATGGAGTGGAGGCTAAAGAGTCCATAATTGTGAGCTTGTCCAGAAAATGGAATCCGACTAAGAAATAGCCCCATCTTTCCGTGTCAAATGGAATCCTTTCGCTTCATTTATGCTGTTTTCCACATCCCAAAGTTCCACACCCTTCGGCCCGTAAAAGTTCTGAACTTTTACTTCCCACCAATCTCTTAAAACTTCATCACTATCACCGCCTGCCAATCCCGCGTTCCTCACAATCTGATTCATGTAAAGACCTTAAAAGCCTAATACAAATCCATTCTTCTCCGATAGTCTCAGATGGGATTGTTTGTGATGAACCCGACTACGAAATTGCTGCAAAGTTGATTTCTTCATATACTAACTTCGATGGTTTTGACAGTTCATTGGCAGTATTAAAGTCTATAAAAAGATCCAATTTTACTTTTCTGTGGAATATGGCTCCGAAATCTCTTGTTAATTCTGGACTTCATGATTTGCAATTTGGGTTTGTAAGCAAATGAGAGAAATGGGAGTTGAACATGATAGTTGTACATTTCCAATAATGAGCAAAGCAGTTTTCTTGGTGAATTTTGAAGCTTTTTGGTTGGGGAAAACGATTCATGGCTTAGCTATGCAAATGGGTTTCGGATATGATGTTTGTTTTTGTAATACAATGATTGCGTTTATGGTAAAAGTGAGTGCGTTGCAGATGCTTGGAAGTTGTTTGATGAAATGCCTAACAGAGATATTGTCTCTTTGACAAAATTAATTTCAGCTCATGTTAGTGAAGACAATTCTTTCGGGGCTTTCAGATTGTTTGGGAAAATGCAAAATGAGGTGGAACCCAATGCAGTGACAATGTTAGGCCTGCCGCAAGGATGCCCTTGTATGGTCGAAGGGAGACAACTTCATGGATATATCATTAAAAATGGGTTCTTGATTGATTGCTCTGTGTCGCTATTGAAGATGTACATTTACATTGATAGTGTTTCTGATGCTGAAGTTCGTTTTGGAGAAATTAATAAAAGGGATGTAATTACTTGGAATATAATGTTGTCCTTGTACTCTTCTAAAGGAGATATTACCAGGATGATTGGTTCTTTTTGACAAATGTCTGGAGAAGTAGATCCTAGTTGTGAGATATTGACTGTGTCTGTTTCAGGGCTAGCAGAATGTGGATGTTTTTCTGAAGGTAGACAAATACGTTGTCTAGATTTGAAGAAGGGACTTTTTGAAGATAAATTGAGGACTTGTTTGTTGGATTTGTATACAAAGCATGGTGAGGTGGATATATGAGCTAAGTTACATGAAGATGTTCATTACAGAAACTCTGTCACTTGGAATGCTATGATGCTGGGTTTATTGAGAATGGGCTGTTTAAGTAGTGTATTGCATTGTTTAAGCAAATGCTACTTGTAAGTGTTCAGCCTGGCACTGAAATACTGAGAACTCTTATTCTTGCTTATTCCCACATGAGTGCAGTACAACTGGACAAAGGGATACATGGAGACATTATAAGGAAGTCATTTGTTGACTCTGGTGCTGCCACATCAGCCTTGGAAACTTCTATCTTAAATATGTTTCTTAGATGTGGAAGTCTTTCTGCTGCAAGCATTTGCTTTGACAGAATGGTTGCTAAAGCTCTTGTGGCATGGATATCAATGATTGAGGGCTATGGAATGCATGGATTGGGTCTTCAAGCATTAGAACTATTTCACGAAATGAAGGAAGGATTAAAGGCAACAATGTGACCTTCTTAAGCATACTATCTCCCTGTAGCCACTCCGGCCTATTAAGTGAAGGCTGCCAGATCTTATATTTCATGAGATCAAAATTTTCTGTTGAACCTAATTTGGACCATTACACCTGCAGTATTGATATGTTAGGTCAGTCAGGAATGATAAAAGAAGGCCTGACTCTCATTTTTAGACTGGTTCCTTTTCCAGATAGTTGGATTTTTGGTGCACTTCTAGCTGCCTGTAGAGTTTGCATGACAAAAAGTTCAGAGACTATGCAGCAAATAGTCTCGTAGAGTTAGAACCTGATAATGCTGGATAATGCCCCCTTATCAGTAATATAAAAGCAAGTGCACCAAGCCTATACTGGCCTGATTGCTACAGTGCAATTTGGGCCGGTTATAATTGCATGCGGTGAATTTGGATGGTGGATGTTGGCTGGGGGTTTTTGAGCTCATGGATTTTTACGACTTTCAATTTTTGCCATAGATTTGGAGAGAAGATTGAAGTGTACTTTAGTTATTAGTTGATGACTGCCAGGTGTAAGTTCTTAAGCAGCAGTGGATGTTGGGCTGGTTTTGTTTTAGCTGTTGGATTCTGTGGAGTTTAAATTCTAGCCGTTGCTTTGGACAACAAATGCCTACCAGGATATGTTTCTTTACGAATACAGTGTTTCGAAGCTCCATTTTCCTTCTTCAGTGGCTCAGAGCTTGTCATCTTGTGTTGATACTGCAATCTGTTAGCGATTGGTCTGGCTAGGTAACGTTCTAAATTTTTATTTTGGTCTTCTGTTCCCTCCTTTGTTGTGCTCGAAAGTTCCTATTTTTATTGTGATTGTTCCCTTCTGTTTGTTTTTTTCTTTTTTAATTTCGTTTGTGGCTTTATTGTTAGGATTAGTTTTCCTTTGGTGTTAGGATTGGTTTTATCCTGCTCCATTGCTATTTGAGTGCATAATTGTGTTGATTGATTTTCTGTTACTGATTTGATTGTTTTTTCTTTTAATTTTCTTGTTCGTTTATGACTTTATTGTAAGATTGCTCTTAAGACTGCGTTGCTGGATTCTTCCTTTGATGCATAGTTCTACGTACTAATTGATCTTGTGGTCTGAATCAATTTTTGTATGACTTGGAGCAGTGCGTGAAGTTTTCATTTTTCTTGGTCATTTGAAGGTTTGCTGTTCTGAGGATTTGGCTTACTTTGGGATTAGGATTTGCTTCTTTTTGCTGGGTTTTTAGTGATCACCATCGATTGTCTATATTTTGATATATTTTTCTTTAAGGTGGACTGGTTCATGAGTTTGGTATGATTCTGATCGTGTGCATGAAAGGAGTTGCTCACTTTTTGTTAGAATGACAGTGTTTATGCTCTGATTTCTCTTATTATTTCTATTAATTATTTTGATTATTCTTTCGATATGTATTGTTCTTTCAATAATTTTGTTTGAGTTGTTTTCTTCCCTCGTACTTAAGTGTTCCATATCATAACTCAGTGCATGAATATGTCTTGGAGTCTAGCTATTTGATCAAATTGTACATGCCATCTGTTGCCGGTTCTAACTTTGGATCCAAATAAGTAGTGAAACGTTTGCCCCTTTATGATGGCTAATATGAGGTAATAAGTTCAATAATGCTTTTAAATAGAGCTTCATGACTTCTGATTACCTTTATTTAAAAATTTACAGTTTCATGGTTTTCGATATTGAATTATATTTGCATCTTTCACTTTTGTTGATGATTTTAGTTTCTTTTTTTTTTGGTGCATTTCTTGGTGTTAAAAATAATACTAGTAATTAGAGCTAAATAGTTGATTATGTCCAAATCTTAAGAATTGGATTAGTTTGGAATAGTTTCTTGCACAGCCCTTATTATTAGCACACGGGCCATCAACAAAAATATGCGATATTAGAGGAATTCTTTGCACGAAGGAATGAAAAATGCTGTCAGCATCGTGCTTCTCTCAAAACTTCTGATGCTTACAAGGAAATTTCAGGTTACTGTACTGGAGCTGTGGCAGATTTTGATGTTGAGAAGCCAGTGACTGACGTAGAAGCAACCAACTTTAGAAGAGGAAATGAAGAGCATATTCTGAAAGATCATGACTCTGTTCACCAATTGAGTCATGCATATCCTGAGTTTTTATGATCTTGATCCAAAAGGGAAGAAACCGTGCAGATTTCCTGATGTCAAACAAGCATTGCACTATGTCAATACTTCAACATCAGATCATGTGTTCAGTAATATGGGTGTTTCTTGTTCTCCTCTTTTCAGTGTTAGTGTAAGTGATCGAGCTCATTTACCAAAATCATCAGTACAGTTAATAAGATACCAATGCAAAAATATAACATGTACGCTAAACATTGATGCTGGTTCAAGTAGAATTCAGGCTACTGACTGAAAAATTATACTTCACAGTGTATTAGATACAAACAGTTCTCTTCCATCTCATATTGCTTCAGCTTATTAATGGATGGAAGCTCAGTATTCAGTTTCGTCAACTGAAGAAAGAAGTTGTATACACAGAAAAGAACAGAGAACAAAATCAAGAAGCAACCAACAGAAACACTGAACAAAATGTTGTGGATACAGTGATCAGTATCCTTACTTTCATGAACTTGATTTGAAAGGGAAGAAGTCTTCAAGAATTCCTAAAATAAAGAAGCCTCTTTATTCTTCAAACAGTGTAGGCTCATCTGGGGTTTGCAGTAATGCAGGTACTTGTTCTTTTCTTGATTACACACAACAACTCCAAATCCGGGCAATCTGATGCATAGCATCACGCTAAGAAAACTAGTGGGAATGTAAAAACGAAACACGATTTGCATCCCATGTAATTACTTTCATATGGTGTCGTATAAAGGAAACATTTTCATGACACTTTCCCGTCAAGACTGGCCATTTAACATTGGCTCAAGAATCCAGCCTCAAGCGCACACCTGAAAGAGAAAAGTAAACGAATTGAAAACCAATTAACCAGGAATTCATGAGAGAACTACTAGTCTCGGACAGTTATACTAGTGCATGTGTTTTTCCCATCACTAAGCCAAATGATAAATCTAAGTGCACTAAAAAATGAGCTCTATTAAGAGAAAGAAACATCACTACGCAAACTAAAAACCTTTCATAAACATATGGCGCGTTTCCATAGCATCACCATATGGCTCCTTTGTTAATAGAAAATGAGCACTACATGTTCCAATTTTACCTTTTCCCTTTTCACTTCTTAAATCTCACCTCTCCCTGCTAGAAAAACATTAACGGCAGCTGTTTGAAATGTTCAATTTGGATGGCAGGATTGTGTCATGTATCATCTGATATATTACTTGGGTTGCAACAAGTATCATGAAGACATTACACTCACAATATCAGGCTGGCCAACGCTAATCCATCAAATCTAAGTGCTGATTAGTTTAAAGAATGATGTGGGCTTTCAACAAACATACAATGGCAGCGCAATTAAAAATCTAAACCACCGTCCTACAAACCTTGGGACGCTCTTTCTACTCATCTCAGTCTTAAGTGTCGTCAAACACAAACTTAAGAATTATTGCCTTCTGCCTAGCCACAGATAAGATGGAAAATTCTACTCCTACTGATTCAAATCTTTTATGTAAATTCTAGTAGCTGTATTTCCAGATGTTCGACTATTATAGCCTCTGTCACTGGTCGAAAAATTTACATAGACATGCTTCTATACATATTCTTGCAATTTGTTATAATGTAAAGCACAACTAGGGGAATCTACAACTCTGAAGATGTTTAAAATACCATTGAAACTTACAATATTATTCCAACAAAAAAGAAAGGCATAACTGCGAGTAACTTAAGCATGGTTAATGTTGCTAAATATCTTCCAAACATAAGGATTTCAGATTGGTTAAATAGCTAAACTAGTTTTATAGTTCCATATAAAGGTTCCCTTTTTATTCTCGTATTATTTCTTGAGTTCTGCATTTGGTCTTTTTAGAATAATTGTAAAGGTCCGATCCTGGTATGGTGCATTGTCCTACAATTTTTCAATCCAAATTTACATATTTGATCCTGATCCTAGTCCAATCCTACTAGAACTTTTAGAAGTATAGTTAGATTACTAGAATTTTCGGAATTTAAATCCATATTATATCAACTAAGAGATGCCCTAATAATCTAGAATTATAAATCAGTTATTTGTACTTCTTAAAGTTTTAGTCAAAAAGTAAAATAAATTTCGGAGTTAAATGAACTTTTATACTATTAGCATATAATGTTAGCAACTATACATCTCAGTTGAAGAAATTTTATTTTTTGTCTAATATTGCATTTTTTTTAAAACATCTATTATTATTGTCACATGAACTATAAGCTTACACATAAATAAATTTTTTTTTTTTTTTTGCAATTTTAGTAGAATCCTACAATTCCACAATTCCTCCAACAATTTGATTCTATGAATTTCAAAATGACCCAAGACAAAATCCCAATTTTAAAAATCTTGCTTTTCAGTTTTTTATTTCTTTTTCTATTGCCCTTCCACCAAATTGCTACCCAATTACTTCGACGTATCTGTAAAAATTTATAGCCCATTAATCCCAAATGTCAGTTGAGCCGTTGAGTTTTCTTCAAGCTTGAAGTGTCTTTTTTACTGCATGTCTGCATCGTTCCGATCGGGAATTTTGATTTGTTGAACGGTGTTTGGCCCCCTCCCTTTCCTAGGACTATGCTCTTTTTCAGAATTTCCTTTTGCGTTTGTCAAATTCACAGGTTTCAGAAAAAGGTTTTTTTTGTTTGTTTGTGGGGTGCAGGGTATTCTAGCATAAACTCATGTATTGCATAGATTCAAACTTGATTATATGGCATCAACTTTTTCTTTTCTTATATGACATGAACTTAAATCTTCTCATTTTTGCATAACTATTGTTTGGCAGTTGAGTTTTTAGTTGAGTATTTTGCCAAGTTTGTATGCTGCTAGTTTTTTACCTACTTTTGGTACTGGGACCCTTTAAAAACTTCCAAAATTTTAACGCAAATTTTTAGCAAGTTTGCATAAAACTTATTTGTTTCTTATACGTTATCTGCAAGAATTCTCAAAAAACTCCCAAAGTTTTTAATATACCACCCCCAAAATACGTAAAAAAACTCGCTTTCAAAATTTTTTTCTACAGCTTCTACAGTAAGCTACAGTTAAGTTTTATACAAACATCCAAAAAACTTCACTCCCAAACAAGGATGGTCTGATGTACACTGAAAGTTACCTATCAGATGGTCTTCTAAGAATATGCAATTTAGTGGTATCATCATCTTATCGGCCCTCCTAGCATGCAAATATTCTACCTCGGGATATAACTTAGCTCAACTAACATTATACAAGTAGTCCTTGCATGATTTTGATCATACAATTGAGTATTAATGTCCAAAGCCAGAAAAACCTCCCACCAGAATGCTTTTATGTGCCTTCACGGTGGCTTAAACAAAGAGAAAACCTCCCACCAGAATGCTTTTATGTGCCTTCACGGTGGCTTAAACAAAGAGCAAACAGAATACAAAACCCCATTTACATGCAGCACAGATTCCAGCCCCAAGTGTGCCTTCACGGTGGCTTAAACAAAGAGCAAACAGAATACAAAACCCCATTTACATGCAGCACAGATTCCAGCCCCAAGTGCCCCTTTCTTCCGTTTTCCAAACCCACTCTCTCACTAAATAAAGGGTTCCAGTAGTAGGACTCTAAACCGGCAACCATTTTCTTAACTTTGCTGTAACATCTGACCAAACAGTAACAAGCGTGTAAACTAGTAAGATGTTCTATGCCAAGCGCAGTCTATTAAAGGGATACTAGTAAAAAAACAAACGGTTACAAAAGAAACTTCTGTAACAAATTATATAATAGCAAAATGATTTCTACTAAAATGTTCTATCATTAGTCAAAGACTTCATTAGTGTGCATCATATCTTGAACTTGACTACTGACACTTGCACTTCTCCCCACCTCCCCTGCCCCACAGAAAAAATAAGAGCTAAATTTCCCAACTATGGGGATGATTGAAAATAAATATGATCCAACTACACTTGAGGCTGCCATTGTATCCTCAAAATTACTGCTCAGATTTCCCCCTATACTCTTGTATGAAAATCATTTAGCTTCCAAAAGCCAGCAGATAATCATTGGCATCATCTGGTTTGAACAACCTCAACTGAAAACTTCCTCGATACCCTAGAATGATGGTGAAGCATTCATCAAATGACAACCAGATGGGATTTGCCAACAGTGTCAAACCTATGGATCGATGCCTAAATTGCTAGGATGAGATCCAGTGGTGCCAGGATCAGGGCTTGAAACAAAAGGTACTTGCACAACAGGTGCAGGTGCAGGTGCAGGCGCAGCCCCAGCCCCAGAAAAACCATTGCCCTGTCTGCCTGGTGACATAGGAGACATACCTGACTGGGGAGGAACATCAGCATTTGGAACGTTCACATCCATCTGATCAAACTTAGTTTTGCGTGGCCGCCTCTCATATCTCTCGTAGCTGGGACTGCGGCTGTAGCTGCGGCTGCGGCTGTGGCTGCGCCTGCGCCTTGGGCTATAGCTGCGCGACCAGCTTCTACTCCTACTGCGGCTCCGACTGTAACTCCTACTCCTGCTTCGGCTCCTGCTCCTGCTGCTGCTTCTACTATAACCCCACGTTCGTACCCTCTCAGGACTGGAGCTGTAGCTTCTGCCTCTACTTCTATCTCCGATCTCTCTTCTATTATCAAATCGGCCACGGCCACGTCCCCTACCACGCCCTCGCCCATCCATGCTATAACGATCATTCCTATCCCAACCACTGGCACCACCACCACCAAATCCACCATCTCTCCCCCCACGGCCACCAAATCCACCGTACCTCATCCCACCACGGCCCCCAAAGCCACCATCCCTCATCCCTCCACGGCCCCCAAAGCCACCATCCCTCATCCCACCACGGCCGCCAAAGCCACCATCCCTTGTCCCTCCACGGCCACCAAAGCCACCATCCCTCATCCCACCTCGGCCACCGAAGCCAAAATCCCTCATCCCACTGTGGCCACCAGATTCCCAACGTCCACCACCACCATCAACATCAGCAGAATCAAAACGATTTATCCCACCTCGATCCCTGCTGAAGCTTGGTGCACCCCGTAAAGCAATATCTCTCACTTCTGGAGGTACATGCTGATCTGCCCCCTCCAATACTTTAACTAGATCTGCTGCATATTTCCAATCCTGCTCAGAGAAAAAGGTGTAAGACACACCTGTAGCACCAGCCCTACCAGTTCTTCCAATGCGGTGAACGTAATCTTCAACACCAGTTGGAAAATCATAATTGATAACCACCCTGCAAGATAGAGCATTAGGACAAGGCAGATAACATACTAAAATTCCATGGTCTATGGTCTAAACAGTCCCAAGGATATACATCAACTGGACAAAAGGAAACAATTGTAATGCAGCGTTCATTGATCCCAAAAAAGTAAATTAGTCAATATTTAAAGAAAAGAAGATATCTTCTCACCTTATGTCTCGTATATCAAGTCCACGTGCAGCAACATCAGTGGCCACTAAGATTGGGGTTTTTCCAGATCGAAATTGATTCAGAACCCAATCCCTCTCGCCCTGATTCTTGTCTCCATGAATTGCAGCAGCCCCAAAGTTGCGACCAATACTACGTGCCAGCTGATCGCACAACTTTTTTGTTGAACAGAAAATGATAATTTTGGAACCCCGTTCTTGGGATCTAAGAATTTGCTCCAAGCGTCTCTGCTTCTCCATTTGAGGGACTACTTCAACATACTGCAATACAGATATTTTTCACTTATCAACCAAATGACACCAAAAAAAAAAAAAAAAAAGAGGAAGAAGTGAGACACAGCCAAGTGACAAACTTTGACACATTTTGGTGCAAATACCAGAAACTCTATTGTTCAGGTCAACAAATCCACCACAAACAAAATAGAGAAAAACAGACACCAATTTAAGTTACAAGGAGTCAGTCACAGGATCTTCCATATAAGTGCCATCTACATGCATGGACTGCACCCTTCTGGTGCCTCATCATAAAATTACCTCACTTATTACCAAAACCTGAGAGAGAGAGAGAGAGAGAGAGAGAGAGAGGGCAGGAGAGAGGAAAAATTGTAGAGAGTGTGTACCCTAAAAAATTAAATTATACAAAAATACATGGTTCACCACTCAAAGTTGACTTAATTAAAATTAAACAGGTATCCACAAAAACCGTACTCACTCCAGTCTGCCAACAGTATCAGTAATTAGAGCAGAAAGTACCACATTGGTTGTAACATCAATAGGACCAAAACCAAAATCCAGCAATACCGAGAACCATAATACTAACTTCTAAGGTAGCACATAAGTCACCTAGAAATTTAGCACAGATGTCACCTAGAAATTTTCTTGTACTTATTTGTCTTAGGGCAAGCATCTCTTTGGATGACAGAGGTAACATCCAAAATGTAGCATTACCTGTGTGATGGACTTATTGGCAGCAAGCTCATCAACACTCCCAATGTTCACCTGTACTGGATTAACAAGAAGATCATTGGCTATCTTTCTCACTTCTTTAGGCCAAGTCGCAGTGTACATGAGTGTTTGTCTCCGTGGTGGTATTTCATTAACAATCTTGCGAATTTGAGGTTCAAAACCCATGTCAAGCATTCGATCAGCTTCGTCAAGCACAAGAAAAGAGACCTGCCGAAAATCAATCCTCTTGCTATCAAGAATGTCATTCAACCGACCAGGAGTAGCCACAACAATATCTGCTCCCCTCTCCAGTTCTTTTAGCTGAGGACCTTTGGAAGCACCGCCATACAGGCACTGAAAGAAAATAATGAACCTACATCTTCAGCTCAAAGGTGAGTTAGAATTTAACACAAACACTTAAAAAGACTGAAGTACCCACTGTGCAAGTAACTCTGGAAGATCGGCCAAACTTGATGGCTTCATCCTGTATTTGCGTGGCAAGCTCACGAGTTGGAGCTAAAACCAACACAGTGGGGCCATACAGTGGATTATTGCAGAGTCTTCTGAGATGCATGAATGCAGGGATTAAGTACCCCAATGTTTTCCCAGAACCTGTCTTTGCAATTGCAACTATGTCCCTGCTTTGTAAAGCGATTGGCCAAGTTTGTGCCTGAATTGGTGTGGGAAAGGAGAAACCAGCCAACTGTATCTGAAAGAAGAATAAGACGTAATGAACCCCTTGAAAATCATAAGATGAAAATGTCCAACAAAGCCTTGACAAACAGACAATGCAAATCTGATGACACAATCTAAACCAAAATTTTCAATTGGAATGAAAAAATTTCACACAAATGAAAGGACTGCCAAAGGAAACCTATAGGTGTGTGGTTGCTTACTGAAGCAACTCGAGGCAACAAAAGGGAGCAAATAAAACAGAAGAGGCAGAGCCAACAAGGTAGATAACCCAGTTACACAAATATTGTAATATGGACGAAGGGCCAACCACCCTGCAAGAAACTGCCAAGGAAGGCTCCAACTGTCCATTTTGCAGCCTCAAAAACTGAGAATAGTTGTGGCGTAATTATGAGCATAAGCACTGCAGCGTACGACATGTGCTCCTCCTGTGGAGCAGATATCGCACCTGCGACAAGTGAGAACTGATAAGCTTGAAGAATAAAGCTTAGGTGGAAGGAAAAACGTAAAAGTGGAGCACAATGGAACTCAAATCTTTTATGTGCACCCTTACACAATTAGCTTCTTACAGGGAAAGCACTTACCTCCCTCAGTAATTCTGGTGGGAAGCCAGTGGCCTCAAACGTCATGAATGGAGCAGGAACATTGTCCCCCTGAGCAATTTGATCAAACATTAGACATGCACACTCAGATCTACTTACACATAAAACAGGGCTCAGTATAAAAACCAAAATGAGCAGGTAATCCAGCAAGTGAAGTAAATAAGCCACAAAAGGATTTTATTAGCTTATTAGTAAGTGACTACCAAGCAAAAACAACAAAATGACATGTATTCAACTGATATCATGCAGACAATACAAAGTATTGTTTCTCCATGAAATAGTGAGAAACGTATGAGAGGAAAAGATAGTGTAACCTAGTTGAGATGTCAATGTGCTTTTAAATGGACAATGACCATACAATCAGTGGGAGACGCATCTTTATGCGCCCAAACAATTCAGTTGGCAAAACAAAATACAGCTCAACAATCAGAATATATTCACAAAAACCAAATTAGTATCACTTGTTTATACCCTTAACCTAGTTCAGTTTCCCATATCGGTGATCCTATCCTCCTGGATCCAAACAAATGAAGATGTTATATTCAAGAAGTTTGCTCTTCCAACAGAAATAGAAACAATTTCAAAAATAAGGGACATAAAATTCAACAAATTTGCTCTTCCAACACAGACTCAATCCTGCAAGTCTACAAGAAGCACCAAATAACAGAGACAAGTTCAACCATTTTAATCATTATTAACAATAAGAAATGATAAAAATCAACCAAATGTCCATCTTTAGTATTGAGCAAATCAATAACGAACCGTTGCTGTTACTTCATGCTTTTGGCGATAAACATCCACAGGCGAGAGATGAGTTGCATTAGCATCTGAGGGTCCCACGATGCCTGGAGGAGGCCTTGTGAAAGAATTGGGAAATGGTGGACCACCAGTAGCATGACCATATAAGTCATGCATAGGTGGCCCAGTTACACCACTCAGTGGCCCAGGAAGAGGTGGTGCGACATTTTGAAGGTGGACATCCTCCCTCCTCATCTCCTAATATAAGAAACCAACAATTTTATATAAAAAGGTAATTTGAATTCTCCAAACTATACCCAAGGTCTACAGCAAACTTGCTTAATTATTTAAGAAAGAAAAAGGTGGAACTATGTTTCTTCTGTACGATGGTAAAACAGGAAAGAAAGTGAAAAATGTTATTAAGTACCTGATTATTTCTTGTCATTGGTATTGCAGCAAGCTTGGGCTGCTGAGAAGCCATCATGTGACCATCCTTGTTAGAGTTATAATACAAATCATTTCCAGCTCTTCCAAGAGGGCTTTCATCATAGCCCACATTTGGTCCAAATGGGGGTACATTTGGCTGTTGGACATGCATCATTGAGGGACCCATCTGATTCTGAAACCTCGAGCCATGCTGAGGTTGAAGCAAATCCATCCCATCCTGCTGCAGCTGTATCAAAGATGCAGGCTGCTGCATGCTGACTGAAGAGCCACCAAGTTGTGTAGCTTGACTAGGTTGAACACCCATCTGAGGTGCCTGCATCGAACTACTACCAGCAGGAAGATTTTGAATTGAGGATGAAGCACTAGACTGAATCTGTGCAGGTGAATGCCCCCCTTGCTTTACTTGATGTGAATCAGTATCCTCCCGAGGTGGGAACCCCATCTTGTGATCTTGTTGATGGGGAAAGTGCTGCCTTTGGTGAGTCTGTTGCTGCGAATTTTGATGTGCCTGCTGAAGTACATGCTGTTGATATGGCATATACTGAGTCTGCTGGTGGGGAAACTGATAAGTCTGTGGAATCCCTCTGGGAGGACCTTGATACATAAGAGTTTGCTGGCCCCTTTGTTGCACTGGTTGTTGTGGAGCATACGATCCAGGAGGAACCTGTACTTGTCCCGACTGTGATGGCATTGATTGACCAACATATTGCAACATCTGTGGCCTAAGGTGCTGTGGTGTCAACTGCCCCTGTTGTTCCAGAGAAGGAGCCAACTGCGAACCCTGTTGCTGCCCAGTTGGCGGTATTTGCGAGCTATGCTGTTGAACAATATTAGGTGATATCAGCGCTTGTTGCTGCTGCTGCAGCAAATGAGGACTCACTTGTTGCACTTGTTGTTGGGCATGCATTTGCTGGTTTTGGACTTCACTCACTTGGGTAGACCTAGCGCCTGGAATTGGAGCCAAAGCAGGGGTAGAAGCTGAAGGAGGTGGACCGGGAGGCAATGGAGGTGCAGCAGCAGCAGGCTTTTCATATTGTGTAACATTAGTTTCAGGATTCCAGTAGTATAAAACACCCGTGCTACCATCAATTAATCCCTTCCAAGGCTGCGGCAAAGTAGGATCCTCGGGAGCATAGCGTGGCCCTAGCGACGCTGGTGCTGCCTCAGCAGTCGCCATGCTTAATTAGCGCCTAGAACCACGACAACAGAGCAAGAAAGGAAAACATAAATAAGCCCAGAATCAACTCATACTCCCAAAACCCTAATCTAGACAACAAAAATACAACAACCTAGCTGAAAGTTCGCTATAATACTTGCCCATGGCTCAGAAACAAACTCGGTAAACCTACCCAAAACAGGAAGCCATGAGCCCAAATTTCTTTTTTTTTTTAATGTGCGTAAAAGAGCAATCAAATTTTCTCTTTATATCAAAGATTACAAACAAAATAAGTATTACAAACCCTAAAATAACCCCACAAGAAGAAAACTTAGGAAAAGAAAAACAAATATCATTGCTAATAAATAATTCGTAATCCCAAACGCCAAAAAAGGAAAAAAAAATGCTGCTCATTCCTCAACTTAACATCGTATCTTAACAACTCACTCATAACTTCGAAAAAAGCAAAGAAAAAACACAGGAAAAATCATACGATTGCGAAAGAAAAGAAGAAAAATTGAGTCCACGAAGAATCGCTTACGTTAGCAGTTCAGAATTGCTGGTCTCTCCCTCTTTTGCAGTTCGATTAAGGGTTCTTTTCCGATCAGGGCGATTGACGGAGGAAGGGAGAAAACCGATGAGCCGATTCCAAGCTTTTGCTAGAATCGGGCAAATGTTGAAAGGGTGGATTTCTATTGCGTGTTACTTTTGTATTGTTTTTTATGCTTAGGGTTCAGGTAGGTGGAATACTACTCTGGATGTCGGTTCACGAGTCAAGGGTGGACCACGGACCTTCCCACGCCACTTCTATTTGAGTGTAGCTCGGGTAACTTTTTAACGCGCCTGTGTCTGGTTTAATATGCAGTTTACTATTAGGGATAATTTCAGAAAGCTCTTGTGAGGTTTTTGACAGTTTCATCTGTCACCCTTAAAACTTTTAAAAATCTCACTTTCCTCCCTTAGTTTAAACTTTTTATACCATTTGAAATCCATTTCAAAATATAATGTTAAAAAACTTATTTTTGGGTGAGTGAATATACTTTCATTCCAAATTTGCCCGTTTCTTATGATTTCTTAATTACTATAATACACCAAACTTATCCGTTAATTTTTATAAATAAATGGACAGAATTTCTTAATAAATATTTAGAAGCTGATAATAATATTAAAAACTTTTTATTAGTTTTTATGTTATTGGTTTGGACAAGAAACGTTAAATTATTCAAAATTATGAATAATTTATAATACTCTTAGAAATAATTCACAATAATTTATAACCATGAAAATACCTTTTTGCCTGATTTAAAACAATACAAACAAATTTATATATAATTTTTAGCACATTATATCTTTTTAGTTTTCAAGCCATCAATTTGGACAGAAAGTAGAAAATTCAAAAATATGTAAATAATTTGTAAAACTTCTTAAATTAACTCAAAACAATTTGGAATAAAGAAAATATTATCTTTATAACTTATAGAATTCAAATATTAACATTTGCTATATAAAAACAAACTATATTTTTTTCAATCAAAATAAACTTTCATTTATTTTGTTATGAATATATTTACGCAATAAAAAGTAAGACAACAAAAGGCAATTTTAGAATGAGATTACATTTACTTTCCCAAAATAATTTTTTTAATATTTTATTTTAAATCGGATTGTAAATGATACCAAAAGTATAAAGTAAGTGAGGCAAGTGAGATTTTTTAAAATTTGAGAACGCCAAGTGAAATAGTCATAGTCAGGAATCTCAGGGGAGGTTTTTGAAATTATCCCTTACTGTTATTATCATTATTGAATTGTTTACTGTAAATCTCCCTAACCTATATCATAATTTTTACTTTACCCCCTAATCGTTTTTTCATGCAACTTCATCTTGACAACAAAATTATTAAGTTATTTTATTTTAGGCAGCTACTGCTAAATAAGAAACAAGAAACTAATGAGAGAGAGAGAGAGGCATCTTTTGGATTAGAGTAAATGAGAAAGAATTACTACAAATATTCCAACTTCTAACATATGGCATTAGAGAGGGAGATTGAAAAGGAATTCAAAATTGTGTTTTGCAATTTATACTGCCAATTCTTCGACTTATTACTTGAGAGTTGAAATTATATTCATGTTACAACACATAATGTTTAATAATATTTTAGATAAGATAGATAAAAGAGAACAAAACAACAACAACAAAGCCTTCGAGAACAAAACAACAACAACAACAACAAAGCTTTTATTCCACTATGTGAGGTCGGCTATATGAATCATATGACACCATTATGTTCTATCCAAACAAATAAAAGATAAAAGAGAACAGGAATGAAAAGAGCTTAAGCATGGATCGCAACTACAGCAACAAATAATATAGTGGTAATAAGCAATCCATCTAGTCTAGCTCTGCAATTTTCTACTCCCTTTGTTTTGTCTCCTTCTAATCATGGCCAAGAGAGAGGGAAAATAGTTTGATGGTAGTACATTGGGAAGAATATATGACAATTAAAGTGGAAAATTAAGCAAAAGGAAATCATATATTAGTCCAGAATTATTTGAGATTTCTTGATAATCCCTCAACTACATGAAGGATTTATGAATGAACGTGAAAAGTGGAAGAAAGGAAACAAAAATGAAAAAAAGATGACAATGGAAGGAAAAAGGGAGAGGAAAAAAAAATAGGGAAGACAAAGAAAAAAGCACAATAATATTGGGTTAATTTAGTATAAAAAGAGGATTTGTGACAAAAATAAAAGGTCAATGATAAAATGAGGATCATGCTATACTTTAGTAGGATTTGATATAATTAACCACCTTTTTTGTATATGATTAATACTAAAAGACATAACTATACGATGAAAGCACAAATAAGTAACAAAATGGTTCCACTTTTGTTTCTTCGACAAATCTCATCACCCTAGTATTTCGTGAATAAAATTCACAATTGTCCCCTTATATGGTAATTCATGTGTAATCTTTATTTCTCGTAAATAAATGCAGCAATTTCGCTTGCATTACCTAGTTAATACTGAATATAAAAATTTATCAATATACAGACTTAAATGAGATAAATATAGATTGAGTTAATGTGCAAGACCACTGAGTTCCTCTTTTTCCTTTCTTTTTTTTTTTTCCCCGGAGAATCAGTGAGTTGCTAGACCACTACTATAGGTGTCAAAATGGGTGATTTGGGTATATTTGGATAGGTTAGGGTAAGTTATAATTGGTTAATGGGTATAATTGAGTCAACCCATTTATACTCATTTAATAAATGGGTATAGGTATACCTAACTACCCATTTATAACTTGTTCGAAATATTATTTTTTTAAAAAGATTTTTCACATGTTGTTTGACAATAAATAATGGCATTTTATTGTTATTACATTGGTAAGAAATTCAAATTTATCTCTTTATCACTCACTAAAATTTTGAATAAAATGTGTATTTATTTTTAAATGGGTTAAATGGGTGAATCAAGTCAACCCATTACCCATAACTAAATGGGTATAAATGGGTACCCATTTAAAATTAATGGGTTGATTTGGATAAATTATTAATGGGTTGGGTTTGGGTGAGTCAATATAAATGGGTAGTGATTGATACCTCTAGCCAGTATTTGGAGTACTAGTTTCTGGCGGCCACGCTATGCGTCTGTAGTCATTCACAACATAAAAATTGAACCAATCATCTCAAGAATAGATATGATGCAATTCAATGACCCGCAATTTATCCTCGAAAGCAGTTCATTTGGCATAATAAGAAATGGATACATACCCGTTGCTAGTTAGGTAAAAGAATCTTATCAAATATTATATGACCCTTTGTCAAAGAATACAAACCAAGCAAAGAAGTCCAAAGATGAAAAGAGGAATTGATCAAGGCAGGAATGAAGAAGAGACCTTAGTATCTTAAGGTTAGCTGTAAATCAATTTGGGATCAAGTATAAATGTGGTTGTGTTTCTGTATGTTATCTAATTGCATTGCTCATGCATCCCAACTCTAATCAGCATCACCCTCATATTAGTTTTGCTTGCTGATTGAGTTAAGTTTCTTTTACAGTTGTTAAACAATGTTTTTCTGGCCTGAAATCATTAGCAAAAATATACAACTCGATAGAATAATCAGCTAAATACATTGATGAACTCTCATACCTTGAGCAACAATGATTTTAGGTCCACCATAGATTGAACTGTCCTGTTTGCACAAACTCTGACAAACTTGATGTTATTAAGCATCTCCAGTAGACACTTGAGATCATCAGAGTATCCTATCATATGTAGTTATTTCTGCAAAAGATATCTATCCCCTTCTTATTTTATGATGTTCCATGTACCTTTCTACATTTCAAGAACTACTACGATTCACACTCATTGATATTCTTACATGTTCTTAGCTGACAAATTCTTTGTCATGTACATATTCTCGGATTCAATCCACTTTACAGTTTACACCCATAACCATGAGCTCATGAGAAAACTAAAAGCAAAGGTTAAAGAAGAGCCAAAATTGACTCAATTTGTTTGTCAAGTTGGCATCCAGTCGAATAGTTCAAAAGTTAAGCTTAAGATTATTCTATTTCAGCATCAAGCCAATCCTCCTAATTCTGTGAGTAATGAAGCTTAAGATTCTTCTATTTCAGCATCAAGCTCCAAGTTTACACATGAATAAAAAGGAAAAAGATGGACAATAGACGACCAATGACAAAATCCAAATTGCAATGACTACCAATGAAGACCATAGTAACTCAGTCATCTACTGCATTTCATTGTCCAACCATACTGAGACCTGTTCTTTCAGTGACAGGCTGACTGCCCATCGCAAAATCCAATTAACGATTAAGCTCAACTTAATTGCTGAGATGAATTTGCTATCCTTGTTGCTGTGGTCATTTTCGGCTTTCCTTAGCGCCCTATCTGTCGTTTTGACTTGGATAGCTACCAGTTTTCTATATGATCTATATTATCTCTATGATATATCTTGTACTGCAGAATTTGTGTCCCCGCACAAGCATTAGTAAAGATAGATTAACACCATTTTCTCTAGCTTTCTTTAGTTTTTAAAATTCTCAAAGCCAACAGTTTCTGACTAACTTCAAATAAGGCATTTAAGGGAATGGAACATTCCCATCTTCATGAAAATACAGACTAAGTATTGAAATGGCGGACATGATACACTTAAATGGGCAAAAATTTACAATCAGCTGTTAGTGAAGTTTCCTTGGGAACTCAGTGGAAACAGGCTCTTGGAAAATCAAAACCCAGAGCCCGCACGTTGTTTCCCCATGAGAACACAGAGATGGTAAATCAAAAGTTTTGGGAGTAACATTGTTAAACCTCCTATAAGCATTTGTCCATATTAATCACCTTCCGTGACAGCAGATTCCAATTTCTGCAACCAGTTTACATACTGACTGTGCTCCTTCTTCTTTAGGTGAAGAAGGAGAAAGTTCAGAAAGCTTTCTCCAATTCCCCTGGCCTCTAGATACTTCTTGAGCTCATCGTGCAACTGAGGGTCCAAGTCACTACAAAAAGGAAGGACGTAAAAATATCATTACACATTTGAAAGACAGAAAAGACATGGAAGGAACAGTTGGCAGAGAATTAAGCTAGAGTGAGCTTTCAATTGCTTATGCAGGTAAGTTTCACCTATTGTTTGAAAGAATAACCCCATACTTGTGATAACATGTGTGCAAACTCCAAAGACACAGAATAATCAGAGAAGCCCTTCCTAAGTATTTATTCAGAACCCAAGACAACACACTTAACTCCTCTTCACTGCCTCTTTAGAAATTTTTTGATCTTGGTATTTTGATTTCTCATGGGCCCATTAGTGGAAATGTGAAATTCTGAACTAAAGCAGCCTTTGAAGCTTTTACTTCTGCAGTTCAGGCATTTAGCTCTAAATCATGATGGTGGATTTTAGCATTGATTATGGCTTTTCAGTTTATGTCTCAGACTCCTACCAGCACTTGTACAAACATATTTGCCAAGCAGTAATGCATTAATGTCAATTTTCAAGAACAAGTATTTAAAAAATCTCCATTTTATTTTTTCCCTCTTGGGAAACTACAGTTTGAGCAATATTTTATAATTATGGTTCTCCACTGTCAATCTTCTTTTATTCATTTTTTTTTTTGACAAATATTACCGCTTCACCCTCCAAGGCTGCTTACTAACCCGACTACAGCACAGCACTAAACTTGCGCATGGTAGGTCAAAGCATAAAGGCTTGGAGGAAGCCCAAAACAAAATCCACACACCAGCACAGACAATTTTTAATAGCTCCCTCAACCAAACTTTTACACATTTTGGCATCATCAAGCCAAAATGTTGAAATTACAGTCAGTAAGTTTACAGAAAGTAATCAAATATGCTAAATAAGTGAAAACATTACAGAAACAGAAAGGACAAGGCAAGAAGAATTGCATAAATAGAGAGGTAAAGAGTCAGATGGATTTTATGTTGTATATAGACAGTGACATGATGATAGTGCATCTAGGTTAGCACTGGTCCAGTGGATGGCTTTTTGGATGGTGGGGAAGGACGCTCCAGAGTTACCAGTTCATTGGGTGGCAATAGGGGGCAACCAATTGACTGCTAGGTTTGGGCCATGAGAGCAGGACAAAGGCAACATGCACACGAGAGCGGCAATTTTGTGCAGAAAATTACAGTGAAG
This sequence comes from Gardenia jasminoides, assembly GCA_013103745.1. Classification (NCBI taxonomy): domain Eukaryota; kingdom Viridiplantae; phylum Streptophyta; class Magnoliopsida; order Gentianales; family Rubiaceae; genus Gardenia; species Gardenia jasminoides. The sequence goes on along the minus strand of CM023098.1, from coordinate 5,655,930 downwards.
TGGCACGGTCGCAAATTGGAGCCTAAAAAACATTTGCCTTTCTTGTGTATAGAGATGTAAACAGAAACATTTGTCTCTCCAAAGACCCTTTAATAGACACCAGAAAGTCGATGATCAGACATATTAATATTTGGTGATAACATTTGCAGCCACCAGATATTTGGTTCAAAAATAAGGTTCATCATGCTTAAATGATCAGGCAGATAATGCTGCCCTAAGGTCCTTGAATTCCTTTCCTCAAGTTTCCCAATAATTTTACAAGGTGATACGATTCCTTATGCAAGAACTTGAGGATACCAACTCAACCTGAATTCTAATCTAGTTAAAATGGGCTCTCCACGTAACTCGTTGTATTTGATACTTGACATAGAAAATTTTAGATGTCCGTTTCTGGAATATTCGAATGCTAAAACTTGACAGAAGATCTAAAAACCAAGTTATTATATGTCTGTAATATGACTAAAAAATTGAGCGGGATTCCCAGTAATTTCACAGGAAAATATGACCAAAAAATTGATAGCAATTCCATGTAATTTCACAGGTTATTGAGAAAGCCTTTCAAGATAACCAGAGGATTAACAGAACCAAGGACACTAAAGATGCAGAAGCAAAAGTTACGAATACATAAAAGACCAAATAAACTACCAAAAAAGACCAACTAAACTACCAAAATGTCAGCATTAAAATGTGCATCAACATCAGCAAAATCAAATAAGAAAATCAGCCTTGAAGATTGAACATGGAAAACTTCAATTACGCACAACAGTGTCACTAACTTGTTAAATCTAAGAAATAGCTAGTGATATTCAATGTCTATTGTAAAGGATAAAACCCCAACACCCATGATCAAGCCCGTCATACAAAAACAGAAGGTCCAAGGCAAGCTCAATTTCATTCTGACTTTCAAGAGTCCGTCAAACTTTTGTTCTCTACTCTTATTGCTAAGGGGAGAAGCAAAAACAAGCAGTCTTGTCTTGATTATGGTCTATATCTGACTTTAGATACATATGCTTCCCTACTTACCACATCAGGCATTTTCGTAGCAGTTGTTTCTTCATAGGTGAGAAGTGTAGCATTATGATACATATACCCCTCGTAATTTGCAGTTTTAACAAGAGAAATTGTGGAAATTGTATTGCATTGTAGTAGGTGCCTAATTTTTTGTGTTGTTCTGAAAAAGCAAATCAGAGGATAAAGATCCATTGATGCTTGTAGACATACTTCAGGGCACAGTCCTACTTTATTTTCCCATGTGAATCTTACAATACAGTGGTTTTCTTGACACCTAACCAAAAGATTACCAATGTTTATCAAGAACAGTCATCATCATCATCCTCTTAATTATGTATATATTTTCTGACATCATTAAGTCATAAAAATTTCTGTTTTTCAAGAAAAGATTCGTTCCTGGAACTAGCCACTTACAATCAATTGCCGTTGATCCTTATGCAAGACATTACTAGCTCCTAAGTAACCAGAAATAGTTGTATCATAATAACAGCTATCAAAAACCCAGGTGCATTACCTGAATAAGGGGCCTCTATATACCGAAGAACTCAAGCAATATGGTGATTGGATGTAATAGGCATTCTGGATATTGACGCCTGACTTGTCTTCACCTCTGCTAGAAACTTCACAATCAAACAGCAGGATGGATCTCAACCCAGGCTTCTTTATGCACACTTTCATCTTAAAATCAGTGGCTGGGGGGAATTCACCATCTGGTTCAAAAGTCTGCCCTTTTAATAGGGCTGAAATAGCAACTTCCTCACCTGTCTCAGATTTCTTTCGCAGAACAACATCTTGGGTTTTTGGAGAATCCCATTCTAGCACAAAATCTCCCAAAGACCCACTTTCATCACCCTGTTTCCATTTTGTTATATGGGGTACAAAAGACATATTATTTGACTTCATCATATGAACAGCTTGACGCTCAAGACCTTCAGATTAGTTAATTACTAATTACCATCTATGTTCATAAATAGAGCCATGCTAAAAATTTGTTTCGTATTTGGAAAGAGAAAAACCAAAACAGTTCTCTCTTCCATACTTCATAGAGAAGCTGGAGCTACTGAATTCAAAGAACACACAAATGAAATCTTGAAACTAGTATGCTTGCTCAAGCAAACCAAATACAAACACTACAATTGAAAAAGAAACCTTATTACATGTTCAACACTTGAATACTAGACACAGACAGAAACTAGGGAGGAACCAAGAGTTCTTGTAGGATCTGAGGTGATGCTTCAGCCATTCAAAATATAAGAGATTATTCAGTATATGTTTCAAAAAAAGCTGTATTTGTCAAAGAGTGGAGACTCCTAATCTAAATACTGATTACAATGAGAGGACCACTTCTTTTCATGGCTCATATGTACGAAAATGGAAGAGTATACAATTGCACATGACAAGAATGTTATCCCTCAACACAGTGCAAAATTATCTACTTCTTGTAAAACTCAACCCAATAGTGCACAACATCCTAAGAATGCAATTATTGTCCCTACTTTTGAAAAAGAAGCAGCATACCACTTCCAACCCAGAAAGTAGAAAACAATGAGGCGTATTTACACAAGTACTTAATCAAGAAAAATCAAGCAACACCATTGGGACATAAAATGGGGAAAAATTGGCAAGAAAAGGACATGAATTTCAAGAAAAACCTCATCAAGATGCAAACTTTGTTCCACCAAGCTGATGCAACAGGCTCGAGTAACACAGTAAGAAGAAAGGCTAAAAGATTATAACTTGCAACAAGGACCACATAAAAGTTCAAACTTTACCGTTAAAAAAAAAAGAAATTAACATAGTCAGATTACTAAGACAAAATAACTAAATACAAGCTATATTCAGGGTTCAACAGGAACAAGCATTGCTGCCTACTATACAATGAAAACTTGAAAGAAGGAACAACCCAATACGAAACAGAGATTATAAGCAAAAATTAATCACATCCCACCAAAAGTAGAAGATTGCAGACTCCCAAATAAAACAACATAATTCAAATGTTGGTAAGAAACTAAGAAAAAAGTTGGGATTTTTTAAGAGTACCTGGGCCGGGGGTTTGGAAGTGAGTTCATGGTTAATTTCAGATTGCAAGACTTTGAGCAAATCAAGGTCTTGGCTCGCTTTTGTACCTTGAGAATGAAAACGAACGCCTTGAAATACTTTACTGGATTTAAGCAGCAAACTACCTAGTCTTTGCATACTTCCCTCCAGAGTTTCTACTGTAACTTTTTCTTTCCCAGCAGATGAATCAGTCTGAATTATTCACGAGCCAATAAGTTGAAAGGCGAGGATGCAAGTAGAAATCGCGTTCATATAGCAGCGACTTTGATGGGACAGCGCAGAGGACGTTACTAGAGCCGCATCTACTAGCAACATTCGGTTATTTTCACTTTGGTCCTCCTAGTTGTAAATTACTGGTTCGTTCAGTACTAAAACTTATTTCATCATTTCAAAATTGTTGTTATTTGTAAATGTAGCTTTTTTTTTTTTTTTTCTAGGGTTGATTGGGTTAGATGGTAAGACAGGAAGGACTATAAGTAGGAAAATCCAGGGTTCAATAATCTACTTAGAAAAAAAATTATAACTAAACAATTTTTACAGAAAAGAAAAGAACATATAGCAAATCTTAGTACCTTTTTAATCCCAATTTCATTAACAAAATTCATTACTTTCTTACTAGTTTAAAAAGTATGGGTGAATATGTATGAACTCTTTTTTTCTTATCAAACATTAACTTGAGTTCTTATTGTAATAATTGAGTTTAAACTCGATCCCAAACTTAAGTGTAGTCGAATTTGAGGTTGAGATTGTTAGAGCTCAATAAGTAATATTTTTAGAATAAATAAAATAGACATTTCATTATAATTACATATATAAAAATATTAATAGATATGTAGTATTATACTCAACCAATATTTGGGTCAATTATCTTTAACTTGGACTCAAACTCAACTCAAAAGCTTGTTTAATCCATTCACACTTGACTCGACCACGCTGAATAATAATTTGAACATTTAAAATTAAAATGTTCTAACTAATAATATAGGAAAAAAACTTACCTAGTGAAAAGTCTAAAATGCAACCAATCACTTGATTGAAAATCAGGGCCTTAGCCTAAGAGATGTGGATTCCCTAATTTTTAAGAAACTCGAGGCCAAAATTTGGACTTTGCGTCATGAAGTATGATATTAAGATTTTTCCATAGCATAGGGGAAAGTTGTGAACAAATAACAATTTCGGTGGGCATTTTGCAATTATCAACAAAACACAAAAAAAAAAAAAAGAAAAATAAGGGGCGGTGAGGGATGCAGGATAAAGGAGGGTGTGGGTGCGAGCACAGAATCACCATATCCAACTTTACCCGCTTAAAATTTTAGGGCTTTTCAATCTATTGTTTAAAAGTTAAAACCCTCCAAATTAAACTAAAACAAAACCCTGCTCCAGAAAACGCGCACAACACACACTAGCAGAGCACTCTGCTGTTAACAGCGATAATGGCGAGCGATGCAGACATGAGTAGCTGGAATGATCTTCTCCACTCGTCCTCGAAGCTTCTCGAACAAGCCGCTCCTTCCGCTCAATTCCCTCCTCTTCTGGTTCAAATCATAACTAAACAATAATCCATATTTTCGTCTTTTTTTCACTTTCAATTTTGTCGTTAATCATTCAATTTTGTAGCTGAGCTCGGAAAAGAAACTGGAAAAATAAAGCTTAAGTATTTTGTTTTTTTTTTTGTGGTTATAATATGTTGTGGTGGAATGCAGAGGAATTTGGACCAGTTAGAAGCATTGTCGAAGAAGCTCAAGTCAAAAACCCTAAGAACTGAAGCTCCTTCACAATCTATTGCCGCGACTAGGTATTTTAAACTGTTAAATTATGGGTTGTTCTTGACATACGGATTATTTGTTTTGAAATATGTGGTCTGAATTTAACTATTCGTGTTTCTGGAATTGTTTGCGTTTAATTTTTAGGCTATTAGCGCGAGAGGGGATAAATGCAGAGCAACTTGCACGTGATCTCAAGTCATTTGAGCTAAAGGTATAATTGCTTGTGAATTCGAGATGGTTCTGAAATTTAATACGAGTAAAGGACAATGAAATAGGGTGTGATGTTCCATATTACATATAGGATAAAGCTGTTAAAGAGAAAAAAGATTTATGTTTGTATCAGGAAATTTCTGTTAAATGTAGTCAATGAGGTTTTGTAGGATATGTGAATTTGGGCAATGCACTTATAGTTTTAGTTCTGGCACTCAGTTATACTCGAGTGGGTTTCTAAGCTCAAGAAGTGCTGAGAGTATTGTAGTATCTGTTGACATTACTGGAAATTTCCATGCCTGTACTGTGGTTCTTCTAGTGTAAATCAGGTTTATATTGCTGGGGTTCCTTTTTGGGGGATTTTGTGGTAGTCAAAGTGTTCATTTTTGGTTTTACCTTTTGTACGACATCTTCTTTTTAGCTTCAGGTAGTAGTACGTTGTAGACTTGTTCTGGGAAGATGTCAATGTACATATATTTGGCAGTCCTCTAGTTTAGAGAATTACAGAGTGCTGACCTATATGCTTCTTAATTAAATAAAATTGAAGGGTAACTTAATAACTGTAGCTTCAAAGTTTACAAGTGAGCTGGTGATCCTTATGAAGAAGCTAGTTAATCTTTTTCTGCTGTTTTACCATTTTAGGTATTCAGAATAACGATTCTCTGAGGAGCTAATCCCTTCTTTTATCAGGCTTCTTTGTGCTAGTAGTATTTTTAACTCCCTATTTCCCTTCGTTCAATGTCTCCATCATGAGAAGCTTTCTTCAATCTATTAGTTTATCTGTCCAGTAATGTTTTACTTGTTCTCATATATTTCCTTGTCTTTTTGCTAGACAACATATGAAGATGTTTTCCCTGCAGAAGCAACAACAGTTGAAGAATATTTACAACAGGTAAGTATTTAAATGAGGCTGCAAATGCATAAACCATAGCAATTGCATTTGTTCTATTCAAAGCATTGTCAGTGAGGTGCTATATATGCTTGAAATTATTGTGCACTATGGATTAATGAATCTGAAACCTTTTACATAATTGATGTAGTTCTGAAAATGTGGAAGAAGGGATGTGCTGCTCCCATGAATGAGGAGGGATTGCATTACTATTTCTCCAATTTTGGCCATAAGTCGACTTGTCAATATCATTTTATAAGTATTGGACTACCAGACATGGATATGGCGGTTCTGTTACTTCCCAATATGAAACTTTTCACCTATTTATTTGCAGTCTCAGGGCATGATGTAGATTGACAAGTACTGTTTGCGTCCCTTTTCCAGTAGTATTGCTGGTAAAACTGATGTTAAGGGTGGGAGCAGTTGACTTTTCTTTTTCTAAAGTTTCTGCGTATGTATGCCATTGTCATGTCTGGCTAATGTGCGAGAACTAAAGTGATTCCCTCAATGTCTGGAATCTAATTTGAATATTAATTATGCAGAATCTGGTTTGCATTGGGCAATTTATGTTTGCAAATACGCGATCATCAAATTAATATTTGCATGATTTTATGATAATATAAATTTTCTATTCTCTTTCTAAGTTTTTTTTTGTAGTTTCCCTTTGAGCCTGCATAAACTAGCTTTCTCTAGGGTTTGGAGACCTTTATGTAAAGCTTGCAACTTGAATTTGGTTTTGAACTTTAATCTCAATTATCCTTGTTATTTCACTTTGCTTTCTTGTGGTTCAGCATAAGTTTTGTTTAGTAAATGCTCTTACTACTTAGATTTATGTCTATAATAAAGATAGTGTAACATTGTTGAGCTCTAAGTAGGCAGGATAATACCATTACTGACGTTTCAAAGTAATCATGTTGTGCCTTCCGTTTGGGCTTGAGATTGAAGAGTGGCAAGTTGCTCAAGCTAGATTGGAGTTTGAAGTAAATATGAATTGGCCTATGGACGGAGTTTTATTCTACTGCTTTTGTGTGGCTTTTTATAGTTTCTTAGGTGTGTCAAGCTTGAAAGAAGTTGAGCTTAATCAGCCTGTAGTTGAACATTTGCATTGCTTATAAGTGGCTTCACACAGCTTGTTAACTTGGACAAGCTTCAGTTTAGGTGAACCTCAGTTGAGCTTGACTTCGAGTACTTGAGTGGCCTAACATTTGTGCACCTCTTTTCCCTTGGTCCTGTGATATCTTAGGTTAGGTTTATGAGCATTGTGCCTACCCAGCTAGAATAAGTTTAACCCATCAGAAACTTGTTGAAGGAAATATTCATTTTTTGCTTAATTATTCGTTCATTCACATTGAACATCAAGTGGCAATGAACTGCAATCTCATGCATCAGTTCTCCCAATTCTAGCATTCGGTGTACTTTTCTTGATGAATATAAGCTGATAATGTCACTTGATCACGCTACCTCTCTCTGTCTTCTTCAGGTCCATGAAATGGCAACGGTCTCAGCTGTACAGGAAGCTCAGAAGGATAATCTTAGAAGTTTCAGTGACTACATGATGACAGTTTTGGAGGTGAATGCTCCTGCATGAGTATGCTTCATGCTTCAAGATCTTTTTGCTAAGTTACAATACTTTAGGCTGCTATGCGGGTAAACAGTTAAAACTACCCTGGAGTAAAATGCAGGCATTCAGCATGAAGATATGTCTGTTTAGAATTCTCTAGTTGGACCTTAGTCATTCATTTGGTCTTGGTAGTCTTGTTTGATCCTGATTTTATATGAATCTTGGATCTTGTCTTGACAGGAGGACTGGCAAAAAGAGAAGCGAGACTTCCTCCAAAGTCTGGGTCGGATTTCAAGGTTGCCCAGGATCAATGTGATGGACTCAAGCACTGGTTCTGCTCGTCAAGGTCAAATAGGGACACTAACTTCCAGTCCTCATGTTTCATCTGGTCCACCTAGCATGGAGCTTGCACCACTGACTAATAAGCCCATTGTTGAGAAAAAAGCTGCAGCCTATGGAGAAGTTGTGAAGGAACTCAATGGTGCCAGAGAGCGTGGTTCTTCTTTCAAGGTGAGTATTGGTTCCTCTAACTCATTGCGACTTCAATCGTGTGTGAAATTTTCTTTCTCATTTATTGATTGAAAGTTATTTGGCTTCTCCAAAGCTCATAAAGCATCTCCAAAGCACATAAATCAAGTATCCCACTTTATGATTAATTAATGTATTTTACATTATTAGCCTGCTACAGCTTTCAAGCTTGCATATGAGAGTTTGGGCATTGATACATCTGGAGGCAAATCAGTTGGCATGCAGAAAATATGGCACCTTGTTTTGGTATGTTAATTATCATATGCTTTTTGTTTAACTTTTACATTTTTTGCTCCAACCTATTTGGTTGGATTCTTTTTTACCAAGTTTTAAGATGAAAAGAAATAAGTTAATCTGTTTATAAATTGGAATGTTCATGCCTTGGTGCTTTATCTTGTACTTTTACATGTATGAGTTTTTTTGAATGATCAAGGCTTATCTATTGTTCATTGATTGATTTGTCTATAACTAACTGAATAACTGGACAGACGCTGATGAATGAGGATTCAACTCCAAAACCAAATGTTGCAAGGAAAATATCCTTGGTAATGGGAGCTAGACGCCACCTTGAATGGGGGCATGAAAAATATGTCCTAGATACAATACAGAGTCATCCTGCACAGGTAATCCACTAATTTCTTGTTATCTTATGTTTCAGATATGTTCTGATAGAGTGATCCTGTTATTCTTCTTTTAGATTTGTTCTCGCTCTTCTAATCAGTTTATAGATTATACATGTCACTTATTGGTGTTTGACATAAAATATCAGCTCTTGCTAAAGTTCTCAAGTTTCCTGCATGAGTCCCTCAAGAAAACTTTCAACTGGATACTATTGTCTATGCCAGAAAACCAAATAAAAGACAACTGTGTTTTAAACGATTTTAATTGTCCTCCATAGAATGTACCTAGTACTTTGTTGTGCACTTTACATTCTGAGAAGTCCACAAGCATCCTGCCCAAATTCCTCATTTTATATATATAAATGTGTGGACACTTGGTAGCTTAAGTTTTTCATACTTCCACATGTACAAGGTCGTGGAATTTCGGTTTTAGATCATTACGGGATCTATAATCCTGCTTTGGCGGATCTTTTATGTTGGAGAAATTTGCTTTGATGGTTCATTTTATACTTGACTGCTTGTATTGTATTTTACAAGAAGAAAAGGGTTCTTATTCTGTGAAAACTCTCCTGGAGCCTGAGGAGCCAGGTTCTGAGCTTCCAATATATTATAGTACTATTTGCTAGTTGGGAGGATGTTGCCTATGGAATTCAAGCCTCTATGTGTTGCGGGCTGTTGTTGCCTTTAGATTAGAAACAGGAATTACAAGTGATCCAGTTGACAACTGATCTGTTGCAGTTTCATTCTATTATTGTTACTGGTGGCTGCAAACAAGATATACTCGCATAGCTTTGTTTGAAGTAGCATCTGAAGACTTTTTATGGCTTTAAATGGTTTAGGGTTTATTATGTCTACAAGTAACTATACTTGTATGCATAAATGCTGATTCCAATCTCAAGCTTATGCACTATCTTCATTGTAGGCTTCGCTTGGTGGAGCTGTTGATAATTTGCAGCGAATTCGAGCCTTCCTGAGGGTTTGTGACCTTTTCATTGTGTAATAATTAAGACTCGAAGTTGTAGTATAACTGGCTTTCTTGTGCTTGAGAATTTTCCCATGCTTAATAATGTAGTCTGTGCAGATTCGTTTTAGGGATTATGGTGTCCTTGATTTTGATGCGGATGATGCTCGTCGACAGCCACCCATTGATACCACTTGGCAACAGGTCATTATTATGTTCTCTTGTTCTTCTAGATGTTGCTGAAACCGTGTGACAAAGCATTTATTTTCCATGCAATCAAATGTGTATGGTTTATTGCTGTTGACAGACACAATTCTATCTGTAAGGCAGTTAACCACTGTCTATGCAGTTTTTAATTTGTCATTGTTCAAACTGACATCACCTTCCCTTATTTTGTTTTGCCTGGCAGTTCTCATGTAAACTACATGGAAAACAGGATAGTGATGAAGGAAAAAAGGAGATTGTACTTTGATTATGAGCTAGAATTTGTACAAGCACCAGAGGCTTTATGAAAATATATTATCTGTAGTTTTGCTACGGATCTTTCTTCGATTGTTATCATGCTGGATTTAAACATGGCTCAATTGTGCATAGATGCCAGTTTGCTTAATCTCTAGTTATTTAGATATCTCTATCTAAGCTATTCCATTTGTCCCTTTATTGTTGCCAAAGGAAGATGTAGAAATTTTTGGTGTCTGCATAATTGTGCTTCAAGTTATAAAAGTGATAACTAGAAATAAATGGGGAAATTTTTTTCTCCTCTTTGGACCCTTGCTTCGCATATGGCATTATCTGCGCCATGCTTGGATTTTCTTATCTGTGAGCTGTTTTAAAAATGTTTAATGTGGTTATAGTATTCCAAATAACTAACCATAGTTGGCATCTGTCCAATCAATTTCTCTCAGACTGCTTCTCTTGTTGTGGGTATGTACAGATATACTTTTGCTTGAGAACTGGGTACTATGATAAAGCACGAGAAGTTGCCCAATCATCTCGTGTTGCACACCACTTTGCTCCTCTGGTATAGTGTTTGATTGTTCATTGCTTCCGTAGTACTTGTTAATGGCTCATTTGTATTACTAATTGACTTGTCTTGACAGCTGACAGAGTGGATTGCCTCTGGTGGTCTCGTGTCGCCGAAGACTGTGGCTGCTGCCTCTGAAGAGTGTGAAAAATTGTTGAGGAGCGGTGATAGAGTTGGCCGAGCTTCATATGACAAGAAAAAATTAGTTCTGTACGCCATCATATCTGGTTCTCGCAGGCTGATAGACAGATTGCTTAGAGAACAACCCACACTTTTCAATACCATAGAGGATTTCTTGTGGTTCAAGTTGTCTGCTATACATGAATCGTCTGATGGTTCATCTTCTGCTGTTCTTAGTGAGGGTTTCTCACCCTACACTTTAGAAGATTTACAGGCTTACCTAAATAAGTTTGAACCTTCATATTATACAAAGAATGGAAAGGATCCTCTGGTGTATCCATATGTTTTATTGTTGAGCATTCAGCTGCTTCCAGCAGTCCTGTACTTGTCCAAGGATATGGGAGATGAAGGATATGGCATTGATTCTGTCCACATAACTATAGTGTTCACTGACCATGAGGTCCTTTCTGAAGGTGCCGGGGCTGCTCAAAAATTTGGAGTGATGGATGCTTTTGCAGAGGCTTCTAGCATAATTAGGCAGTATGGATCTACATATCTACGGAATGGGGACCTCTCAATGGCACTAGAATACTATGCACAGGCTGCTGCAGCAGTGGGTGGTGGGGAGCTTTCATGGACTGGAAGAGGTAGTATGGATCAGCAGCGGCAGAGGACCTTGATGCTAAAGCAACTTTTTACAGAACTTCTATTACACGATGGTGGTATTTATCTTCTGCTCGGACCAAGAGGTACTGGAGAAGAAGGTCAACTTGGCAGATTTTTTACTGATGGAAGGACGAGGCAACAGTTTCTGCTTGAGGCTGCGCGGCAATGTCAGGATACTGGGCTGTATGACAAAGTAATACTTCTTTTCTTGCTTTCTTCTTTCACACTTAGCAAGCATTTCATTGGGTTGTGCAGAACTCATTTGTTAAAGTTTGCCCATGCTTTGCTGTCTAAGCTGTTGATCAGTAGATGGAGCAGATTAACTGTGTCATTTAGTTATCTTAGTACATTCAAAAAGTTCCATCATGCTACAAGTTTAGTCCACTTCGTTTTAGAATGAAAAAGGGAAGTGCTTGGTTTCACGCAATTCACAGTTTTTCCCCATTTTACCTATTGACAGTGTGTTTCTAATCCCAGTTGCTTTTAGATTCTTGGTAGGTAATGGGATTAGTATGGACTGATCATAGTAATGACGATGCCAATTCTTTTTAATGGACATGTAATCATCCAATAGAGATAATTATCTTTTTAGTACTTCCGTGGATTCTCCTTTCTTTGAGTTTTTCTCAAATTTGGACATTGCCCAATCTTTTTGGTTAAGTTTACTTTTGGGGTACATATCCTTTGCTGTCCCGCGAGGTTGACTTTTATGCTTTCACAACCTAGGATAAGTAGAATATTTAGGACAAAAGGAAAATCTCTAATGTTGAACCTCTTTTCATGAGGTTCCTCAGCCAAAGGACCATGTGTTTTCCTGCTTCTTGTTAACATAAGGAGGTGGAAATGTGGGAGGCAAGTATGATTCATCTCCTCTTTGTATTCAGCTGGCATTTCGATGCCCCCCTAGACCCACTGTGTCATGGCATTTCGGGTTAAACCCAGTAATGGCTTGGTTTAAGCTTCTTTTGAATACCACTTTTTTGTGATTAATCCCTTTTAGTATGCTCAAAATCTTTTGTCTCATATGTTGATTAATTTTTGCACTTGTAAGTGTAAAATTTTTCTATTTTCTTTAAAATTTTCATACTTCATGCAATCATTATGTATCATGAACACATTACATGAGAGCTTATGAGAAGTTTGTTCTTCTTTTGTAATTGAATTTGTTTGAGGAAGGGCATTAGAGCAATATGGCAATGTAGCTTCATCTTAGTCCTTGGAGATAACCTAGCATTTCCAGTCTCCATTATGTTCTATTTCTGCTTGATAGCTCCTGCTGATTTCGCATGCTGTAGCTTTTTGGTTGCCATTAATTGATAATCACCTAATTTCTCTATGCTAAATCTCCAAATGCATTTCTGCATCAGATATTGTAGTTGTTTTGGTTTTGCAAAAATTTGAAGAAGGTTATTTCTTTACCTACTGGAGTATTTGATTTGCCAGTCCTAAAATTATGTGATGCAAAAGAATACTTGCTTGAAAGATTTGTTGAATTGTTTGCTTCTGTTGTTTCCTGTGACTTTTGCTTCTTCAGACCTATCATTACATGGCTTCTCATTTATGGTTATGTTGTTTTATTTATTTTATTTATTTAATCTTGCTCAGCTATATGTTTATCGGTTTAATGCTTATGTTTTTCTGTCACACTCACTTTCCTTCAAACTTAGTCCATAGAGATTCAAAAGAGAGTTGGTGCATTCTCTGGGGCTCTGGATACAGTCAATAAGTGCCTTTCTGAAGCAATTTGTGCCCTATACGTGGTAGATTGGATGGTGAGATCAGGACTTCTGGGCTCATTCATTCTGGAAATGATATTTTGGAGGCATTTAAGTATCATCCAGAGATCAGGTATTATATAAAGTACCAGTCAAGGGATACTTTTGGAGTGATGTATTTCTCCTGAAAATTTTGTTTGAGTACACACACTGTTAAGAATTACCATGTTAAAGAAGCAAACTTTGTCATTAATTATGTTGTTTGAATATTTTGTTTTTGTAGTAATATAATTCTGTAGAATATTTTCTTTTCAGTCCTCCGGAACGAGAGAATGTTATGGAGCAGCAAACTGTGTTAAGGCAGCTTGAAGCAATCTTGTGTGTTCATAAGCTTGCACGGGTGGGACATTATTTAGATGCTTTGAGGGAAGTAGCAAAACTTCCATTTCTTCCTCTTGATCCGCGAGCACCAGATTTTGCCTCTGATCTATTTAATAATCTATCCCCTTATGTCCAAACTTGTGTGCCTGACCTTCTAAGAGTTGCTCTTCATTGTTTGGATAATGTCAAAGATACAGATGGTTCACTTCGTGCCTTGAGAACAAAGGTATGTTTCTGATTTTGATGTTCTTTTATTCTTGAAATCTGTCTTCTTTTGCCTTTCAGTTTGTCGTGTATCTGAGATGAATTTTATATTTTGCTTTTGGACTTCCCTCCTTTTCCGCATGCTTATCATATTGAAATATTCAGGTTGCAAGCAAATTTGCTTAAAAGACACGATAAATTTGTTCGCTGGAAAATACATTAGTGAAAAGTCATTGGTTTTAATTGGTTACCGATTGCTTGTTTGCTGCTTTGTAGAAGTGGCGTCTAGATGATACCTGTAAGCAGATATTGAATACCACCACAGTGAGAAGTATTAATTTGATAATATTTTTCGGCTTTCTAGAATGCATTTGATCCGCAATTTCACCTGGTGCATGATCAGGTTTTTCCAAATTGAATAATCAACTTATTTGTAGTCTGCTATATACCTCCTTTATAACTCTTTCTTGCAATGGAAAGATGGATAAGTGTGTTTTACTAGAATGTTACCTAAACACAGAACTCAGAAATTTGAGCATTTTTTGATTGGGCATAACTGTGCTCTGGTGAATGTGAATTGGTTTAGAATCTCCACAAGCTTGAAACATGCAAGGCTGAAGTTATAAAGCCACAGAGTCGCAGAAAGTTCTTAAAGGACACTTTCAACTTATAGAGATTCGATGAATTGTTTCATTTGGGGCATTTATGCCTATGCAATTGTTTTCTGTTTTCCTTTTTATCACGTCCATATTTGTTGTTACCTGATGCATTTTTTTTTTTCATTTATTATTCTGCAGATAGCAAACTTCCTTGCAAATAACTTGAACAGGAACTGGCCTCGTGACTTGTATGAAAAGGTTGCCCGAAGCTTGTAAATTACGGATCTTAGCCACGATTTGAGTTGTCATTGAGGTTAGTCCTTCGCGTAACTACTGTACAAAATGGTTTAAACAGGCTCCATGATGAGGTCGGTCGCAGCCATGTCGTTTGCTGTGTTCTTTTAGGGCTAGAAGCTTTTGTTCTGGTGGAAAGATGATATTAACCTCTTTGTTTTGCCTGTCCATTAATCATGAAGTTAGTTGTTAAGGCTCTACTCTGTCATGTCCCAAACCTTCATGCTTTTAAGTGCTTAACTGGCAAGGGTTTCCACCATTGCCAGTACGTTACTTATGCGCACGTGTCTGCAAAGGCACACACGGAGATTAAGATCCGTGGCACTGCACAGGGAAAGACCGGTCGTATTTTGAATGAAGTCTTGTTAGTCCATATGTATCACTTTTGGATGACCAGAAGATTAAGCCCCAGGCCCCCAGATGATAGGACGAGTAGTGATGCGAGAAGTGGATGTCCGGAGAATGATGGGAATAATCGGTGACCATTTTGCAGTTTGAAATTCTTTCTAAACTTGGCTTTTCTTCGAGCTAGTGATCTCAAGTGATCTTTTAATCAAGAACAAACGCAAGGGGTTTCAAAACATTTTCATGTTTCTCGTTGCCGAAGTGATGTTTAATAGATCTTAAGCAGGCCTCACGAGAAAATTGGGATTTTGGGTTTGTGGATCACCAATAACTCACCTACTGATCTTGTCTGTCATTGGAAAAATTATCTAGGAAAATCTCGTTAAAATCCCAAAGGGAATAACCCTAAAGCGAGTCCAATGCTCGAAAGTCAATTCATAGCAAAGAAATATTTGTCCCCAGAGGCTAGATCTGTTGCACATTGCACATGCTGCCATGCAGCTTCGAATCTACCCTGATTTTTGGGTCACACGCAAGTTAACAATGTTGCTAGAGAATGTTAGTCAATTGTCAATCCTCAACTAGTTAACTTCGTACATGCTTCTTGATTTTTCTAGGTTTGTTACTTATTAATTAACTCCTCTTTTTCTCTCTCTAATTAAGTTTTTTCCTACTCTCTTACTCTTCATTCTTCTTTTCTCTCTCACACGTAATAATTTGTCAATTATTTTCATGATTTATTAACTTGGTTTTGAATTTAATATTTTCTCAAATACTAACTTGGTTTTCTCATGAACTTGGTTTTTTTCATTTTAAAATTTTATTCAAAAGCTTCTTTTTTGCAAATACCAAGTAATTTGATTCAACAAATAATAGTTTAAATAAAAGTAATCCAAACAAAAATAGCCTTATTTTTCCTTCAATATTCATGGGGTATACAAAGTAATGCAATTTAAACTTACGTTGATCTACTTATTAGAGAATATGAATATTTGGTAGAAGTCAAGATGTACACAACGAATATGAATATATGGTAGAAGTCAAGACGTTGCATGATATATATACATATATATATATATATATATATATAAGGAAAAAAATGATAAGATTTTAACAATAGTAATTGCACAGGGGCATGAAAACAAGTAGAATTCAAGGGAATAAAACATTTTGCATCTCAAAGAAAAAAAAATTTAAATATGCTAAAGAATTGAGTTATAATGATGAAATTTGTTGGAGTTAAATCATATTGTATTTGCCAAAAAAAAAAAAAATAGAACTAACCCTTCTCATTTCATCCAATCATTTCCTTTCTTTCCTCAAAAGCGAATGTTAACACACAAAAAACTAATCCCTCTGCTTTCGCTCCTTTTGCTTCCTACGCATTTCCTCAAGGCAAACTTAAATTTGGACGTAAATAATAGGCTTGATCATGAAAAGTTTCAAATATTATTAATAAGGTCCATCAATACGAACATCAATAGTAAATATTTTTTTTAACCCTCCTACTACTCCCCACACCCTTCTTACACCTAACTGTCAGATACAAGATTCTAATTAACTTGATAGCAAAGAGCGCTCTAAGAGCCTTCTTCTAATCATTAGGCCAACCCTAGTGGATATCAATAATAAGCTTGATATTCAAAAGTTCTAAGGGTGCGTTTGGTTCATGGATTGGATGAGAGGGGATAATTTATCGTCGAATTACTCATCCTAGGTTGAGTTATCCCCGGATGAGTAATCTTATTATCCAGTGTTTGGTTGGCTTTTTATTGGATAGGATGTTTTAGAAAATAATTTAATCTTGTATTTGATTGGAAATAGTATGATATGGGATTATTTATTTATAGACCAAAATACTATTTTTTCTAGAACTTACAACTAGGGTGTTCGAGTTTTAATAAACACAAACTCAACTTGCAAATACATACACACACATACACACATGCGTGTGTGTGTGATTATAAGCGGAGTTCAGTCTTATTAAATGGGTTCACAAGTATCAATTTATATGTCTAAACTTTTATGAATTAAATTTGACAAAGAAAATATGATTATATAATTAATTAATAGGACCAAAATAATATAAAATTTTACTCTTATTTTTAGTAGGGGTAAATTAATTTAGAATTTTAGTAGGGCCAAATTAGCCAAAAAAATATAATTTATTAATAATAGGAACAAATTAGTCCAAAATTATTTATTTCAATAAAATGGGTAAAATAGTTCAAAACATAATTTTTTATTGGCATGGGCAAATTTGTCTCAAATTTTAGTTATTTCATTAATATAGACAAATGAGTAAAAAGTTTAATTTTATTAATGGCATAGGCAAAATTATGATATATCATTAATATGGGCAAATTAGTCCAAAACTTAGTTTTTTTATTAGTAAGGGTAAATTTGTCAAAAATTTATTAAATGATTAATAGGGACAAATTAGTCCGAAATTTAGATAATATTATAGAGAATTGTAAATTTATATAATTGTTTGAATAAAGTATTATTTTATTAATATGGTAAATGAGTGTCAATTATCATCATCCCACCTCTTATCTTATCCCGGGATAACCCGGATTAGTTCCATGTACCAAATGAACCCTAAGTATTATTAATAGGGTCCATCAGTTTAATAAATGGTCTTAGTATTATTGGACTTGCCTTCTTTTTTTGGTGGGCTTATCAGGTGCCCACAAGAATATTAATAAAATAAAATAATTAGGATTATGTTATGAAATAATAAAATTATAGATGTTTATTACATTTATCTCAATCCATAACAATCTATCACTATCTTCTAGTTATAGATGAGATTTTATCACTATCTTTCTGTAGATAAGATTTAATCAAAATGACAGTTAGTTGATGTCACCCTCTCTTGTATCTGATACATTGAACTCAAGTTCATTTGAGTAAATGAAAGAATAGTTCTCCTTTCTTGTCTACTTTTTCCTTTACTTTTCTTGAGTTCATTAAGTTTCTTAGCATAGTGCCCACTACATAAACAATACAAATTTTACATCATATAAGTTATTAGTTTTAGAACAAATTAACAGTATTAAACTTATAATAAATTAACTTTTTAACACTGACATTATGGTGATTTTTTTTACACTAATAGTTTTGGATGTCTATCATATGTACACAATTTGAATTTGATTTGAATTCATCTTATGTGGTATGATCTAAATTTACTGACATAAAAAAAATTATATATTGATAGTATATAAAAAAGTTAGATCTATCCAATGGGTGCCTAATGGGCACTCGTTAAGATATATTTCAAGCGTTAGATTTTTAGAAAAATAAAATTAATTAGGAAAAGTGATAAATATAAGAGAGGATAGTAATAGTTAATCTGTTGCTAACTGTATATACATGTTAGGTTAAGTGAAATTTAGGTGTGTTAATGAATGCCTATTGAATACCGGTCAGAAAAATCCAAAAAAGTTATCCAACAATTGGGGCCTAAGTTTTGTGGTGGTATAGATATGAAGACTATATTGTAAAAAAGTCACTGTAAATGCAAACATGGAAAATATTAAATTTTTTAAGGACATTTTAATTTTTCATCAAACATGGTCTCTTTTCCCTCTGTTTGCCCTTACTTTTGAAAGGAAATCAATTTGAAATACAATTACTGGGACTAATCCTTATCTTTGCCTCCTCAAAAATCTAAGCAAACGCACAAGAAAAACCCTCAATTTTCTTTCCTTTTCTTCCTATTCCTTCAAAGGAAACAATTGACATAGTTCTAAAACTCAATATGGTACTTGAACTAAAAAGGAAATACGTACGATGATCTTTCTAGTTTCTAATTGTCAATCATGACTAAGATCTGAAAAATACTAAAGAATCATAAATCTTCAACCTTTAATTTTTGAATGAATTGAAAAAAATTGGAGAAGGAATGGCAATCCTTCAAGATCAAACAAAGGCTGCTGCGAAGGATATTTACCGAGTCACATTCGATCGAATGAAAGCTAAAGTTGAAGCATCAGGCTTGAGACTTGAGTGGCTCACCAGTCACCAATTGCTTTTGCAATTTTAGACGGTGAACTTGTATTGAAAGGATGTACGACAATATCAAAATAAACATTTGCAATTACATGTGACGTTAGCAGAACTTTTTTCCCCAAAAAAAAAAAAAGAAAAAAAAAGAAGTGTTTCAATAGCCATTTCCCAAGGAACCAAACCTTAGACATACCCCTTGTTGCCATTTTTTCAAAAGTGTTGTAAACTAATCATATAACAACTAAAAGTAGAGATTGAAATAATACAATAGAGACAAGTACAGAGAATGAAAGATTATTTTATTAGTAATTCAAGTGATCAAAGTTGTTATTACAAGTGAGGTTAGAATACCTTTATTTATAAGCAAACCAAGATTTAATGAACCCTATTTAATATCCATACATGAATTTAGTAGTTCTATAGATGAATTAACGAACTACGAGAGGATATATCAATGTACTTATGAATCTTGTGGAAATACATGTATCAATCTTCTTGGCAATATAAATGGACATCCACATTAATACAAATAATTATTTAATAACACTCCTCCTTGGATGTTCATTAGACAAAAAATATATCTCATTAGCTAAGTTTTTTGGGAGTTGTATAAAACTCTACTGTAACTTACTGTAAAAGTTGTAGAAAAAATTTTTGAAAGTGATTTTATGTGTTTTAGGGGTGTTATATTAAAAACTTTGAGAGCTTTTTGAGCATTCTTGCAGATAATGTAGGAAACAAACAAGTTTTATACAAACTTGCTAAAACTTTGCATTAAAATTTTGAAAGTTTTTTAAGGTTCCTATAGCAAAAGTAGGTAAAAAACTAGTATCATACAAATCTGGTAAAAAACTCGGCTGCCAAACAAGGCCCTTATTAGGGAAAGACCCAATGGGACAAAACCATAATGAAGGAAAAAGAGTACACTATTCTTGTGTATTTTCTCTCCTTGATTCAAACATCATTTGAGATCTTTTAACCAATGCATTTCAATATTTTTCACCAATTTCTTAAACGTTGCAGTCGGTAATGTCTTGACAAATAAATCTGCCAAATTATCCTTTGATCATATTTTGTTGTCATATCAATTTCACTATTCTTTTGTAAATCATGAGTAAAGAAGAATTTTGGTGAAATGTTTCATCCTATCTCCTTTAATATATTCTCCTTTCAATTGAGTTATACAATCTGCATTATCCTCATATAATAGAGTCGCATGATTTTCTTTTTTGGAGGATAACCCACAACTTTTTCGGATGTAGTGGGTCATTGATCTTAACCAAATACATTCCCGACTGGTATCATGAATTGCTATTATTTCAACATGATTAAAAGAATTAGCAACTATTGATTGTTTTGTAGAATCGCCATGAAATAGTTGTATTGCCACATATAAATAGATAACCGGTCTGAGACCTTACTTTATGTAGGTCAGATAAATACCCAACATTAGCATAACCAATCAATTTAGATCTAAGATTTATTCGAACAAAATAAGTCAAGATCAATTGTTCATTGAAAATAGCAAAAAATGTATTTAATGCCATACTAATGTCATTTAGTCGGTGAGGAGTTAAATCTTGCTAATAAATTCACTGCAAACGATATATCTGCTCTTATACAATTAGCAAGATATATTAATACACCAATTGCATTGAGATATGGTATTTCGGACCAACTATCTCTTCATTTTCCTCTTGTGGTCTAAAAGGACCTATTATTAAGATCAAGTGATCTAATGATTATTGAGGTACTTTATGTATGTGCTTTATTGATAAAAAATCACTTTAATACCTTCTAGGTATAAGCAGTTTGGTACGATAAAAATTCCACTTTCCAAATGCTCAATTGTAAATCAAAGCAAAACTTTGTCTCACCAAAATCTTTTATCTCAAATTCTTTCTTCAAATATTCAACAGTTTTCTGAATCTCTTCAGGAGTTCTAATCAGATTAAGATCATCAACATATACAACAATTATCACAGAACTTGACCCATTTTTCTTTATAAAAACATATGGCTATATTGGGTCATTGGTATAACCTTTAATCAAACACTCACTGAGTTGGTTATACCACATATGTCTAGATTGTTTAAACCCATACAAAGACCTCCATAATTTAATAGAATAAACATCTTTAGAATTTGATTTACATGCTTCAGGCAAGTTGAATCCTTTAGGGATTCTCATGTAAATATCATTATCAAGATTTCTATATAATTAAGCAGTGACTATATCCATTAGACGCATTTCTAACTTTTCATGCACTGTTAAACTCACAAGATATGTGATTGCATTCACTACAGGTGAATACGTTTCATCATAATCAAATTTAGGTATTGTGAAAATCCTTGGGTTACAAGTTTTGTTTTATATCTCACAATTTCATTTTTCTCATTTCTTTTCCTTACAAATACTCATTTATATCCCACTAGCTTTACACCTTCAAGTGTTTGGACTACAGGTCCAATAACTTTTCTTTTGCCAATGAATCTAATTCAAATTGGATGACATCTTTTCATTTTGACCAATCATTTCTCCATCGACATTCATCAATCGATGTATGTTTTCATGATTCTCATTTTCTTTCATAATATCAAGAGTTACGCAATGTGTAACTTCTTTTTATTTAGGCTCCAATTTGAAATTTTCTATAATTCATTCTCTTCAGGAGTAAATTTTTCAGGAATTACCTCTTCAGGAGCGACCTCTTCAGGAGGTTGAATTTTGCTATGACATCTATTTCATCTCCGGAGATATTTGAAATCAAAATATCTTATTTTAGTAGGCCAGCCATAAATTCATTTGTAGCACTTGTATGTGTCCTTCGGGGACATCAATTTTGACTATAGTATTTACTACAGGAATATTCAATTCAATAACTCTTCTGGAGTCGATAAATATATTTGATAATTGATTTGCAATTTGCTGCAAATAAGTAATCTATTTAACTTGCAATTCACATGATTTGATATGAGAAGTAAGGAAATCCAATAATATTTTTCAAATGATTTCCTTTCGATTGATCATTTCCTCCCCTAATGTCGGGAAGTGTACAAAATCATAAATCATTTTATAAATAGATCACCCATCAATATTTCATGATTTCTAATTATAAAGGTAATTCACCTCCGACAAATATTTCTATTGGAGCCACAGATAGCATAAGGGGTATGTATGAATAATTGTCCGATCTTATTTTTGATAAATCATAAATATGTTGGGATCAATAAACTTCTAATTTACTGTAGGTGATGATTTTGATTTAATCAAATGAAAATAAAGACAACTATAACAATAACCATTTCACCTTCGAATGGTTTTGTGGTATAATCAACCTTATCTCATTTGATGATATCTCTTATTAACTGATTTTGTGTCTTGAAATGATATCCATTTCAGTGGATATTTTTGAAGTCAATATATTTCTTTGAGACCTTGGGAGATGATAGTATATCATTTATAACAAACTTTATTTCTTTGGGAAAAAATATAGTGGTGGCTTTCTATAATTTTTAATTATTTTACGACCATCAATGATTATGTTTGTCTCTCATATTTTCTCATATTTTCAAATAGGAATATAGTGTGCATAGTAACACCACCATCAGTGAGACATACATGATCATTATCATAATTTTTAAACCCAAATATTTGACATCTATTTCTTCTTAAGAAGAAATAATAAAGAGACATTTTTCGTTCAGAAAGAAATAATAAAGAGATTATTCTTTTCACGAAGAATTAATAAAGAAACTTATACTACTGCGATTCTTCTTGAAACTGTAATAGCCCGTCACTCCATCCTGGAAGATATAATAGAGTAGTTCATTAATGTATGAAACTGTAATAGCCCATCACTGCATCCTGGAAGATATAATAGAGTAGTTCATTAATGTATAAAATGCTCTTTGCTTCAGGCGCATCCTTTCTCTCCGCGATTACTTGCGTGTTCCAATATACACCACCAATTCTATACGTCCCAACATGTGTTTTCCCCAACGAACAGCAGTACAGAACGAAGATTACGCATCTTGGAGAAGTAGGGAACTAGGGATGGTGGAGCGAGTAGCATCGTAAGTGAACTTGGGCACTGAGATAACAACTTAACAAGGTCTAAAAATGCATTGTAGAAGGTGAATATGGTTTTCTTGGAAGACCCTACATAATCAGCTGTAACTATAAGCAACCAACCCTGTTTTGAGGCACAGACTTTCGGACATCTACCATTATGCCTAATACACCTATTACTTGGAACATGTACAGGTTTGGTGGGAGCATATGGAGATATAACGGTGGGACTATATGAAGGACTGGTGGGACTATATATGGGTGTGGTGGTAGTACATGCAGGACTTGTCAGACTAGATCGAAATATGGTGGGACTACATCTGAGATCGGGGGAAAACAGCCAGCTGGGTAAGTGAGAGATGCAAAGGGTGCGCATGAGAAGTGGGGATGGGAAAGATCAGGGCTGGCTGCAGGACAAGTCTCACTTCTGATGAGCACAGTTGCAGGAGTCAGCCTTGTTGGATCCTGAGGGTCGATAAACTGACATTCAAAGGATTCGTCAGTAGATCTACACCGCCTATGCCAGCGGGTATAGTCATGGTAATATATCATGACCCATGGGAAGTTTAGCAGCAGGAGTACCGCAGCAATTGCAGACTCTAATCGGGAAGACATGGTAATTTGTTCTTGATGATTCTCAAGATGTCCTCAGGAAGATCAGCCCATGGTCTATCCCTGTTCTCAATTTGAATCTTTTCCGTCCCCATGTATGTTTGTTAAGTGGATATTACAGATAAATTTTCTTTTTCAAAGTCTTATCAGAGCACCATTTTCAGTTTTCTGGCAAGAATTGCGAGGACTCTCCCAGTTATTGTGTGTACTCTAAAAAGTGTGACCATGTTTCGTTTGGAGCAATACTTTTATAGACGCTGAATAGAAGTCGGCTGGAGGCGATGTGGGATATTGCCATATTGGAGAGTATTGGAATCTAACTCCACTTTGCACCCCTAATTTCTGATTCATTCCCACTTGGCACCCCGAAGTTTGTCCTTTTCGCTTTTGCTGTGATTCTTGAGCTGCAATTCAGTCCTAAATCTTCCGACTTATACTCTCTTGATCCTCTTCATAAATAGAAGCTCAATTAAATTTTGTGGGGGTTTTAAAGATTTAAAGACTAAATTTAGATTCCCAAGATATACATCCTTTTTTCAAGGTCTAAATCCCCACAAATATATGATTCCCAGTTCATTATTCCACAATGGCAGAAATTAATGATTATTCACTCTTTGATTGAATTTTCAATTTTTTTTCTAGCTATTATTTGACAAAGCTAATTTGTAAGTGTAAGTGTTTTATTAGATCGCGAGGTGTGACAATCAATTCATGGGTAAAGAATTAAAGACTGAATTAGGATTTTCAACATATACAATACTTTTTTTCTCAAGAAAAGATCTTCTAGGTCTAAATCCTCAAATTATGAAATGAATTTGTCCTTAAAATTTATTACAGAAGTGCAAAAACTGAAAATAACCAGACATGTTTCTAAATTACCAGGTTGAGGTTCCGAACATCCCTGTACAGCATACGTCTTCATATCTACTGGTGCTCACCTCTTGCTTGTCCCACCAGAGGGGGAAAAAAAGGACTTCCAGATACGGCTACCAAAGCCCTGACCCGATTTCCTGCCTTTCTTCCTCTTCTTCCTTGCAATTCCTTCTTCCTCAGTAATTCATTGAGTTACTAGTCATTGGTAAATTTCCCCTTCTTATGGTTCTTGTTCCTTTTTTGGGATAAATTTTCTGGTAATGCTTTACTCCTTTGATTAGTTAGTAATTTTCTTACATTTATGTGTTACATTTTCATGTTGGTTTGTGCTTATTTATGTTTAGTACTTACGAGAACAAACTTAATGCTGCAATATTGAAGAGGGGAAAAGAAGGGCAAAAAAACAAGAAAAAGATACAGTGGTAGAGATAGGAAAAGAGCTGTTGTTTTAGAATGCGCTTTTTTGGTTTTGTTTATGAAGAAAAAATATGTTCTTTTTGCGGTTAAATCCCTTTGCTTGAGTTAAGATTTTTGGAACTAAAGATATTACAGCTACTGCTTGATTTCGAGCATGATTTTTTGTTTTGTTGATGGAGCAAAATCTGTCCTTTTTACCTTTGATTTCTCTGTTTGAGGTTTGATTTTGGAACCCTTTGCGCAGTTTGAGAAATGGAGGCTGAAAGCTGGGCGAATTTTTCAGAAACAAGTGATTCTGAGGGTTTCTTGGATGACTTCAATGATGAGGAGAATTTCTATGCATCTGGTGACATACCCAAATTGCAATTTAGGTGCCTATAATTTGTTCATTAATTCTTTTTGTTCTTTTGTGGGTTGGTTTTGTGGGTGAAGTTCCTCCAGATGACTGTGTTTTATTAATCGTTGTTTTGTTGCCCCTTAAAGAAAAGATGTGTCGAAAGCACGGTGGATTGATGATCTGGAAATGGCTGAGGTGGTGGAGAGAAAGGGAGGGATGTGGACAACTACTGGAATAGTTCGTAGTGGCAAAATTTACTGCTCTATCGAAGAAACTTTGTAGGTGATGGGACTTCTGTTTCTTTATGTCTACATATTCAGAGTTGTTTTTTGTTTAAATTGTTTCATCCTTATTCAGTCAGTACAGAAGACCAAAGAAATCAGAGAATGATCATATTTTGCATGTCTTGATAATTCTGAGCTGGTGCTAAGTATATCTTTTATTGGCACTTGGTTTGATTTAATAAATTTATGAACTTTTTTGGTAACACAAGTTGTGGATAGCCTGGCTTTGTATCCTTTTCTATAAGTAAGGTTCCTTCAAGGTTGGACCAATATTGTGTTGGCTAGACATGAAACGTGAGCAAATGAATTTAATGTTTGATACACATGACTGCATATATAGTTAGTTAACTTATGGTGGCTTTCCTATAGGAGAGATGTTGCTACAAGTTTCTCTTACTTGTCATTGTATGCTACCTATACTCATTCAGTTAAAAAAGGACTTTAGATGCATGCTTCGTTGGTAATTTAAGCCATCTTGGTTCAATGAAGCTCTGGAGTTTGGCACATTGATTTCATAGTGTGACGTCTTTGAATAATCTTTGGTATTTTAAAAGACTGTACTTTTTTTCTTTTACTGTTAGTTTCTCATTTAGGGCACTTCCATTGCATTCTGACAATGCTCAATTTGTTCAAAATGGTGGTATGGTGATTAAGATGAAAAACTGTCATCCTTAATCCCGCTAATTGCATCCCAAAAGGAGCATTTCGATTTCCATTTAATTCATCTGAAATCTTGAATTTCACTGAATATTCCATTAGAATGAAGGATTTAAGTCTTGCAGACAGCTATATTTAGCAATTGTGAAGCATTCTTGATATTTGCGTGCTCTAAGAATTAAGCTACACATCACAGAGTTTGATAAAGAAAAGATCACTTTATATTTGATTTCAAATTAGGCAGTTGACTGTTTAGCACCTATTTGCTCTACCTGAGGATTTCATTAATTTCCTTATTGTGAGCCATATCTACTGAAGCAGATAAGGACCAGAAATAGCACAGAAGAGATTATTAGCATTGCTTAATCCCTGCATTTTGGTACTTCAAGAGAATAATATCTCAGTTGTTTTTCTTTTGTAGGTTTTTGGCTGAAATTGGAGCTTTGCATCTTCTGGATGAGGACAATACACCCCTTCCCCTGAAAGATATTTACAGGAAAGTTCAAGAAAAGAAGAATGGATGCTCATGGGAGTCTTTTGAGGTGTATAAACACTTAAAAGCTCTTGGTTATGTTGTTGGGCGGCATGGTATGCCTTGGACAATGAAGACAGCTAAAGTCAGTTCTTGTGCCCAAGATTCAACAGATGTAAATGAGAAAGTGATTGGAGAGTCAAGGGAGAGTTTTATTATTACTGAGATGTTTCGTGGCGTAGATATTAATGAAGTTAGACCATTATTTGATGTTTACCCTCCTAATAGCAAGTTTAAGAAGTCTTCTCCTGGCACCCCATGTTTCATTCTCTGTCTTACAAGGTAATTCTAATTCAGAGCTTTTTGACTAAATTTGTTCAAATCTACAGAAAACTTGTGTCGTGCATGTGGTGTCTGTGTTGAATGGCTGATGATACATGCTTGAATGCATAGACTTAAAGAGAAACTAGAAGTTTCTTAAGGGATTCAGGTGAGATTGCTTTTTCTTGATGTAATTTAACACTAAATTACACTAAGCGCCTCACCTTTATTCCCTTGAACATTGTCGGTGATTTCTTTCTCAAGCTCTTCTTTGCTTAACCTAAACTTGAAAAGATGATGGATTTTTTGTGTTCTGGTTCGTGTTTTGTGTATTTAACAATAACAAAATCTGCTTCTTGTGCTAGTGTCCATCCTCCGTCAAAACAAGAGATTGAGGAGCTTGAGAGATGTTGCCGTGGCTGCCCTCTAAAATTCTGTAATGTTGATCATGGACGTGTCAGTTTCTTCTCATTCAACAGATTGGAGCTTCCTATACTTCCTTGATCTTTTCCAACAAATACACTAAATTTTGGGATTGGATGAGATGAGCTATTCTAGACAAAAACGGAACAATATATGTTCTTCTGGATTCTATTCAAAGAACAAATGCATTATGAATTGTTTCTGAGTTTATCATTTGGAAGTTAAGAACTTGGTAATTGTACACTTTGAATCGTGCACATGGCGGTAGCCTTTTTACTGTGCTATAAGTTGCACCACGTAGTGAGTCATGTAGATTAGGATTAATAATCTGATGGAAGCTTTGTACTGTTGGTTATGGATTTTGTGCTTATAACTTTGTCCAGGATGTCTTCCTACTATTGATGTTTTCTGCTGAATCTATCCTAATTTGGTGCAAGTAGCCTTTAAGTTCTCTCTGAAAGTGTTCTAAATGCAGTTACAAGCCTTCTGAGTTTCCAAAACATGATATGCATTTTGGCAATGTTTATGCAGCAGATACAAGCTTTGTTTTGATTATTTCATCCAAGCGTGTCATTAGGGATGTAGGCAGACATTTCTGGTGATGTGTCTACAACTTGATATGTTTCTCCCATGCTGGTTGTGATTCATTCCTTTATAAGGAATATGTTGTCCATACAGTACTATTTTGCAAATTCTTCTTCTTCTTTTTTTCTTTTTTTTTTCTCTTTATTGATTATTCCCTTCTTTGATTGTTGATATTCTTGTACCACCTCTTTTTGGGTGGTTAAAAAGGCTGATACAAGTCCTTCCCAAAATATTTTTACACTACTTTCCTGGCTGAGGAGACTGTATTCACTTATTTTTTTCTTGTTAGAAACCATTCTTTGCTGTCTTAGGACACGGCTTTCAATGGCAATAATGTTGCATCATATTTGGCATTCTACCTCCTTGGAAGAACATCTGCTTAATTTTGTGATAGGCGCGCCTTAATAGCTAGCAAATTGATACTTAAATAGTTTTGGTTTCTGTCTTATGGGTTGAAGTAAGAGTGAACTTTAATTCTTAAGCTAGGTCTAAGGAATACATCTAATAAAATTGTTCTGATTGTTTTATTTCCAATCTTGAGTAAGGATGCATCATATCTAGCATTGAACTTTCTTGTGAAAACGTCTACTTTATTTTCTGTTCACTGTGTTAACAGCCAGCAAAATTGCTACTTGAAAATTTTTAATGCCTGTCTTATGAAGTAAGATCCACTTTGGAACTTCAATTGTCAGGCTAGGCCTGAGGATTAGCATCTGACAGAAATGGTTGTGGTTGTTGTTGTTGTTTTTTATTTTCCCCCCAATTAAAACCGGTAGTCCTTTGTTCTTGGTTCTCTCTTATTGTCTCCAAATGGGGAGGCAGAACCCAAAACATAATATGATTAAATATTGTTGTTTTATCTCTTTCTTCCGTGCAGTTTGATTTCATAAGAGAGGAGGGTGCACTATAGAGCATTATAATTTTGTCATAAATAACAGTTATTTACGCAATTAACTAGGACGATGCAGCCCATTATGCATGTTATGGCTATTGAGCTTGGCTCTTGAGATTTAGAATCTAAAATGTTTTTATTCAGGATTATCATGAGGAGTCCACAGTCCCAAATTCCAGTTGATTAGGAGTCTTTTATTTCACAATTTTGCGATGTTTCTCTTTATTATTTTTGGTTAGGAAAAACAATGCCCAAGATTTGTTTATGGTGCCTCTATAATATGCATATGGACCCATAGCTGATGAGAGTGCTGCTCATAAGTGACTAAAATGCAGCTCCTGGGAAGCTTTGTACTATTGATTATGGATTTTGTGCTTATGACTTTGTCTAGGATGTCTTGCAACCTTCTGATGTGCCTGGTTCCAAGCTATTCTAATATTGTGTGAGTAGCCTTTAAGTTCTCTCCCAAAGTTTGTATTGATTCAAGGCTTTGGTCAATATTAATGCAGATGCCAGGGTTTGTTGTGTCCATACAAACCTTTTGAACTTCCAAAATATGATTTGCATTTGGTAAATATTTAGGTAGACAACTAGGCTTTTCTTTAATTTGATTATCTCCTCCAAGCAAGCCATTCAAACTCGACCTGTTTCTCCCTTACTGGTTGAGATGTTGTCCATTATAAGGAAGGATGTCTGCTTTATTTGTTTTTGGCTCCATGTGTGAAAATTGAACTTTGATAATTTTAATTTTTCTGGGATGAAGTATGATCCAGTATTGGACTTCAACTCTTAAGCTTGATCCAGAGAATTGCTATTGTTAGAAAATTGTTCTGATTTGAGTATTGTTAGAATCTATCTGTCGATTCGGATCACTAATCTGATGTTATTCATAGGAGGCTTGGTACTGTTGCTTAGAGATTTGCACTTATAATTTTGTCTACGATGTTTTGCTACCTTCTGATTTTGCCAAGTTCAAACTTTAAACCATTCTAATACGGTGTGAGGCCGTGGGCAGCCTATTAGTTCTCTTTCAAAGTTCATATAGATAGTAGGGGTGTTCACAGGTTGGATATTTGATCCGTTTTCGATTTAAATTTTTTTAAAATATATAAATTCTAAAGATAAAATGAAATTTAAATATACTAGAATTTCAAAAATATCATGTGAGTGATGTATTGCACTAATATATGAGTTCTTAATCGAAATTATAGGTGATATGTTGTACTAATTTTCATCCTTGTTTTATTTTACTCTAATCAAATCAATAAGATCCAATACTTAACCTACATTTTTTTATCTACAAAATTATATGATAATATGCTTAAAACTTAACATCATGTATAAAGAAACAAGAACTAAGAAACAAGAAATAGACTATTATAAATTAGTGGCTTTAATGTACAAAAAAAAATTCAATAAAAAAGTAGGAAAGTGGTATGGTGATTGGATTAGATATTTTTGGAGCACAAAAAACAATACTCAAATTCGATTTGCATATGATTTGACGAATCTGGTAATGATGTCTGAATTCGATTCGCATGATTTGTTCATTTGGATGTGATCCAATCTGCATATGATTCGACAAATCTGAAAATCCACTGATTCAAATCAGATTACCAGATTTTTCTGACTATTGGATCAAGATGCTTACACCCTAGTAGATACAGAGGCATTGGTAGATACTTACGGAAATAAGAGGCCCCATTTTCTTGCACGCCTTTGGTCCAAAATATATTTGTTGAAGGCTTTTCTGTTTTGTCCATATCTTTCTCCAATGGGTTGTCGACTGCCATCCCTTTCTCCGTCGGATCCCTCTATGGCGGAGATGTCTCCACCAAGTGGAAAGCTACCACTTCCCTCAGTGTTGGACACCTGGCTGGCACTGAAATTGAGGATGTCCGGTGCATTGATGGAAGAAGTGGAGGCCGGGTTAGACACCGGGTGAACCGGTTAGAATTTGAGATGACAACCCAATATTGCATTCAGTCAGCCAGCCACTTCGTGTAGACCGACAGGTGGGAGGACAAAAATGATCGTGGATACAAAGAAATTGCGCAATAAAACCTGAAAAAGATGAAAAATATTAAGTGGCTATCGAAATTTCAGGGTAGGGTGGCCACGGTTCAGGTTTGAATCGAAATCGGACCGAAATCGAATCGGTGGTTTATCGAACCTAAATCAGAACCGGAATTGAGAAACCGGAACCGGAACTGTAATCGTGGCTAAAAGTTTAGATTCAGGTTCACAAAACTTTTGAACCAGAACTGGAACCGGCTATTCAAGACCTATTCAAACCGTCTAAAATACATTTATATCCTAAGTTGTTGGGTTTTTTTGATTCAATTTAGAATTGAATTTCAATAACCAGCACCCAATATCAAACAGTCTTAGTTTTAATCTAACAACCTATTATCCAAATTTATTAATAAATCCAGATACAATAAATAATTTAATCTAAATCCAATTTAATCAGAGTGTTAAAGTTAGACTAATCAAAGTATTAAATTAGCATTTGATGACACTTTGAGTTTGACTAGTTACTATGACAAATTCTCAATATAAATTGAGATATTTTTTCATAAAATTTGTATTCTTTATTTTTCCTTGCCACATGATAGTACAATAAAATTCATAATTTTTTCAATATTAGTTGTTATATTTACTTAAAATTAATTTTATAATATAAGTATTTATGCGTAACTAGGAGAACCGAAACCAGAATCGGAAGAAATCGAAATCGTAATTGAACTGGAACCGGAGATTCAAGAACTGTAACCGTAACCGTTCCTGTAAGGACCGGTTCAGATTCCACTTTTTAATAGAAACAAAACCTTTAGCTTTCAAACCGGAACCGGATTTGGAACCGTGGCCATCTCTGTTTCAAGGTGTACCCGATTACTTGGGGCTGGGATGCAAGTGCAATAAAACTTGAAGTCCTCCGGCTGTGGCTTTGGAGTAGATAAACTTCTAGCATGCAGTTATGCCAATTAAAGCTCTAAGAGACATCTTGAAAGAACTAATTGAGCCCAACCTGTAAATTTGTTAAGTTATTCTTTAAATGGAAAATGCGAGGTTTCTATCAGAGTTAGGAGTTAGGACATCCTTTAAGGAAAATTATCGTATGAATTGGACAAAAGATGTTGGAGTTTGAAACCAATGAAGAAGTTAGAAAAAGCATTAATACATGAAGTTAAATTATTACGTTTTGCACGGTTGAGAGCAGTGCAAAGTAATATACCTTTTGCCATAAAAAATCAATTGTAAATACTAGTCACATTGACATATCATTGCATATAATTTCAAAGTATCAATAAGGGAGAAAAAAAATACTAAATACCTATCAAAACTCGCACAACTCAATAAAATTAGGATGTGGAGAAGCAAAATCTTCTGTGTGTAGTAACACTCGTAATCAAAACCTATTAGGAAAGGTAAAAGAATAGTAGTAGTGGTTATAGTAGTAATACTAACAAAATACAACAACAACAACTACTACTACTGCTACTACTAATAATAATAATCATAAAGATGGTTCGAATGTTGAGCATCAAAACGATAATTATTTCCCTAAATTGCAATAATTTTGTCAAAGATTATGAAGACACTGCAAGGAGACACGAGCCCTGAATAGTGAGCACTTGATTTTGCAATAGCAATCTTTCGCCTAGATGTTCTTTAAGACATAAATGTATTCGAAAACAAGAAACAAATGTTGAACCGGATGAAATTTAATCTATAATAGGACTTTTAAAAAGTTTAAATTTAAATTCCTGTAGGACTTTTTATGAAGTTGATTTACTCCAAGTAATAAATTAAAGGAAATTTACTTTCAATTAGGATTATACAAAACCGATCTTTCAATTAAGATTTATACATGTCCTATTTTGTCCAATTAATGCAGTAATATTATTCCTTTGGACTTTAATTTATAAACGTAGTATTATTTCCTCCAAAGTTCTTAATTAGAAATTATGAATGCTTCTCAAACTTCATCACTATCTTATGAAGGATAAGCACTCTTGCAAGCTCCATTGTTAAGAGATAGTTTTTTCTTTTTTCTTGCCTTTTGGATTTAAAATGTTTTCTATTACATTTTATGTATACTGATATGTATGTTTAGTCCACACATGATAAAATCAATTAATTATTCTTGATTAGTTTTGGTTGTTAATTGGGCTTCCATGTTGAAATTAAAGGTATATTTCATTATTTTTATGACTTAGATAATGGAAGGAGTAGGAAGTGACAGCTTTCCATGTTCTCCCTACAAATTATTTTGACAATCCTATTCGATTTTTTATAGATATATTCTGATTACTTATTCCTATCCATGTATTATTCGTATTTGACAAATTGAAGTTGATTTAATTCATAGATGATTTTAATCAGATGAAAGAGTGTTGAACATAATTCCATATGCCTTGCACTGATAGGAGATGCTTTACATTGATAGGAGAGAAGGGTAGGAAAACTAATGTTCTTTTTATTTTGTTTAAAATTCTTTCTTTGATCATTAAAAATATCATATTACCGGGCATGGTTTTTGATATTAACAACATATTCTTATACCTGTATGTAAATGAATATGAAGATATGTTAAAGTAAATGAAAATACAGATGTGAATGTAAATATATGCAATGCCATATGGTGTACAATGCATGAGTGGGCGTTTGATCTAAAATAATTACATTTTAAATTGAATAAAAAATTTGCGACATTAATCAGCCTACGAAGATAGATAGCAAGCATAAGGTTAATAAATACCTGTTAATAAATAAGTAGGTGAGATATTCATTGGAGTATAAAGAAAGAAAGAAATGCAATACAAATAAAATAAAAGTTAAATGCATTATTGATCTTTGAGACAATAAAACTAAATGTAAAAGCTATTTCGTGCAAATTTTACTTCTACTTTTCCCATGCTTTTGTACTTATTTCCCCACCCATCCCTCAATTTGCTGTGCCATGGATTTTTATATCCCTTCTTCATTCAATGCTCCACAGTACTGGAACAAAGTCCAACTGAGACCTGCGGTTAGTGATATTCTTCCAGGTAGCAATCGGAAGTTGAGGGCCGGCCAATCAAGAATCAACTTCTCCCACAGGGCCCTGTGTCTTTAGCTGGAAGTCAGGTGCAATCCTCTGCAGGAAGTGCTGCTTTTGGCTTGGTGGAGATAGAGGGATCCGTGGAGGGTTTATAATGCCTGAGTGACACAAATCCTACCAAATCTTTACAACAGATTTGCCTCCTGTGGAGACACAGTTCACTTTTTATGTGCTAGCACAAACCGTTCATTTTTAACTCTGGCCTTTGCCTGGGCCATGGCGTTTAGTGACGGGATAGAAACGGTTAGTTGGGTATGTTACAACTATAATAAAAGGCAGAAACATCTTCATAATATGGGCTGATTGATAGGAAATTGGTAGAACAAAATGGCTAGTTCATCCTTTAGAGAACATTCATACAAATCACTATCATCTCTGAGTATCAAGAATCGGTATTGTGGATGCAATCGCAAGACTATATTAAGAACTTTGTAAAGAGAAAGAAATGCGGATAAAGTGCAAGACTACATTAAAAATTTCAGTGATACAATTACATCCTACCAGTTTTGTCTAATTATTTTTTTTTAATAATAGCTAAATAATTGTTGGAACAAGTGAGGATATTATTAACAATTGAACCTTTTTGATAATAATATGTAGCACCACAATCACTTCAGAGGAGATAAGAGAGATTTTACAAGTGTTGGGGGAGTTAAGTGATATTTGATGAAACATCATGGGAGGTCTTTGAAATTATTCCTTTAGTGACTGCAGTTAACGTTTTAAAAGGTGAAAGTTATTGAAAATTTTATTTATGTTATTGTTGAATTTGTTTTTTCAAGTTGAGTCAATCATTTAGTGACCTAAAGTTTAGGATTTAGTGGCTTAGTGGTCTAGTCTTTAGGAGTAGTTGGGTTATGGAGAAAGTGCCAGAAATGGGACCTAATCTTTAGGGATTTTAGTTATGCATTTTGCCTATTTAAAGGCTCCAAAGGTTCTGAATAAAGTGTGTGTAAAAACATATGGCCACACTACTACTGTTATCTTTTCTGTGAATCAGTTATCAGTGGCATCAGAGCCACAAGACTCCTGAGACCCGAGAGTGAAATTATCTACTTCTTCTCACTACCCGATCCAAATGGCCACTGATTCAAATTTTGTGCAAGTTGCCATCCCTTGCTTTGATGGTCACTATGACCATTGGAGCATGCTCATGGAAAATTTTTTACGGTCCAAAGAATATTGGTCAGTGGTTGAATTCGGAATTCAAGAGCCACCAGCAGGTGTAGCCATGACAGATGCGCAGAAAACAAAAGTTGAAGCTAGAAAGTGAAGAACTATCTCTTCCAGGCTATTGATCATCTCATCTTGGAGACTATTCTTTGCAAAGATACATCCAAGGATATTTAGGATTCAATGAAGACAAAATATCAAGGCTTTTCTAGAGTGAAGCGTGAACAACTTCAAGCCTTGAGGAGGGATTTTGAAGTTTTGCAGATGAAGGATGGGGAATCTATTACAAGTTTTTTTGGAAGGATGATGGAAATTGCAAATAAAATGCGATGCTATGGAGAAGAGATTAAAGATGTTAACATACTAGAAAAAATTCTGCGTTCTATGACACGAGAATTTAACTATGTTGTTTGCTCAATTGAAGAGTCGAACGACATAGATGACCTCTCTCTTGATGAATTGCAGAGCTCTTTGTTAGTCCATGAACAGAAGATGAACCGAAGCTCAACAGTAGAGGAACAAGCTTTAAAAGCTTCTACCAATACTCGTTCCAACAGCTCAAGAGGAAGAGGCAGAGGCCGAGGAAGAGGAAGGGGAGATCGAGGTCATGACAAATATAAGGTAGAGTGCTTTAGATGTCACAAATATGGTCATTATGCTTTTGAATGTTTCACTGAGTTGCCAAATTATAAAGAAAGAGAGGAGAACTCAAATTTTGCGGAAAAAATGAATGAACCAGAAACTTTGTTGATGGCTGTCCATGAAGGAAAGAAGATTGAGTCAAATATTTGGTATGTGGATACAGGCTGCAGCAATCACATGAGTGGGAGTAAGTCTTCTTTTTTGAATCTAAATGAAAGTTTTCATTCTACTGTCAGTTTTGGTGATTTCTCTACTGTGAAAGTGGTGGGAAAAGGTGATGTTAAGATACAGACTAATAATGGTCTTGTGGAAACAATTTCTAATGTGTTGTATGTTCCTGACTTGAAGAGTAATTTGTTGAGTGCTGGTAAGTTGCAAGAAAAGTGGTATGTCATTACAATTAAGAAAGGTGCTTGTGAAATTTATGATCCTAATAGAAGAAGTCCTATTGCAACTATCCAAATGAGT
Organism: Gardenia jasminoides; assembly: GCA_013103745.1. Classification (NCBI taxonomy): domain Eukaryota; kingdom Viridiplantae; phylum Streptophyta; class Magnoliopsida; order Gentianales; family Rubiaceae; genus Gardenia; species Gardenia jasminoides. The sequence continues at coordinate 5,619,630 of CM023098.1, read as the reverse complement.
TCCAACAGGTTATTTCCAATGAAGATTGAAAGCATTCAATCTTGTTTGATGGCTGAATTACAGGACCCCTCATGGTTGTGGCATTTTCGTTATGGCCACTTAAGTTTTGGTGGACTGAGGACTCTGCAACAGAAAACCATGGTGACAGGACTTCCAGAAATTACTCTTCCTCCCCAAGTTTGTGAAGAATGTGTTGTCAGCAAACACCATCGTTCTCAGTTTCCCAAAGGGAAGTCTTGGAGTGCAAAGGATGTGTTGGAGTTGGTGCATTCAATATTTATGGCCCAATAAACCCATCTTCTAATGGAGGTAAAAGATACTTAATTACCTTCATTGATGATTTTTAAAGGAAAACGTGGGTTTATTTTTTACAGGAAAAATTAGAAGCTCTTACTACATTTAAAAGCTTCAAAGCTCTTGTGGAAAATGAGGCAGGCAAGACTGTTAAGTCTCTTCGACCAGATCGGGATGGCGAGTATTGCTCCAAAGAATTTGAAGTTTTTTGCATGCAACATGGCATTCAAAGAGAACTTATAGCTGCATATACACCACAACAAAATGGTGTATCGGAGCGAAAGAACAGAACAATTCTTAATATGGTGAGAACTCTATTAACAAGAGGAAGAGTTCCAAAGACTTTTTGGCCAGAAGCTGTAAACTGGAGTGTTCATGTTTTAAACAGAAGTCCAACTTTTGCTGTTCAAAACAAGACTCCTGAAGAGGCTTGGAGTGGAAGAAGGCTAGTTGTAGATCACTTTAGAATCTTTGGCTGCCTCGCTTATGCCCATATCCCAGATGCGAAAAGGAAAAAACTTGATGACAAAGTTGAGAAATGCATCCTTCTTGGTGTAAGTGAATCCTCCAAAGCCTATAAATTATTCAACCCACTGACAAAGAAGATTGTGACTAGTAGGGATATCATTTTTGAAGAAGAGGGCACCTGGGATTAGGATGGTAGCAGCCTAAACAAGTCCTTTATGATGATGATGCTAAACAGGAGCAAGTTCCAGCACTTGTCATGCCACAAAATTCTTTAGATACAACTCAACCAGCCACTGGAATTTCACAACCAGTTGCTGAAGTAAATGAAGAAGGAGCCCAGTTGGTTGAGTTAGAAAAAGGCCTGCTTGGATGGAAGATTATGAAGTAACTGGGTTAAATAATCCAATTACTCATTTTGCTTTGTTCGCAGATTGTGATCCTACAATTTTTGAGAGGGCTGTCAAAGAAGAAAATGGCAAAAGGCAATGGATGATGAAATCAATTCAATTGAGAAGAATGATACTTGGGAGCTGTGTGATCTTCCTAAGGGGCACAAAACCATTGGTGTAAAATGGGTCTTCAACACAAAGTTAAACAAAAATGGTGGTGTTGACAAGTACAAAGCACGCTTGGTGGCAAAAGGATACAAGCAACAATATGGGGTTGATTATATAGAAGTATTTTCTCCAGTTGCAAGACATGACAGGATTAGATTGGTGGTTGCATTAGCAGCTCAAAATTCTTGGCCTATCTTCTAGCTAGATGTCAAATCAGCATTCTTGCATGGGTATTTGGAGGAGCAGGTATTTATTGAGCAACCCCCTGGTTATATTAAAGATGGAAATGAGAATAAAATTTTTAGACTGAAAAAGGCCCTTTATGGATTAAAGCAAACTCCGAGGGCTTGGTATAGTCGAATTGAGACTTATTTTCTTAAGGTTGGTTTTATAAAATGTCCTTATGAGCATACTATGTTTGTTAAGATTGAAGATGGGGGGAAATTTCTCATAGTCTGCTTGTATGTTGATGACCTTATATTTACTGGAAATTGCGATACCATGTTTGGTGAATTCAAGAAGTCCATGATGAATGAATTTGAAATGTCTGATCTTGGTTGGATGCATTATTTTCTTGGCATAGAAGTAATGCAATCAGATGATGGAATTTTTCTCTCTCAAAAGAAATATGTGGGAGAAATTTTGAACAAATTTCAGATGAAGGATTGTAATTCTATAAGTACTCCAGTTGAGTGTGGCGTGAAACTACACAAAGATCATGATGGGAAGAAGGTTGATAGCACACTTTACAAGCAAATTGTAGGCAATTTAATGTATCTTACTACAACAAGGCCATATATAATGTATTCTGTGAGTTTAATCAGCAAATATATGGAAAGTCCTATGGAGTTGCATTTGTTAGCTGCCAAGAGAATCCTTCGTTATTTGCAAGGAACTTGAGACCTAGGGATATATTACAAGAAGGGTGTAAAATCTAATTTGGTGGGTTATACTGACAGTGATTATGCAGGAGATCAAGATGATGGAAGGAGCACTTCTGGCTATGTTTTTATGCTTGGAACAGGTGCAATTTCCTAGTTGTCAAAGAAGCAACCAATTGTCACTTTATCCAGTACAGAAGCTGAATTTGTTGCAGCTACAGCTGTGCTTGCCAAGCCATATGGCTAAGAAGAATACTTGAGGAGTTGCAGTTCAAGGAATATGGAGCTACTATAATACTATGTGATAACATCTCTACAATCAAGTTGTCAAAGAATCCAGTGCTACACAGAAGAAGCAAGCACATTGATGTGAAGTTTTATTTTTTAAGAGATCTTTGCAAGGATGGAACAGTTGATTTGATGCATTGCAATAGTGATGATCAAGTTGTTGATATATTCGCCAAGGCGCTCAAGAGGGAATCATTTGTGAAGCTCAGAGGATTACTAGGTCTCTGCAACCTAGATTCAGTCAAGGTTGTAAACTGATGTTAGTAAACATCACTTTAAGGGAGGGATTGTTGAAAATTTTATTTATGTTATTGTTGAATTTGTTTTTCCAAGTTGAGTCAATCATTTAGTGGCCTAAAGTTTAGGATTTAGTGGCTTAGTGGTCTAGTCTTTAGGAGTAGTTGGGTTATGGAGAAGGTGTTAGAAATGGGACATAATCTTTAGGGATTTCAGTTGTGCATTTTGCCTATTTAAAGGCTCCAAAGGTTCTGAATAAAGTGTGTGAAAAACTTTGGTCACACTACCACTGCTATCTTTTCTGCAAATCATTTATCAAAAGTGTTGGGTGGACGTTCTATATCTGTCCAATCGGAGCGAAAGTCTTGAGACATGGACGTGAGCCCCACAAATTTTGATATTTTAAATATAAAAAAATAAAATATACACTAATACGATAAAATTAAAATACTGAGACATATATTTGAATGTGCATATTTAAATATATACATAATTTACTAATAAATACAAAAGAATTGATAAAATTAAGAAAGATTATAAAAATATTGTTGTTGACCCATCAAGTAAATTCATAACATAACTCTAACCTATACATTTACTATCTAGAATCATGTTAGCTAAAAAAATAATTATATTTTGCAATTAAGGAAAAGGAAAAAAAATAAAATAAAGTCATAGATGCTTTTATCTTGTATTTTTCTAAACTATTTCCAAAAAGAAATTAAATGGAATTATTCTTCAAAATTATTAAACAATACTAAAGATAAGAAACAAAGATAAGGAAGATAAAATAGTAAAATCAAAGTTTAAAAATAAAAAAAAGTAAAAAAAAAATGTCCCAAATGCCCAACGCCTAAATGTATGGGTGTTCGCCCCACACCCACCAATACTTACGCCCACAGTGTGGGGCGAAAGTTCAACAACACTTGCGCCCCATTCGAATGTCCTAAGGCACTTGGGACTCGTCTCGCCCCGGAATTTGCCCCAGAAACGCCTTTCAAAACATGGCGTAGCATTCCGTCATATCTGGCATATCATTTCCTTGGAAGAATGTCTACATTATTGGTTTTTGGTCCTGTGTGTGAACAACCAGAAAATTGAACTTTGGTAATTTTAGTTTCTGTTTTCTGGATTGAACATAGATCCAGTTTTGGAACTTCAATAAGTTCCAACTCTTAAGCTTGATTGATAGAAATTGTTCTAATTGTTTTGTTTGCATTTTAGACCACTTTATCTTCTTCTTTCTTCTTTTTTCTTTTTTCTTTTTTCTTCCCCTTTCTAGGTTCTCTTTTAATCACTCGCAAGTAGGGAGGTGGAAACCCAAAAGACAAAATGATCCATTTATGTTGTTTTATCTCTCTCTTCCATGGAGTTTGATTTCACAAGACTCTGCAGTATTAAGTAATCATAATATTTACGTTGCAATTTGATTTATGTGATTCAGCCGGATGACGACTCAGCCAGAGTATGCATGTTACCTCCATTGACTTGAGCTATTGAGATTCAGAAACTAAATTAAACTGGGAGTGTTCTAAGTTCCAAAATGGTATTATCTTGCAATTTTCTTTTTGGGTAGAGAAAAAAGAATGCTGAAGGTTATACGTTGTTTCTCTTATCTGCAGATCGAGCCACAGCTGATGAGAATGCTGTCAAGAACGGCTTAAACTAGATTTGCACAAGAACTATTATTGTCACAATATGTCATGTAAAGATATGAGAACTTAACGTAGTACTTGAAGTTGATACTCAAGAAGCTAAGGAAACTTAGATGAAAGACCTAAAAAACTCATAGTAGAGTATGGAAATCCCAGATCACAGATTATGATCATAGACTTCATTTCTTTCATCTGGTGATATGAGCTATGAAGCTATCCAACTCTTTACCAAATAGACCTTCCTCATATGACTGCCTAATAGCCCTAGCCAGAGCCTCTGCCCTTTTCCTTGTCTCATGCCCTTCTTCTGAAGCCATTAACCTTCTTACAGCATTCTCAATGGAAGATGAACTTACCAGTTCATCGCATTGCGCCCAGTTCCTTAGTGATAGTCCGACTCTGAGCACCTCCGTGATCAGCCGAGAGTTCCTAGGCTGGTCTGTATGCATTGGCCAGGCTACTATGGGCACTCCCATGATAATGCTTTCTAAGCACGAATTCCAGCCGCAGTGGCATAGGAACCCACCGGTTGATGGGTGAGACAAGATTTCTTGTTGGGATGCCCATTCTCTGACCACCATTCCAATTCCTTCCATTCTGTCTTCAAAACCTTTTGGCAAATCAGGTATTCTAGCATCTCCAGAAAAAATATCTCCTCTATCTGCCTCTCGTACCACCCAGATAAACTTTTGCTTACTTTGCTCTAAACCAGTTGCAAGCTCATTCATTTGTTCATCAGACAATGACACTGTTGTTCCGAAGGATACCAGTATTACAGATTTTGGGGTTTGCTTATCAAGCCATTTCAAGCATAGGTGCTGGCTTCTTGCATCCTGGATCGAACTTAATATTGCCGGAAGTACTGGACAAATCGCCCAATGCTTTTTATTCCCGCTGATCTCTTCCCGTGCCAGTAAGTCAATGTATGTTCCCTCTATCGCCCTGTCGGTGTTATATATATCTCCAGTTCTAAGCCCTGAACACTTGCCCTGAGAAGCTATGATATTCAAGAATTCTTCTGTAAGACATTCTTTGTTAGATGGCAGCCCTTTTGGTTCTGCTTCTATTTGGAATGGTTTTCCCATTCCTTCCCATATGGAGAAGAATAAGCTTAATGCGGAGATACAGGAGAAACTATAAGATTCAGCATTCGGAATTTTTGCTAGATCCTGTACGACCACAGACATGAGAAAATCATGAATGACGATGACTCTTCTGGATTTGGAGGATATATCTAGCAGAAACTCAAAAAACGGTTCACGTAGACTTGTTGAAGCCTCCCAACATGGCAGAAGGTGTGAGGGAAACTTGTTAGAGGCATTAGGATTGGGAGGAGGAGAGATGAAGGTAGGAGTTGGAAGATCGTGGAAATGGATTTTGGCCATGTCTACAGTGTTTAAGACCTTCATTCGGACTTTGGCTTGCCGATTGTGAGTGGCTGAGCCAATATAGTGAACTGGAAGTTCATATGAGGATACTAGGCAGGATAATTGGAGTAAGAGGTTGAGGTGGCTTTGTGCTGGAAATGGCACAAATACTATATGAACTGCTGCTTGTTCGTCTTTCAGAGTTATTGGTTCATGACCTTGACGACAATGGCTACTAGCCATTGGTATAATTAACTTGGAAAGCTCACTGCACCTTTTTCAGAGGATGAATTTCAGCCTAAGTTCCTTCTTTTATTTTCTCGAAGATGAACAAGATGTTAGTGAGGTTTTGTTTGAAGGTCAATGGTTTTGCTTACTGACGATGAAGAAGGATTGATCTCCAATGCCTGATTGTGCCCTGGTTATATTGATGATCAAGTAGCCCTCAAATAAATGAACTGGACAGTGCATCCCCGGCAACTGGTGTTACTGTTACGTGTGAAGTTCCAAGGGCCCGACCAACTGACACTCGATAGCTCCGTCCTTGATAAATTTGATTGATCTAATCACAACCTTGCTTTTTCCCAGCAAAGGTACTGTTTACAGCTCATTCCATAAGTTCATACTAGTTAGTACAGCATTTTCTTTTTATTTTTAATTTAATTTAGTGAAAAAGTTTATAAAAGAAAAAAGTGACAAAAAATTTTGGCGGAAAGCTCTTGACTTCTTCCTTTACCTGTTCTATTCTAAAAGAAGTTCAGTTCATTAGATTGGGTTAAAGATAAAATATGTATTCAATTCAACCCGAGCATAAGATCCGGGAACGGAGGTGAGTTGTTGAGTTAGATGATTGTGAGGCAAATGAATGCCTCTATGTTCAATGCCATAGAATCTGCTGAAAGGTCAGTCTTGCTAGGGTTTTTCCAAGATTGGAGTGAGAACAAGGGAATGAGAGAAGCTACCTTTGATGGGAAGAAAAGAGATTAGTTGAAAATTGTAGAGGAGAAAATCCTCCACCTGTTGGGCCCATTGTAGATTTGTCCCCGGAGGTACTCGTAGTAGGCGACGACTTGGTAGGTAGTACCCGTCGAGGTAGGTGGGACTGACCGCCAGGTTTTGAGTAGGTCTGCAGGTTTGGAAAACAAGTTGCCCAGGAGTCTCGTGCAGTAAAGTTATTGCCCTTATATGTTCAAAACTCAGACTTCCTTCTTGCATGTTTACCTCTGAAAGCACATACTATAAATAGAGGTAGACACTTATCGATAGCATGCTCAATCAAATGTGTAAATTTTCCTCAGACTACGGATCCCATACTTACCCCGTAAACTGAAAATCTATAACCCGCCTCTGGCCCTAGTTTAACTGTGTGAATTATTTATTCGCTAGGGCCAATCTTCTTAAAGGGTTAACTGCTATGATTCAAACGCATTTCTTTTTCTAGCGTCATTTATGATTCAAAGGATAAAATTTATCATGTCAAGAGATACTCACTGGAAGAAGAATAAAAAAAAAATCACCCAACGTTGATCATAATTTTGTAGTTGCATAATTAATGAAGTTGTGGCTGAATTAGTTGAGTTGCATTTGGGATAATTTCAGAAGCCTCGAGGTTTGTGACACTACCACTCAGCACACTTAGAACTTTAAAAGAAATCTCACCAGCCTCCCCTATTTTAAGTTTTTTGCAACATTCGCAATCCATTTCAAATATATATTAAAAATTTCATTTTGAGAGAGAGAATATAAATTCATTCTAAATTTGCCGTTGTATTACCTTACTGTCTAGTATAAAAATATGAGTATATTAATGATAATTTAAAACAACAAATAAAAAATATGACGGTTTAACTTTGATGGGGCAAAATATAGGGTTTAAAAAAAAGAATACAACGAGTTAATATTTGAAAGTTTGGTTGAGGTTAAAAATATTATTTTTTTATAGTAAAGAGTTTTGAATTAATATAAAATATAAGTATTTACATTTTTTAAATTTTAATTTTTTGTCCCAATCAATGGCTTGAAACTAGAAAAATATAAAATAGTGAAAATTATATATAAACTTGTTTATGCTATTTTTAGGTTAGCACAAAATATAATTTTCAATATTTCAAATCATTTATATGGATATCTATGATTTTAAATATTTTAATATTTATTATCAACAATGACATAAAAATTATTAAAGAGTCTATTGACTCTTGTTGTGAACTTTTAAGTTTTCATTAAACAATCACATCAACCAAGTCTACAAAAATTAAGAAATAAAATTGATGTGCCAATTGATACGTTATGACAATTAGGAGACCACAAGAAACGACCAAATTTAGAATGAAATTATTTTTCTTTCCTAAAATGAGGTTTTTAATAATATATTTTTGAAATGGAATGTAAATGTTATAAAAAGGTTAAAGTGAAAAACGCACGTTAGATCTTTAGAAGTTTGCAAGTGGCAAGTGAAAATGTTAGAAACTTCTCCTCATGCATTTAATGGGATAAACGCCAAAAAATACACTTATTAATTTTTTGGTGCGGTTGAGGACCGAAACTGGTGCAAGATATAGAAGTTGAAAATGTAAAATTGGGTAAATTACATATAACCCCTTGTGGTTTCGACTGTTGCCACATAACCCCTAACGTTTCAAAATATCCACTTCACCCCTCTATAGTTTTATGTAAAGTGGAAACATGACGGAAAATACCTATTTAACGTTGTTAGTTGAAATAAAAATAAAGCCCTTATTTAAATATTAAATTAATAAATGGATTTGTCACTTTATATAAAAGTATAGGGGAATTATGTGGACAATTGTAAAAATCACAGGGGGGTAAAGTGGATATTTATATGAATCATAAGGGGGTCGTATGGATATTAAAATTTTATCACAAGCGCATTTTGAAACGTTAGGGGGGTTATGTGGTAAAAGTCAAAACCATAGGGGGATTAAATGTAATTTACCCAATGTGATTAAAAATTTGTACGACATATTTCACGTAGTGTGTAGAGATTTGGGGAGCGGGCGGGGGGAGTGTGTGTATGTTGTTGTATGCTTTTGAAATTTGCATATTGTGTATAAAGATTTACATTGGTAAACCTATAGGCTATGTTTGAATAGAGAAAAAGTTGTATGGAAAATGAAGTAACAAAAAGTGAGGCAAAGGAAAATAAAAATGAGTTTTCTATACACGTTTGGTTGCTAAAAAAATTATTGAGAGAATTTAAAAAGATAATGACAGTTAGTAGCGGTTACTATACTTTTGTGAGTAACTAGTTATTTTCCTTCAAAATCCTACAAATTTTGCGGGACATAAAATGCACGAAAGTGCAAGAAAGTGCGAGAAAGTTTTTCAACATTCCTACCAACCAAACATATATGAAGGAAAAAATAACTATTTTTTCTTTATTTTCCCACAATTTTCCCTACAAACAAACAGTGTCATAATGTATAACCTATCCAAAGAACTGTTTACATTTGTTGCCCCATATGCCATTAAATGGTATGTCCACTATATGTTTTAAAATGTACCAATTAAGTAAACCCCCTTTTCATCCACTCCATTTGGATGTTTGGCCCTAAATGGGAAAGGAAGAAAGAAAACTATCCTTGAAAGAGCAAAGGATTTTGCAGCAATATCTGTTTCTAGTTGGAATAACACATCTTATTTACATTCCTAACTCGTGAGGATTGTGGAGAACAAAAATCCTTCTTAATTTACATCCCTTTTGTAGACCGATAGCATAAAAAAATAGCACAGATCACCCTAGTTCTTTGCTATTATAGTTACTTGTTTTTTACTCTTTTTTCATAAATTTTTCTGATGACTGGAGAAAAGAAAAGGGGAAAGAGGATGAAGAGTAAAGAACAGGTAAATTTGGCACGAAGGAAAAGGGGAATTTTCCCTCACAATATTAGGCAAATTGGTCACATTTTGTTAGGAGTCAAAAGACAAATAAAATCTCCTATGGCGAGAATTTCGTCAACTTTTCTCATAATTTGTGTTCGGGGTCATCTTAGAGTTGTTCTGATAAAGTTGGATTGGGTAGTTACACCAAAAAATTGTTTCAGATTTAGCAACTTGGGCCTGGATTGGACTTAATGGGAGCTTCAATATAAATTTCTTGCCCAAAATCCGTTCGATCCAGAAATCATCACCGCGCCACAGTCAGAGATGAATGGGCATTTCACTCCAAAAAGAGGCAATGAGAAATCAATGAAATAATGAATGACCAAACAAAAGTTGTGAACAATCATAAAGTGAAGCCCATTTTGACGAATTAATTATTTTACTATTGTGCAATACTCAACTTTTTTTTTTTTATATTTATCATTCCACCCCTTCCTTCACCCTTTTTACCTCAATAGTCAGACATATAATTTGAATCTTGTGTGAGAAAGACTCTAATAACCCTCCTGCAATGCTCACCTTAATTGGTAATAAAGGAATATTATGAGGTAATTATAAAGCCTCTAATTTGACTGTCAAACTTTCTCGTTCTCATTTTTAATTTGTAGACTATGGAGACCTGCTTGAACTGGAAAAAGAAAATTAGGGCGAGCCATGAGAAGCATAGAAACTTTCCTTTATATATAATGCTTACAGTTTCACTTGAACCTTGGAAAAAAAAGAAGAACAAATAAGGTTAAGAAAGAGAAGCGTTGAGGCCTGGTTGGCAAGACAACCATTTCTTTTGATTTTTGTTAGCCCTCTAGTTCTTCCTTCTACCAGACAAAAAGGAGTTCATCAAAAACGAGTTTGATGACATGCAAGGCAGAAGCGCGAACCTAAAAACACAAAAACAAGAACCACAGGTAACCAGAACCTAATCTACATGGTTTTGCAAATAAGCAATTTATGAAAGGTGAATCAAGCGGAAAGGCGTGCATGTGTTTCAGAGATAAAGAAATGAAGAAAGTTTAGGGAATTATATATATAATTTCTTTACAGTCTGTTTATCGTTTTGGTAAGTTAATCTACTGGCTTCATGATAATTCAAGGAAATGCATGGTCACAACTGGCAATGTAGCATTTGATTGAAGTTAAAAGTCGAACAAGTGAACACGCTTTGTTAAAAGCTCTATCGCCAAAAAAAAAAATAAAAGTTAAAAAAAAAAAAAGGCTCTATCACCAATTCCAAGTAATATCTTGGGTACGTAGCAACTCATTAGCCTAATCTAAGATGAAATTATGCAACAAGATTTCCATGCCATAGAAGTTCTTTGGTGAGATGTGATTCAAGTTGATTCTTCACCTGAAATGACTTTTGAATGATATAAGGGATAATTTTAGAAACCTTCCCTAAGGTGTCTTATAATATCACTCAACCTCTTGAGGTTTTTAAAAACTCACTTATCTCTCTTGTTAGTTTGATAAGACTAAACATTCCTATCAAAAATCACAAATTGACAATATTATCCTTGCTATTAATAACTATTTAATCAAAAAGCCAAACCAAAATAAAATTTTTAGACAAAAAATGTATATTAAAAAAATTGCTATCCAATAACGGTCCATATTTTTCTATGTCGAAATCATGTTGGAAAAGCAAATGATGTAGATAAATTAAATCTAGTCAAAATCAACCACTTAGGAGGATTTTGGTGAGTAATTAAGACCTTCAAAAATTTCATGGACAGTTATAATTAAGAAACTCAATAAATTTTTTTGAAAAATATATTTTAATACTCGATGTAGTTTATGTTGCATTAAAAACTAAAATAATCTATTCATACATGTGAATTTTTCATGGTATAAATTTTTCAAGGTGTAAATTTTGCTTCTATTCTAATACAACTAAAATAAATAGTTTAAGTTAAGAAATTTACATCTTATAAAAATTTGAATTTAAATTCTTTTTTATTGCTACTATAAACTTCATAAGTAGAATAAAATAAGTGCAGTATTGGAATAAAAATTTTATTGTTCTTGCATATCTTTCAAAGGGGTTGAAATATTACAAAAAATATAAATTTAAGGGAGGTAAGTGAAAATTTGAAAAATCTCAGAAGAGTTGAGTAATATTATGAGAAATCTCATGAGATTTCTGAAATTATCCCATGATATAACGAGAACATTAGGCAGGTTATGTTATATCACCAGTTCATATAGGAGGGGATCCAATAGGAGAGACGCCCTACCCCCACCCACTCACCCCCACCCCCCCCCAAAAAAAAAGAAGAAATTATTTTTTGATGTACTCCTTTAGTCTTTAGGAAAATTTGAAGATTTTCATTGAAAGTCCTTCTTTTGCCATGAAAAGATTTTGTTGAAAGATTATTGCCCCACTCTACTTAGCCTTTGCTTTATAAAATATTTGAACATTTGCTCATCATCCAATATTTTTGACCATGCGACTTAGTTAATTGACTTATAAAATTCAACTAGTTATTAACTGCTTTAGCATTACACATTAACTTGTTAAAGACAATTTATTATGTCAAGAAAAATTTCTTTAAAGCTAAACTGCGCATAGCTTTCTATTAATTGTTGCATTGTAATGCCATTTTGATCTGTCGAATGTCATATTTGAGTACTTTGCTCTACGTACACACACACACACACACACACAGAGATATATATGATCTTTTTTTTTATGTAAAATCTAAACTAATAAAATTGCATATTTTCCAAATTTTACCTTCATAAGCATATAAAACTAAAATTTACGTCTAATTAGAAATGTTAATTGTTGCACTTCCAATTTGCATTTCAAATTTTGATACTATGCAATACTCAAGTTATAATTTTTTTCCCTTAGGATTGTAACAATGGGAAAATAGAGCAACGAGAAATAATTATTTATCTTATTAAGTACTTCATTGCATATTTTGATTAGCTTACTTGTCATATTTCATACACTTAAGTTTACTACTATTTTCTTAAAATAATCTAGTATCAGAAAAATTGATTAAAAACTTTTTGCTTTAAGATGCAATTGGACACATGGCGTCAAGGGGGAGAAAAGAGGAAACCATGATTATGAAATTATACTCTTAAACTGACAATTTGCTATACATACAAGTGCATCGGCCCCTAATAAAAAAATCTTGGTTCTGTCACTGTTCGCACCAAGTATTCAAGTTTCTCCAAATCAAATACGATGCATCTAAGTTTGTCAAAGCGAAACATAGCGATGTACAAGAGGGCACTTTAATGTTTTGTGGATAAGGGCGTCAGCCATCCAGCCATCCCAGGCTCGCAGCAATTGATATTACTATAATTATCTCTTTATACAAGAGGGCATGAGAATTCGATCTCATTGGTTCACTGGTTCACTGGTTCACTGTCTAATCAGAAATCTATGTCGACAGACCTTATCCTGTTGTCCAAGTTCATTGTCTGAATAAAATTATAAGCCGACAAGTGAGCAACAAGCCAAAAGAGTTTCCCAATTAAGAAATCGAAATAAAATGGTTCACGGAAGTGTGGAAGTGTGGCGTGGGTAGCTCTCTTATTAGTTGGACTATGCTTATCTTAGTCTATTTGAATTGACCAATTTGGTGACTTTTGCTTCCTATTCATATGGTGTCTAAAATCTCCATGCATCTATCTAATATCTTGAGAACACAAAATGATGATCCCACAAATATGAATTGATGTGCCTAAGAAGAGGCCAAACTACAGGAGACAGATGTAGGCACTAATTGTGGTGTGTTGTTAGAAATAATTCAAACAAATTGATCTTTAGCTTCTAAGTGAAGTGACAAACTTTAGATTATTATGTTCCGTTTGGATTGCTATTTTTTAGAGTTTATATATAAAAATATACGGTAACAATTTGATACATGTGCGTTAAAAAAAAAACTGAAAAATGTGTTAAGGAAAAACATTAAAAATTTTCCTTAAAAAAATTACAATCCAAGATCTTAGGCCAACCCGAGTCCAAGATTTTAGATTCATCAGGTTTGTATTCTCTGAATAATGATTGAAGTGTTGTACCTGCGTGACTGAAGTTTCTTTATTGACACAAAGATCTTAGGCCGACCTGAGTCCATGATCTTAGATTCATTAGGTTTGCATTCTCTAATGATTGACATGTTGTACCTAAACAACTGTTCTTAATTCACACCAAGATCTTAGACCGACCTGACTCTGAGTGCTCCGTAGGACCTTTAAATTGATAAGTTAACGCCGTGATTTCTCTTGTACTTTCAAACCTGAAAGTATATACACACCAAGATCAAAGCTGTGTGCTTCACATTGATTTGGAAAGCTATAGCAGACAATTCTAAGAAGACATGCAACGTAATTCAACAAGCCCTTTAATTTGCTTTGATGTACATATTGTACACCAAGTATTATTTTACAGTCAAAATTTCAAAAATGTCGCAATCCCAAAGTTTATTAGTAGTGTATCATTAAGAAAGCGAACCATGGCATTCAAGACACAAGTATCGCTCAGCAAAGTTCGACCAGGATGTTATGTCTAACTCCAACTCTCAAATCCTCTCCTTCATCCTTTTGTCCCTGTCTTTGCAAGTCCTCAACTCTTTTTATCATATTCCATGAACCAAAAAGGGTAAAGGTATATATGTATGCCGAAAAATACAAGTGAGTTCGAGTCTCGCACTCTCGCTGTCTGAAAGGGCTTTGTGCTAGCCGTCAAAGTCGCCATCTGTGCTGCCGCACTGGTTAAATAGATGCATGGCAGCATCAGCTTTTTTTTTTTTTTTTGATAGATAAAAAAATTTGGATGAGTTCGACTCTGATCACCATCACGGGTCAGATAGATTTCAGGAACTATAAGCAGCATCACAAGTGCTTGTGCATAAAAATAATGGGTATTTGCTACATTTAGAGGCAGCATGCTTGGACCTCTGCACCTCAGCTCCCATGCACGTGCTGGTATCTCTAGCCTTGCCTGTGGCACCTCCGCATCTCGTCGATTTGGATCATCCCCAATTTCAATTCTATAATTTGTATCACATTTAGAACAGACGGGTACAATATTGATGTAGTAAAAATTTACAATTAAGTTTGCATAGAACTCGTGATTATACTAAAAATGTACAGGTTTATGCCAAAATTTTATCTGTTTTTTTTATATGCCAAAATTTTATCGATTTACATAACTTGATTGAACAGGATAGAAGTCCAATTAGAGAGGCTCTCGACCTGTATATTCCACACTAGAAAATTAGATATAACATGTACTTTCTTCGTTTCATTATTAACGCCATTTTTTCACTTTTTGAATGTTCTAAATACGAGCCACCAATTAAAAGTCAACACAAGTTTTATTAGTTTTTCCATTTTGCTGTTTGAAAAAGTTGCTTTTCCAACCTACCAATGCATTCCTCGCACTTTCAAGTTTTAAATGTGGGACTAACACTGTAAAATCATCCAACTCCACTTCATCTAAACACAATAATTACACGTTTCTTTAGGGAACTAGTTTTCTGAAAAGACAACTCAAATTATGGGACTGAGAGAGTAATATCATTTGCCTTGGTTGTGTCGTATACAACATGCAAAGCTTATGTCATGTTGTTGTTGTTTGGATGGTTAGTCTTTGAGAAAATCTTTTTGGAGATATTCCCTTAGCAAGCAATCTAATTACTTCTTTTATTTTTCTAATTTTTTTTTGCATTATATACACCTTATTTCAAAATCTTTTATGATATATTTTTCTGAAGAACACTCCTAAAATATGCTATTCAATTAGTACATAAACTTTTGTGCTGAAATGCTGTCACTGTCTCCCTATAAAAATAAAAAATTGTTAACAAAGAAAATGTAGAAGAAATCAAACAAATTGATAATGTATTGATATTAAATTCTTTTAGATCCTTAGTTAATTCAGTAGGAGTCGTTTGGTTCGAATTTCATAATCACTATCACTATCAATATCATAAAATGATCAATAATAATGGCTTCTGATGAAAACTCATAATCTGTTTGTTAATGTGGTATGGGTTTTATACTTCATTATTTTTTCCTTTTTTTCCTTTTTTTCCATTCATCTTCTAAGGTTTGTTCTACTCCTCTAGTCCTCAACTTTCTAAGTCGGTCATGCCACCAGTATCTTGTTTTCTCATTCTTATATTTAAGAAGAATAAGATGGATAATTAAGATGATTCTCTAGTGAGAGATGGTTAATCAAAAAACCTATAAAAGAGTCCTATTATTCCCATTGATTTATTCCTGTTAACCCAAGCAAACATCATGTATGAGTATAATTAAATTTAAAACTCATAGTAAAGGTTGAAAACCATTTATCAAATATCCCCTTATTATACCTTGACTTTTAGCTTTGGCCAATTATATTTTTCCCTTCTCTCTTAATTTCGAGCTTGATTTGAGAATTTATTTTAATTCCTAATTGTGCAAAAATAATTGGAAATTCTTATTATATTTCTAGACAAGTGGTTAAATCAACTTTTTTACATAGTGATTAGTAAAAATATAACCTCATTAACACAGAATTAATAGTGAGACTTTTAAAGGGAGGAACTGTAATTTTCGATACTTGGACTTGGTTGTTTAAATCAATGGGAAAATTTTCGAATTTGTCAAACTATTGCCCATTTTTTTAGTGTAAATGAATCTGGAAATTTGGATCATTCACTCACACACTCTCTCCCCATTTCACCCAAACCCCCTCCCCCGCCCCCCTCCCAAACTATCGCCCTTAAAATTTACATAAAGAAAAAATGTAGAAAGATATTGACATTTCAACATTCAACTAAAGGGTTCCACGTTTGCAAGATCCACGTTAATGCAAGGGGATGGACGGATGGGCTTTTGATAAAAGACATTCTGAATTCTATAGCACCCAAGCTTCAGATTTGCATGCGCATTAATCAGTAGGGCCAAAAGAAATGGGAATTTCAGAAGGAAGCTTAAAAGGAAGCGTTTCCACTTCCAATTACACATTAACTATGACAAATCCCTTCAACTGTACACTAAATTTGGCTTCTAAATTAATGAATTCAAATTACAATTATAGACCAATAAAACAAGCAATAATCTAGCAATATACAATGCCTTAATTTTCAAGTCTATCTTGTAATATGAGCAATGAAAGAATCCAATTCCATCCGAGTTACGCCACCTTCAGCCAAAGATGTCCGGACAGCTGCCCCCATCTCCGCCGCCCTCTTCCTCATCTGTTGTCCTTCCTCCTCCGCCATCAACATTCTCACTGCTTTCTCGACTTTTGAGGATGTTACAAGCTCATCTCTGTGAGTCCAATCTTTCATCTGCAGACCAACTTTCAGTATCTTAGTTAACAGCACCGCATTTCTTGGTTGGTCCGAATGCATAGGCCATGTTGCGATGGGCACTCCCATGGTTATGCTTTCCATGCAAGAATTCCATCCACAATGGCTTATAAAACCCCCAGTTGCTGAATGCCCCAGAATGTCCAACTGGGGTGCCCAGCTTCTCACCACCAAGCCCTTGCCTTCAACCCTTTTTTCGAACCCTTTTGGCAGCTCCAGTTTTCTAGTTTCTTGAACAAACACATCTCCTGTGTCAGCATCCCTCAACACCCACAAGAACTTTTGGGCACTTCTTTCCAAACCAATGGCAAGTTCTCTGATTTGTTCGTCAGAGATCGAAGTTGTGGTACCAAAAGACACAAATATTACCGAGTTATTACTGTGCTTGTCAAGCCACTGGAGACATTTATGACGTTCACGATTTTGTTCTTTGGCCCACTTTTTTGGGGCATAATATTCACTGGATTGAATGGTCCAAGAGCCCACTGCTTCTTGTTTTGGCTCATCTCTTCCTTTGAGAGTAAGTCAAGATATGGACCTTCTATGACTTTGCATGAGTTGTAAATGCGGCCAGAATTGAATTTCAAAAAGTTGTGCTGTGCTTTCACAAAATTACCGAACTCAGGAGTAAAACAGCCATCCATGGGAGGAAGGATTTTCAAGATTTCTTCATCAACAGGAAAAGGTTTTTCCATTCTTTCCCACAGGAAAAAGAATATAGAAAAAGCAGAAATGCTGTGGAAGGTGTAGGACTCGGCATTTGATAAAGTAAAAAAATCTTGTACCACTGATCCCATGAGAGAATCATTGATGATGACAACCCTTCTAGCTCTGGCCGATAGTGCACGGAATAGAGTGGAAATCGGCCCTCGAAGGTCAGCCGAGGCATCGAAAGAGGGTTGAAGATGAGCGGGGAATTTATGAGAGGTATTAGGATTAGGAGGAGAGTTGAGGAAATTTGGTGTTGGGAATTCATGGAAATGAATGTTGGCTATAGAAAGAGGATCCCAGCCATGGACACGGAGCTTGGCTTGGCGGTTATGGGTGGCGGTGCCAACGTAGTGGACTGGGATGTTGTAGGAGGAGATGAGGCGGGAGAGTTGTAAAAGCTGGTTGAGATGGCCTTGCGCTGGAAAGGGCACCATAACAACCACCACTTGTGGTTGTTTTAGGCCATTTAAACTGAGGTTTTGAGTGTTGTTCCTACCAGCCATTTCAGTACTAGCACATTTCAGTTTTTTGGGATTTTATAGAACAGAAAGCGAGGTAATGAATCACATATTTTCGTACGATTAGAAATTTCTTTAGTTATGATATATTTAATCGGATAATTTTGAAGAATATTGATTAAGATGGAGTGAGAGAGAGAGAGAGAGAGAGAGAGAGAGAGAGAGAGAGAGAGAGAGAGAGAGTGTGTGTGTGTGTGTGTGTTTAATATTTATCTTACGCATGACTCAATATCAAGTGATTCAAGTCAACTTTACTTTATTGGCAATTTTACTTGGCATTTCGTTATTGACCTATGGGATACTCTGACCAGCGGGGAGGCAGGGACAAAGATAGGCATGCAACTATGCCAGTTCTTTCCTGTCAATGTTTTTCAATGAGAAATTGTAGGGTACTTACCATATTCTTGAGTGCCAAATTGGTCACGTATTTGCTTCACCATGAAAAGAAAAATAGACACATGTTTAGATATCTTGGTTTGGATAAGTTTAGTCGCCTTTGCTCCCTTTGCTCAATGGAAAAATACTCGGGTATATTTTCTTGCGGATTAATGTGTTATAGTCGTATAACCTATACTCAGCTTCCTAGCATTTAATACCTCAGAACATTTGACCATTAATCATGTGATTTTGGTTTGCCGAGAGAATCATTTCGGTGTACTGTCAAACAAAAGATGCTAACATTGGAGTAAAATTAAGGGACTAAACTGGATACAACTAATTTTAAATACAAAGTCTCACAACCATTTATTTTTGTTCTTTTTTGGAGTGTAGCTTTTATTTTTCTTTATTTTTCATTTGACTGTCCCTAAATATATGGATCCGGCACAAATGAAGGAAATGGTAAAATATTTCAAGAAGCAACTGTAAGAAGAGTTTGCAACTAATTTTAAATTACTTTCCTAGAGTTTTGGTAAAAGGGCCATTATTGTTTTCACTCTCTAAAGAATGCGCTGATCCAAGGAAAGTAGCTATAAAAGCCCTTTTAAGAAAAGAGTAGATAATGTTTTGACATGGCCAGAGAACGTAAAATATTTAGGTATATAGAATACCATAATCTAACAAATGAATATCAGTAGAGTAACTCTACGTCTATCTGCAAAACAAGACAGACCACCTATGTTCACGAGACGTATATCGGCTCCTCAGAGGGCCAATGCGGTGGGGTCTGGGTACAATTTGGTCCAATTGTTATATTTTTTTACATTATTTGATGTATAATTATATTATATTATTGTATTTGGGGTTAAAGTGAAGCATATAAATGAAATATTGGGTAAATTACATATAACCCTCTATGGTTTCGCCTATTGCCACGTGGCCCCTCTAACATTTTAAAATATCCATTTCATCCCCTATAGTTTTATGTAAAGTGAAAACTTGATGGAAAATAGTCTATGTAATGTCATTAGTTGAAATAACAATACACCTTACTTAAATGCTAAATCAATCGATATTTTGATTACATTATATCAAAGTATAGGGGAATTATGTAAATAATTACAGAATCACAGGGTGTAAAGTGGATATTTACACAAATCATAAAGGGGTTGCATACATTTTAAGATTTTATTACACGCACTTTTAGAGCATGCTTGATATAAATACCATAACTGATTGTGTATTCCGTTCACTTTCCATTTTATATAAAACCATAAGGGCGTTAGGTGGCTATTTTGAAACTTTAGAGGGTCATCTAGCATTATGTAAAACTACAAGGGAGTTATATGTAATTTATCCTAAAATATTTTTAGTTCAATATTAAAATATATTTATACATAAAAAATTTAAATATGTACAATGATTCGAATGAAACCGTACAAAACACAGTTATATTGAATCCTTATTTGTATGGGCCCTACCATTGAAGCACATAAATCGTCAACAAAATAATCCTTAGTCTTGTAAGACTGTCAATATTGGGAGGGGGCAATCGTATCGTACATAGCCAAATATAGGACGGGACCTTGAGTGCTAATTTAACTGTTAATTGTTGACTGTTGAAAGAAAAAAATCAATTATTTGGTGAGTGCTAACTTGAGGTAAAAATATGAGTGTTTCATCCCACATTGGGAGGGAGTAAAGTAGTGCCCTTAGATTTAAGTGCTATGGGAGTACTTTCCTATCACCAATTGGTTGGATAGGTGTTTCTCGTGAGTCCCACTTAGGTTTAGCTCTCTTAGTGACATGAGTGCTAATCTAACTATTAATTGTTAACTATTGAAAGGAAAAAAAAAAAAAAAATCTAGGAAGGGACCATGGCTTGCTGGAGGGCGCCGAAGAAGAGTCATGACATCTTTTTGCCAGTTTAATTAGCAGTGTATGTGAATTGTCACGAATTGAAGTTAACTTCGATGGTTGTTTTATACGGCTACTTTTGCAATAGACGTGGTCATTCATATGGCCAACAAACTTCATAACGATAATGACTGCAAGGTATACAGTAACTTTCGTCTGAGAATGATAACACCTATTGCGTACTGGAAATATTTAGATCAAACGTCTTTCTATCATACTCAAAGAAAAGGGAGAGTAGAAGTATCAGGATGCCATAAATAAGACATTTGAAAATGTTTGTTTTTCATTTTTCATAGAGGCAAAATACTTGACCATCTTGATGAGAAATTGGTTTTTGGGTAAATAAATGAACAATAATACTTTTAAATAGATAATTAATGTAGATTTGGACCTCAAGTTAGAAGTCATGACACTTATGACAGGTGGACCATCAATTTGAGATGAAAAACAATTCATTAACCAAAAATGAGATGCACTTAACCCTTTATATGTTTAATACATTTTCCTTCTGATACAACAACGATGTTGCATCTTGGGTGTACTTATTCATTAGTCGCACTAATTATGGTTGAAGACCCCAGGTAAGACTGAAGTCAAAGTATTCATACTTTAATGCTCTCAAAACTGAAAAGAAAAAAAGGAAAATTACTTTCAAGGCTGTCATTCGGGATGGCCCAATTTGTCAGAAAATTTTAAGACCCAGACTTATGTGTTGCTGGAATTGATTGAGCTTGGACATGAGTATAAGATTCAATAAACCTGTGAGTCGAGTTTGAATTCCATTAGTAGAATGAGGATTGAGTTGGATAGTATGGTGGGAGAGATTGTAAGTGGGATACTCTGATTCAAAATATCCCACTTAAAAAAAAAAAAAGAGTTCAAATTTCATTAGCTTCGACCCTAATCAAATAATAATTTATGATGACTGTACCATGTATATAGCTTATAATTTATTATATAACTAGGAGTTAGTTGTGAGTTTGCACCGAACCTGAGCCTTTAATGTCTTTGAGATTGAAGCTTGCAGGCCTGAAGCCTAAAAGCTGGAGTGCTTGTGAATTATATGTGTGTGTGTGTGTGTGTATATATTGGAGTACTTGCCAAAACCAGTTTATAAGGCTGGATTCACAGCCCTAACTAATTTATTAAGACATATTTTATTCAAATTTTTTGGAATCACCAAGTGAAACGCATGCTGATCATGTACCCCACACCCGGGAAAAACAAGGAGCTACATGGGGAATAGGATCATGGTTGGTCACGAGGCAAAAGATTAACAACTTTTCCGGTTTTGAAGTAGCCCGAGAGTGCAGATTTCTCTAAAAGCAAGGTTAGCAAACTAAAACACTTGCGTTATTAGTCTAGTCAGTCCCCAGGATGACCCATCAGCCAACCCCATCTCTGTACACAAAGAAAGAAATTATAATACTCCATCCTAGATGCCAGAAAGAATTTCTGTTGATAGTAATGTATGTTGGGATGGACAGCAACAGAAAAGGCTGAAAGCAACAAGATATTATATTAGACGTAGCTACAGATCATGATGAGATCATTGCACATATCATCCCTTGAAAGTTGGCATCATTTCTTTGTTAGGTTCGTCCACCCTGTTGTATCCAAGAAGCAGTTTTCTGCCTACTAGCATTAGCAGCTGGTACTAAATTCACTTCCTACGAAAATTGACTTGATCCCTTCTGGTATTTACGAAAAGGATGGCATCCGCATCAATAGGCTGTATGGTTTGGACAGCTTGGAGACACTTTCTTATTCGACTTAATTAACAATGAAGAAACAGCCACTTTTGAAGCTTTATTAATTTGAGGACCATTTCATTTGTGACTCACCAAGTTACCAGATGGAGCTGATTTTTGCGTACGTCAATGTTGCTGTTCATACGAATGGCTGTTGCTTTCCCCGTACAATTAATCTTGACTTTGAAAAATCTAAAACGGTAAAGTTTCCATCACAATTTGTCCCAAGAGATGACAATCCCCTTTTCAGCCTTTTAACATAAGGCTGGCGTCTGGTTTTCTGGGCTGGAACTCCCATATTAAGTTGCAGCGAGAATTGTTGCAACCTTTTTGGTAAAGCACAAAGTGAAGCTACTGAGATCCAATGGGGCTACAACTTGTCCTAGACAAGTTGGTTACCAAAAAGGGATTTAAGATCTCTCTTTGAACTGTAGGTAGAGATTCAACCATTGTTTCCTACCATTAAACAAATTCAAATCGCATCATAGCACCCATTTGATTTAAATAGATCTGCATACCCTCTAATTCCTTTACTTTTTGGTAAAGCACAAACTGAAGCTACGGATCCGCCAGGGCTGCACCCACTGAAGAGAGGGAGCAAGTCTTTTTAATTAGCAAGGAAGAGTGGATGAATGTTCTAACAAAAATCGTAAAAACTTTTTTTTTCTTTTTTGTTCTAACAAATATTGTAAAAACGTTTTGCTTGCTGATGTTCTATTTTTCTTTTCTTTCATTCATATATTGCTGGCTGATGTTCAGTCTAGTGGTCCATAAAATTTTTTGCATCTATGTAAAGAAAAGGATAGGGCAAATAAGAAAAGAAAAGTACATGAGAGTCAAATAATAAAATCTCATAATTATTTGGTTAAAATGCAGCTCGGGGTTACAAAGGTTGAGTAGCAAAAGCAGATAGTTATAATTAACTTCCTTCATTCATGTAAACGTGTCATACTTTCTCTCTTTTTACATGTTTCAATATATATATATATATATATATATATATATATATATATATATATTTAACAACTGATGTAATTGACAATTTCCTGCAAATGCACAAAGTCAATCGTAATAATAAAATTACTTGGAGTAATCCAGGAGTCGAATCCACAGGGACGAGTTAATTTTCTACTTTAATTATTTCAACAAGAATGAAAATAAAATCTACAAAAAGAAAATTATTAACTTAGGAGCAAATTCAAGTAGATAATCCAAAGTAAATAAATGTTGAGAAAATCAAGAAGTGAGAGCCTACAGTGTTAGGTTTTAATTCAGAATTTTGAATTAAT
The DNA here is from genome assembly GCA_013103745.1 of Gardenia jasminoides. Classification (NCBI taxonomy): domain Eukaryota; kingdom Viridiplantae; phylum Streptophyta; class Magnoliopsida; order Gentianales; family Rubiaceae; genus Gardenia; species Gardenia jasminoides. The sequence continues at coordinate 5,596,100 of CM023098.1, read as the reverse complement.
TTTTCAATTATTTTCCTACCAGGTTATTAACGCATCACATAATTGTATTTTCGATCACCTTTCGATACATCTAAAGTGTGCCTAATTAAATCTTATGTCTCTCTTGAGATCATAAGAATTCAATTAAATTCATTAAAATCCTAAGTGATGTAGGTGCAACATACAAATCCTAACCTATTCTCGTTTTTATGGTAAGTATGTTCATCTATCTGATGCACGGTTGTATCTCCTTTCTCAATTCAATACAAATCTAAAGATCATACTCACAGTGACCAATCACAAATATGTAATTAAAATCATGATAAAATAAATCATAGCAATAGACAAGAATTTAATTGAAAAATTAATCAAAATCCCTTCATAAAAACCCGAACCCTAGAAAGAGAATTAATTTAACATATTGGAAAAAATTGAGACCACAAATTCAAAGAATCAATAAAAGAAAAGAAAGAGAGCAACGGAACTTCTTAGTTAGTTGCTCCAATTTTTGCTTCTCATGCTCCTTGATTTGCCCTTGTACGTTCTTGATTTATAAGATAAAAAAGAATGTTTATCTAAAATAAAACCAATGTTTCTAGCTATTAAACATATCCTAAAATACTATTATTTATAGTTTGTAAAAATTACAAGTGAATCCTGGTCAGAACAGGTTTTCTCTAGCTTTAAAAGATTGCGTACGGTAAAATCCGATGAAAATCGTCGTTAAGACCCACATAATAACCGGCGCCGGTCTTTCTTCCTTCGAAATTCTTTTCTTTTTAACAAAAGATCACAATCCCCATTTCAGCCTTTTAACATAAGGCTGGCGTCTGGTTTTCTGGGCTGGAACTGCCATATTCAATTGCGGCGAGAATTGTTGCAACCTTTTTGGTAAAAAACAAAGTGAAGCTACTGAGATCCAACAGGCTACAACTTGTCCCAGATAAGTTGGCTACCAAAAAGGATTTAAGATCTCTCTTTGAACTGTAGGCAGAGATTCAATCATTGTATCCTACCATTAAACAAATTCAAAGGGTGTATCATAGCACCCATTTGATTTAAATAGGCTGTATACCCTCTAATCCCTTCACTTTTTGGTAAAGCACAAACTGAAGCTACTGATCCGCCAGGGCTGCACCCACTGAAGAGAGAGAGAGCAAGTCTTTTTAGTTAGCAAGGAAGAGTGGATGAATGTTCTAACAAAAATTGTAAATTTTTTTTTTCTTTTTTGTTCTGACAAATATTGTAAAAACTTTTTGCTTGCTGATGTTCTATTTTTCTTTTCTTTCATTCATATATTGCTGGCTGATGTTCAGTCTAGTGGTCCATAAAATTTTTTGCATCTATGTAAAAGAAAAGGATAGGGCAAATAAGAAAAGAAAAGTACATGAGAGTCAAATAATAAAATCTCATAATTATTTGGTTAAAATGCAGCTCGGGGTTACAAAGGTTGAGCGGGAAAAACAGATAGTTATAATTAACTTCCTCCATTCATGTAAACGTGGCATACTTTCTCTCTTTTTGCATGTTTCAATATATATATATATATTTAACAAGTGATATGACTGACAATTCTCTACAAACGTACAGGGTCAATCATAGTAATAAAATTACTTGGAGTAATCCAGGAGTCGAACCCACAAGGACAAGTTAATTTTCTACTTTAATTATTTCAACAAGAACGAAATAAAATTTACAAAAAGAAAATTATTAACTCAAGAGAAAATTCAAGTAAATAATCTAAATTAAATAAATGTTGAGAAAATCAAGAAGTGAGAGCCTATAGTGTGAAGTTTTAATCCAAAATTTTGAATTAATTTTTCAGTTATTTTCCTACCAAGTTATGAATGCATCACACAGTTGTATTTTCGCTCACCTCTGGACGCATCTAAAGTGCGCCTCACTAAATCTTATGTCTCTCTCGAAATGATAAGAATTTAATTAAATCCATTGAAATATTAAGTGATATAGGTGCATCATACAAATCCTAATCTATTCTCATTTTTAGGCTAAGTATGTTTATCTGTCTAGTATATGGTTGTATATTTTTTCTCAATTCAATTCAAATCCAAAGATCATATTCATGGTGACCAATCACAAATATGTAATTAAAATCAAGATAAATAAATCACAGCAATAGACAAGAATTTAATTGAAAAATTAATCAAAATCCCTTCATAAAAACCCTAACTCTGGAAAGAGAATTAGCTTAACATATTGGAAAATTTGAGACCACAAATTCAAAGAATCAATACAAAGAAAAGAAAGGGAGCAAGAGAACTTCTTAACTAGTTGCTCCAATTTTTCCTTCTCACTCTCCTTGATTTGCCCTTGCACGTTCTTGATTTTTCAAGAATAAGATGACAAAGAATGTTTATCTAAAATTAAACTAATGTTTCTAACTCCTAAAAATATCCTAAAATGCTACTATTTATAGTTTCTAAAAGTTATAAGTGAATCTTGTTGGAACAAGTTTTTTCTAGCTTTAGAAAATCGCATACAGTAGAATCCGATGAAAACCGGCATTAAGACCAGCGGAATAACGAGCGCCGGACTTTGTGACTTTTGAATTTCACCGACTTTGCACTTTTATCCTCTTTTTTCATGTAATTCCTGCAAAACTTGAAATATGCACAAATTAGGCATTTTCCATCCAAATTGAATATATAGGGTATAAATACTTGATGATAAATACACCTAAAAATACATAAATTTATCCCCTATCATGATATTTGCACTTTAAGAATAGATAATGATACTCTTTTGAAACATTTTATCAATGAAGGAAAGTAGAGTTTCAAGAATAATTTTGAGATGCAAATAATTCTTTGCATTGTGGAACGAAATGATCAATATCAATGGCAGCCCAATATTTTCGAAAAACTGAATTCCTGAAAAAAGAAAGAAAGAAAGAAAGAAAGAAGGAGCTCGGATCGAATCAATCAGTATAGGTCCAATTGTTTCAGCAGTAGTGCTTCATTGATTGGTCTCAGGTTGGTTGGTATGAAATATTATGGTGGACAAGGACAAAGGCGCATATGAAAACTTTACCTAAGGAGGTTCAAACTAATTTGCCGAAGTCGCCATCGACTGATGACTTATTCTTCGATATATCGGAGTCATAAGAATTCTTGTTTACCTTGCTAATTTGGTATTAGAAAGAAGGTGATAAAAGAAACCTCCCTGATGCTCTTGCCAATTCTTCAGTAGACCCCCTCAAGTTTGAATAATTACTTTCATTGCCATTGAGGAGGTTTCTTTGCATCATCTAGTGATATAAGTGAAAAAAAATGATGAAGTAACTAATCTGCCCTGGCATAGACCTGTCAACGGGTCGGATTCGGGTCGGAATTGAATATTCCGGACCTGAATCCATTTATATCTCTTGGTTCAGAATTTGGCCTGTGGACCCGATGGGTCCAATAGTAACGGATCCGGTTCCGGATCCGATCAAGTCTGAATCCGGTTTGGGTCTACCCGATAAAAATATAATTATGTATATATATTTTATAATTGTAGAAGTATTAATATATATAAATATTTTATACTTGTGAGAGTAGTAATATGTATATATATTAATAATATGTATTATATATTTTAATAAATGTAAGAATATTAATATTATAATATAAGAATATTAAGATGTATATATATTTTATATTTATTAATTTATTTCAACGGATCCTAGTCGGGTCCGGGTAAATGGAACAATACTTAGTTCCGGATCCGGAAAAATCTCACGGGTTCGGGTCGGGTCTGGGTCTAGACCTGACCCATTGACAGCCCTACCTTATAACATCTCAAGCAAATAACAAAGAAAGTTAATGCTTTGTAGAAAGCACTAAAAGTTCTAAAAAATTTTCTCGTACTTTTTTGACAAATTTTAAAATCTTCATGAAAGAATACCACTTTCCCTCTATGAACAACATAGTTGATCTCTCCTCCTTCTCACTTTTGCTTCCTTACCCACGTCTCAACCTTCTCTTCCTTTTTCCATTGCTGAGGCCTTCCTTAGGCACCTATTTTCCAAATTAAGTTCTCTCTCTCTCTCTCTCTCTCTCTCTCTCTCCCCCCCTCCCTCCCTCCCTCTCTCTCCCTCTCTCTCTCTCTCTCTTGTAGAAAAGAATGAGTAAAGTTATGTAAAATCAAAGGGTTGACTAAGACTTACCTATTAACACCTCTATGTTATCAATTAAACAAGAAGGACATTATCCAAAAGGTAGTTGATTAGAAACAATCAGGTTTTCATAATTTGGTTGACTTGAACTCCTAAATTTGCAAGGATGGATAGTAGAAATTAGAAAGTTAAACTTTTATTTCGTACTCTATTCCGTCAAAAGTTTAAGCATTTTGGAAAGGCTATTGTAATCCTTTTACAAATCCAAGGAAAGTTAGTGCAACATTCATAATGTTGGGGTGTAAATTGAAAATGTCAAAAACTTTAGGGACGGTTTATGCAAATAATACATAATAATTAGGGTAAATTTGAATTTTGTCCTTTAGAGTAGATCAAATGTCGATTCAAGCCTACTACAAAAAAATATCAATTCAAACCCTAAAAATAAAAGGAGGTCCCAATTAAGCCCTTTGTAGAAAATTCATTTTGAATGAACCATTTCATCAAGAGCTAAAAAGAATGAGATAGTGCTCTTTAGGCTAATTTGAAACATGAGAATAGAACTTTTTTAATCCCTTCTTGTTGATTTAGTGGGAAGTCAATTGTTTCAAAGTCCCTAAGTAATTGGTAGGAGTCCAACTCACTAGTAAAGTTTGATGAAATGTTATTGACTGAAAATGAATTGATGGAAGGGCTTATTTGAAATTAAAAATTTTGAATTTAATTGTTAATTAGGGAACAACACTCCGAAAGTTACTTATCTCTCATTCTATCGACACTTCCATATTCAATTGGACCTTTGGAATGATTGTAACATTGTATCACATAGAGCCAATATAAGTCAAAATATTAAGTATTTAGTCCGCCTCTACATTGTGGAAGATTACAAGTTAAAAGTAGTATAAGTAGTAATATTAAAATTTAAGAGGACATTATGACATTAGTTAAGAGTTTAGAGAAGTGAACTATGATTAGTGAAAAAAAAAATCCTTAGTAGACAGACAAGGAGTACAACCTTTTTCTCCCCTGAGGTTTTTTTTTTTTTTTTGGGGGGGGGGGGCTCGCCCGCTCTTTTGTGCCTTAGGTAATGCAAAAATCTTGTCAACGTAATTTTCAGTCTAAAGTAGCTAAATACGGGGTAGGCACAAGGTCTTAGTCTTAAGCTGGTAGACTTAAGTATCTTAAGCTGTTGCACTTGCTCCAGTTAGAGACAATGTCAAGAAGTGAATAGAAAAACGATTATCTTATAGTCTAAAAGAAGGTCGCATCTGGAAGTATGTTAGTATTGTCCCACAATATAAAAGAAAACGAAAAAGGATGGTTTAGATTATGGACCATTCAACAACTAGGTATGATGAGTGGGATGGATGCCAAGGATTGCCCAGCCAGCTTGCAAGGATTCCAATGGGTAGCAATAGAGTTTTAGCCGACAATGGGGAGAAAGCCGGGGTAAGTCTCGGCCAGTTATGTTGATGAAACGGAAAAATGAGTCCGAGGTAGGCAGGGAAATGGGAGCGAAAATTAATGAGAATAAAACTGGAGAAAGAGAAACATTTACAGCTCTTACGGCAACTCTTATTTTCTGATTAGAGTATCTGAGGACTTTTTCTTATGATGCTGAACAATATTTTAGAAGGTATTTTTAGGAATTTGAGATTTTGGATTAAATTCCTCTATTCCTTCCTTGCTTCTTAAATCTCACCCCTCCATTGTTGAAAAATTTTTTTGTTAAAAAAAAAATCAGTATTTTTGGAATGAACTCTAGGATAAACCAAGGAGTTTCTAAATTACCAGGGCGGCAATTAAATTGGGTGAGAATGTTGTTGAGCATTTGCCCCATAGTATGGGATGTTCATGGGGTGAATGCCCAGGCATTTAGGTGACTTTTTTCTTTTTTTTTTTTCAGCTTTTCACTTTTTTTTTTTTTTTGGCTATTGTTCTGTCTATGTTAATTTACTGTTATTAGAGTTGCTTGGATGGTGGTAGTGTTCAGGCTTTGGTCATGCAAAAGAGAACATAAATGTTATCCTATCCACCAAAAAGAGAAAGGGACTGTCATTTTTCAATCAATAATCAAATTTTTTTTTGGATTCCAAAAGAATTGCGATTTGCAGGTAACATAATGTTTAAAAAATTTTCTATACTTATTCTTAATTTTATCTAATTTTGTTGTCCTATTAGTAGTCTTCATATATACTGTAATTTTTATAATATTTTTCTATTTTTCATTTATTTTGAATAATTTCAAAACCAAAATTCGTGGGATTTACGCCCTATTACTCAGGCTATCGACAAGAACTAACACAAAGTGCTATGCGCAACGTTTAAAACACTGATACTGAATACCACAAGTGCAAACTGGCAAGTTTGGTTTAAGTTTTTTTTTTTAATGGTAATTGAATTTTTGTGCTGTGTTGCAACTCAGTCAACATGCGAACTCATAAACCAATCATGCACAAAAGTTACTAGCTAAACATAGAAACTTTCCTTCTAAATAGGGAAACTATCGACTTTTGTATCATTGGAGATATACTAGAATATGTGAAGAATCATTGATTTAGTGGCTGCACTGCTGTGGGAGGTTGTGAAATCAATGTCATCAATAAAAGCGTATAGCTGTATTTTGGGACTTGTGGGGATCAATGTCGGGATTCATGCCAAGAACACTTTATAGCTGAAAAATGTACAGGTAAAATAAACAAGAAGGCCACAGTTTATGCAACTGCATTTTTCTTCAGCTGTCATTTCCTTAATCCAATATTCTACGTAATGATCATCACGCAAAAGATGTTATCCCATAAAGAAGCTGAAGCCTATCAGCTACCACTATTTATACCAATATCTGGATACAATATCCAGGTATGAAATTTATAATATAGTTGAATGTAGTACTGTGTCCAATTTAGACGAGTTGCATGTAGTCGATTAGGGTAAATTACTCCAAACATTGTGATAAAGAAGTTGGACCTTCATCTCAAAATCAAGTGACTATGAGTTGTGTGGTTTGAAATATCATATATATATATATATGATTGGAAGTTCTTAAAATGTTAATGTAGAATATTCCAACATTCCCTCTCAAACATGACTTGGCAGTTGGATTGGAAATTCTTAAAATATTAATGTAGGATATTCTAACATTCCTTCTCAAACATAACTTGACAATTGGGTTTAAACAAAGAATTAGGTTATCAGTGAAATTCAAATAGGATAGTAAACAAACTCAAATGGGATAGCAATAAATCCAAGGTCCAACTCTATTACCATGATAGAGAATTTGGATTTCTATCTCAAAACTAATTGGTTATGAGTAGAGTGGTTCAAGATCATATATATATATATATATAACTAGAAATTTTTGAAATATCAATGTGGGATATTCTAACACATTGTTCAAAATTTTCACAAATAAGATTCTATTGAACCCCTCAATGTTCATTTTTAATTTTTAATTTTGGAAATGAAATTTACTATCTGGTCAATTTTGTCATAAACTTTATGTAATGCCTCGTGCTCGCTGGATCGGCCTAATAATCTTTTTGGGGCCAAAACCATAGGTTCGCAATGTTAATCCAAAATTATTAATAATTGAACGAGCCAGCATTATATATATATTTTCCCTTTTCCTTCTTTGGGCCGATAGGGGACATCAGGTGTGGGCATCTCACTTGCTTTCACAAGTTATTAATTCCTTATGCCTAAAGTTGACCAAAAATGTGACGGACTACATATAGCCTTTTTGGAGTGAATAGAAAAAAAAAAAAAAAAAAAAAGGATTGTAAAATTTATAATTAGCTTTTCATGTTACAATGCAGTCGACCAAAAAACTACCAGAATTAACATACGAAGTACCCGTTGTGCAACTTTTGTCAAACACCACTGGGTCGTCTTTTCCATTTTTTTTTCTTTTTTTTGTTTAACGAGATAATCAAGACTCCGGCAAGAGAGGTTCATTTCCCCCCTGATTTCATTTCCCCCCTGATTCTAATTTATACTTCCGTCCTTCCACAACATGATTTCTATTGAAATTTGATGTTCTTAGCATACCTCTACGCAGTGTTTTTGGTGGAAAAATTATTGAGACGTAGGGAAGATTGTCAAATCACTTCTGTAATAAATTGTTTTGAATGTCCAAGCCTACTTAACAATGGTGGTTTTTAAAGAAGTTTGGCCTATCAAACTTAAATCTGTTATAGTAAATGCAATCTTGATCAGCCAACCGCTCCTTGGGCTATTCGCCACCACAAAGATCTTAAGTATATTTGTAGGATGGAAGGTCAAAGGTCCATCACTCGTCATTAATATGTAGTTTTTCTAAATCCAAAGGGGTGCATAGTGTACCCATCTAATCTGATAGTGGTCTAATCAACGTCAGTCCTTCTTGACTCAATTGGATCCTCTCTTATATGGGTTAGATTAGGATTAGTAGTAGGAGTAGAAAATACCGATTGGAAAAAAAGAAAAATACAATCTTGATCCACAAGCTATGTTCTACTCTATGGGTAAGTCAAGGAGATATATTCAATTCTTGTCTATTAATTGAGGGTGTTTTTGGTCGTTATTACTTATTAGCAATGACTGCAAAAATTTATGCTACAGCAATCAAACATTTTCCCAGAATAACCGACAATACATTTGCAGGAAGGTTGCTGCTGCTCAGCAAATTTTAAGATCAAAGACAAATTTGCTTGCTGGCCAAGCTCATGACCAGTCCTATTAACGCATGTTTAGCAGGACAACCTGAATTATATGCAATTGCTGCCAAACATCCTTAAGTGATCCCATCTGCCAATGTTCCTTAATCATAGACGAACTCTTCCACGCCACAGTTTGCTGTAGAGATTGAAATGCGAGTTTTATAGGCTGTAATGTGGTCGATCGTGACTCTTTTTAAACATCAAATTTTCAAACTCTTAAAATATAATTGTTTTTACACTAGTACATGTAAAAAAGAATATCTTAAAGTTTGTGTAAAAAAGAGGGAAAAAACACTATTAACGTATAAAAGATTGAGAGCTCTTAGAGTTTTCTTCATTGTTAGATTCAACATTCAAATCTTGTACTTGACACTTGGGGGCAGGAAAAATGTGTAGAAGAGTGGGAGGATACATACATGCATGCATACATACATACAGATACATAAATACATATACATACATATATATATATATATATATATATATGTATATATGTATGTATTTATGTATATGTATGTATGTTGACGCTGTAGCTGAAGTGAATTTAAAAAAATCAGTTTCACGAATTAACTCGAACAAACGAATAAGGGATGAATCACGTTCAACCCTCAAGGAAAACAGGATTCAAACCAGAACCCAAAACAAGATTCAAAGAATCTTCACTTGAGTGCACTCAAGAACAGAAATAAATCCAACACAATTGTGTTTAATTTGATAAAGGGATAATTTTAGAAACCTCCCTTGAGATTTCTCATAATATCACTAAGCTTACCTGAGATTTTGAAAATCTCATTTACCTCCCTTGGATTGACATTTCTTATAACATTTTAACTCCTTTGAAAAAAATGCAATAAAGATAAAACTTTTGTTCCAATACTACCCTTGTATTATCCTACTTATGAAGTTTACAACAACAATAAAAATAAATCAACACTAAATTTTTATAAGGTGTAAATTTCTTGACTTAAACTATTTATTTTAGTTATATTGGAACAAACGCAAAATTTACACCATCAAAAAATTACACCATGAAAAATTTATACATATAAAGAGATTATTTTAGTTATCAATACAACTTAAACTACATCATGTATTAAAACATATTTTCCAAAAATTTTTTTGAAATCCTTAATTATAACTATCCATGAAATTTTTTAAGATGTTAATTAGTCACCAAAATCCACCTAAATTGTTGACTTTGACTAGATTTAATTTAGCCATATCCTTTGTTATTCTAGCAGAACCTCAATGTAGAAAAATATGAATCATTATTAGATAGCAATTTTTTTAATATACATTTTTTGCTTTAAAATTTTTATTTTTGGTTTGGCTTTTTAGTTAAATAGTTATCAAGATCAAGGGTAATGTTGTCAATTTATGACTTTTAATGTGAATATTTAACTTTGTCAAATTGACTAGGGGGTAAGTGAGATTTTAAAAATCTCAGGGGAGCTAAGTGATATTATGAAAAATCTCAGGGGAGGTTTCTGAATTTATCCCTCCTATTTTTTTAGGAGAAACATATATATGATTCAGATCCTATTTTTTAAAAGGCAAAAATGAATATGGATTGGATCATGTGTTTATGCACAAATAGAATCTAACTTTTTCACCCGTAAAAAGAATGATTACATGTGGGTTACATGATGGATTCAGGGTAAAAAAAGATTAAAAATTTATGTTGGGACTAAATTTTATCGACTTAGTTTTATAAGGGACATAAAATTACTATTTGAAAAGTAAAGGACGAAAAATTTATTTGACAAAATGCGAGAGACGCTTTGAATGATTTTCCCTTCTTGGAATTCTCAAATTAACTCATGACTTACACAGGGAGGTGATGTCATAAAATTTAAATCATAGGGCCAAAGCGGGAAAAGCAAAGTAACTAAAACGAGGATCAGGGATTTCAATCCAATCTAGGCATTGTTAATGGGACAATTGCCATTTAAATCCGAAAATAAATATACTAATCAGCTAAGAGTAGTCTTCCAAAAATAAATGATGAATGTACAGCCCAGTGGATGATTTGACTTTAACCGGGCTGTTCGATACGATTGGGCTTAAAAATGGGCTACTTCGCAAAGTAACCTTCAGTATCCCTGTAGTACTTAATCTTCAAAAGAGGAGAGGAACATGTAAATGAGTAGGATTATCCATGGGGTTAGACCGGCTTCAACTCAGTCCAACCGGCATGAAAAGTTCGGAATATAATTTTACAAATCTACAAATCAATACATCGTAAGTTTGAACTAATATTATTATACATCCTAAATAAAGATTCTGACTCTGCCACTATCTTTAGAAGTACAAGCTAATAAATATCAAAAATTTGAGAAATGGGATTCTTAGAAAACAAATAGGCAATTAAAGTGATGAACATGCTGTTTAGAGATGGGCACAGAGCTTGGCACGATAGTCCATTAGACATTTGTCTTTTCCAAAGAAAAAAATAATAGAACCTCATTCATCTAGTAACATGTAATTTGGTAGTTTCCAATTCATCAAAGAAATGCTACAACATCCAATTTCCACTGGACACGAAATAAACAAGAAAAATAATATCTTTTTTTACATGTTTTATTGTCCTTGTATGGCTAGTCGTCTATTGCGGGCTTCCACTGACAAAGCAGTTTCCAATCCTGAAGATATCATTTGTCATGGAACTTACTAAAGAAACACTTTCACAACCTTCTGGACTTATTAGTTGCTTAGGGTTAAAATCAACGTTGAAAGAGAGATTAAGGGTGAGTTTGATAAAACTGAAATCTGAAAACTGAAGTCTAAAGTCTGAAATCTGAAGTTTGAATTCATTAAGTGATTGAATTATTAAATATTAGATCTAATACATTTAAATGTATATCACATTCAGTGATAAGTGAAAAGTTTATCACTTATTTGTGGGAGTAAGTTTTGCCTAAAAGATTTAGTGCCACTTAATTAATTCAGATGTTCTATTTTTGATTATCAAATGCATCTAAATGGTTAAGATCTGAACCCATTAAGTTTAAGTGCTGAATTGGTTTATCAAACGGGGCCTAAAATATCTATTGCAGAAGTGGAATTCAACAAGAAATAGATCTCCGGTATAGCAAGAAAATGCAACTAACAATCAGGAATTGGTCTTTGTGGTAGAACGACGTAAGGGTTGAAGATTCAAATCAAACTGTGACATTTCGGACTGAAGTTTAGTAATAGTGCGTAATCGATCAGCCGTTAGTTTTTCCAACATTTAAGAGAGTATTGAATGAGTTTCAAAAGGAGGGAGGGAGGGAGGGAGGGAGAGAGAGGGAGAGAGAGGGGAGAGAGAGAGAGAGAGAGAGAGAGAGAGAGAGAGAGAGAGAGAGAGAGAGAGTGAGTGAGTGAGTGCATTGAATAAGTTAGTGCAATATGGTGATGCTTTTTCTTTATCACTTTTCCGTGTTCTTTTTCCTAAACGCTGGTCTGGGAAAACATTGTGACCATTCTTTATTTTCTTAAAATTGATTGAAGAAGAATAGTCAGAATGAGTCCACTTTTGTTTAGGTTAAAATACATAAAAAGGGGTCCATATGGTTACCAGTGAATCTGGGGCATGTACAATTGTATTGTGTCTGATACTTTAATTATTATATTTGCATAATATTTCGTGTAAAATCATATTACGTTATTGTATTGAAAACATACATACATACATATATACATACATCCATACATACACACACATATATAAAATATCTTATTTATATAAATCAATACTTTTACAAATAAAATAATATCGTGTAATTGTACATTAAATAATATAAAACAATTGTATAGAGTGGGATGAAAGCACAACCACATCTGCCACAGCTCAATTATCATTCGTCTAAGTTGAGGTGTACTTGGTAACATATAGTTATTCTTTTAACTAGGAGCACGAGATTTGTTATGAAATACTGAGGTTCGATTAAGGATCATGAACAATCAGATTGGTTATGGTTGTCAAAAATAAGATGAAAATGGATTTCATGAGAATTTGTTATTCCTACAAGTTATCGAATTAAAGCCCTTTGATTGGTTTATTAGCAGGAAGGCTAGAAAGGGAGAGAAGCACAATTAATACAAGTAATTAAAATTTTGAATTGTCATGGTCAACGCAGATTTAATCCATGGTGAAACTACAGAATTTTAAATAGTTATTCTAAAGCACAACAGATATTAGAATGGCAAGGAGTATTCATGGTTAGCTATGAAGCATCCTATCATCATTATTTGTTGACATATTTTAAACCAAGTACATTTAGAAATTTATTAGTTTTAGAAGTTGATTTATTATTTAGTAAGTTGATTAGAATTGGGTATCAAAGTCTGTTTAAGAAATAGGGTTGAGTCATATTTTGAAATCGTAATTAGAGTCGGATTCGTAGTTTTGTTTCTCCATTTAATTACTTGAAATCCTACACTTGTAGTTGAGTAAAATCAGTTTTTTGGAATAAATTTCTTTTATCCTCTCCTGCCTTTCTTATTCGTAAAATTTTAGTATTACTCTACTGCGTGTTTTTCTGTGCTAATTAACAAGTGGTATCAGAGCTCTAGATTCAAGAGTTTGATCCTAGGGTACCTGTAGTGTCTAGAGAATTCAGAAAATTTGTAATAGATAAACCTATATCATAGAAGGATGCAGAGATTGTGGTAGAGTATTTGTATATATTGAAGGATTAGACCACGAATGTTGGTCCAGAATACTCGTTTGTTGATTGAAATTAGGGAAAAAGTGACCCTAATTGGACAAATGTCTAAAGAGAGGGACTCTATCAAAATTGTTAGTAGTGTGCAGTGACCTGTAAAATGTTTGATTGTTTATAGTGGAATTGATCAAACTTGAAGTCAGGGGGAAGAAAATATTATTTGTGAAGGTAGGTAAATTATTTTGAGTTGCTATGGAGAGAGAAGTTATCAATGGTGAAAATTATTGCCATAAAGAATATTATGAAAGGCATGTTTTTCAGTTTGAAGATTGTGTGGATTATTATTATTCAAGAAAATGTGGTGGCTTTAATGATGAATGGGTTTGTATTAGTGACTACGTTAATCAAGAAGAAATTGCTGGAAAATTGTATGCAAAATACAAGTTTTATCCGCCTCAACAAGTGAAGAAGAAATTGAAGCTTTGCTATAAATTAGAGTTGCATGTCAGTTATACTATTGCAGAGACTGCAAAGGCGATTCAAGTTCGTGATGCCATTGGAGATGACAAGATTAAAAACTTGGTTTAAGAGAGCCATTGTTGACATCTTTTAAACCAAGCATATTTAGAAATTTATTATTTTTAGAAGTTAATTTATTATTTAATAAGTAGATTAGAATTGGGTATCAAAGTCTGTTTAGGAAATAAGGTTGATGCATATTTTGGAATTATAATTAGAGTAGTATTCGTAGTTTTGTTTCTCTATTTAAGGATTTGAAGTCACTTATAGTTGAGGAAAATCAGTTTGTTGGAATAAATTTCTTTTATCCTCCCGTGCCTTTCTTATTCGTAAGATTCTAGTATTACTCCGCTGCGTGTTTTTTTTTGTTTTTTTTTTTTGCCAACATTATTGAAGAGTGAGTTTAGAATTTTCAAAAATTGGAGAAAATATAAACAAATCTTTAGAATATTCAGCATTTTAATCATGTAATGTTCTTTGATTATGTAATTTACTGGCGGACTTTCAGAATGGTAGGATTGCATATTTTTATTTAATTTGAAAAATATATTGTTCTATTTTCTTTGCTAATTTAATTATATTTTTCTTCAAAATACTGGAGGATTAATTTACCTAATATCTCCAATCTTATCCTACGAGTTAATCAACCATCGATTAAACAATTGAATATTATTACAATATGAAATTAAATTTTGCTCAATCGACACATGCAATTAGGTTTAGTGAAATTACAAATAGGCTAGTTACTTGGTCTATAAACACTCCTGGTCAATATGTTATACTTCTCAGTTTTCACCATTAACTAAATTTCAAAACTTCCCCGTTATTCAATAAACTTGTTTATTTCCTAAATTCTTTTTCTCTCGCATTGTCGATTTTTCTGTCCTCCCATTAGTCAATAAACTTGTTTATTTGGTAAATTTTTCTTTTCTCGCATTGTCGATTTTTCTGTCCTCCCAGGCTAACTGAAAAAAATACTTCAAACTAGTAACATGTACCAAACAACCTGGTTAATAGATGAAACAAAACTCCGATTAGGTTCTGCTTTAATCTAACTTTGAGTGCGTTTATCTTTGCTCGTCTTACGAAAGAAGAAAAAATACTGCTGAGTGTGTTAACAGTAGTCCCACATCGATTGAGTGAGCTAATAGTGACTAGGATTTAAGAACCATAGGGGACCCTTCTAGTTACCAAATGGCTGGATGGTGTTCTTTTGTGGGTCCCTTTTAGATTAATTCCGATTAGATTCTGCTTTAATCTAACTTTGAGTGCGTTTATCTTTGCTTGTCTTACGAAACAAGATGAAGCAAAAATTCCAAACACCGACCAATATGAGATAGCCTCACCTTATTTCGTTTCCAGCACACAGAATCAATATGACAGTTTCAAACTGAATAAAAACAACAGCATAATGAATTGCCAAATGAACTACTGAACTATAATATAAGAAACTATCAAAAACTAAAACCTAACAAAACAACTGTCCCAGCCGCTTACTAGACATGTATCATTTGCTAATAGAACGGTTCACGGGGACAGTTAACTGTCCCAGCCGCCTATCTTGAATATTTGTATCTCAAATTTCCTCTGCTGCTTCCTTCCTGTAAAAATGATAACGACTTCCACTTCTCCAATGTTCTATTACAGTGTGCAGAGGTGATAACGACTTCCACTTCTCCAATGTTCTATTACAGTGTGCAGAGGTGTTGTCTGTATCATCTCAGTATCCTTATCATATTTTATGCTCACCATATGTTCCCCTCCTCAATTCTTTGATCCCTGTGGCGATCCAATAATCAAAGAATTGGGTACTTAAATCGAAATCAAAATTTGTCAGCTGGCAATCTAGATGGTCAATTTTCAAGCATTTTCAACTTTGTCCAAGAACCAATTGCCTTCACTGGACATCAAGGGCGATAGGAAATTGGAAAAACTACTTTTCTTTCGAGGATATTCCAACTTTTCCCCGATTGCTGTCAGATGGTAGCTTAGCTAGCAATCCATGGACTTGTTCATCTTGGATATTCCTTTCAAAACAGATGGTATCTTAGCTAGAAATCCATGGACTTTTTCATCTTGGATATTCCTTTTTAAGTGTTGACAAACTATTCAAACCAAAGAAAATGACACAAGCTACAAAGAAGACGGACTGAAGTGGTCGTAAACTCGTCCATATCATGATGAATACCTTTGCTGTTAAATTTACTTTCTTCAGTCTGAATAGAATAATCTTGATTTGCAGATGACGACATCCTGGTGCTCCAAGTCTACTCCATGTTACTAGTACTATCAACTATGGACAATACCCCTGCCGGTACTAGGTAGAGGTAAATTCTCGTCCCATTTGATAATCCTGACTCATATATGCTACAAGTAGGATAATCTAGTAGTCAAATATCCTACATGTAGGATTTTCTAGTCGTCAAAATATAGTTGATACTAGCATATTACGCGACATGTCATCTCCGTTGGTGCATGAAGAAAGCCCAACACCTTGGTAACTTGTAATTTGGGAATTAGACTTGGACAAAGATCATATCTCAGGTATAGCTAGTGAACAGCGGAAAAAGCTTTTGGTATCTAAAGCCAGTTGATTAATAGTAATTTTATGGTGTAGAAGTCTTCTAGCCACGCAAACTATACATAACACCGAGAACAAGATTCACGCCACAATTGGAAACTTGCCGGGATAATTCGGGAAATATTGCCTGGTGTAGCTTATTCCATTAAGAAACACCAGAGTCAACAGATTCCACCTTCAACTAATAAGGACCCTATAGGTTTCATCTTACACGGTTGCACCTTAAAACCAAAGCAATTCTAACTGGAACAAGCCGAGAAAATAAAGAGGTTTCTAACATCTCCAATTCCCAAATCTTTCCGATGGCCACACTTGATCATTCAACAGTCCAAAGCCAAACCAAAACCAAACCCAAAATTGTAGCATTCAAGGAACTCATGAAGTAACTGTGGTAATGGTTCCCCTTCCAGCACAAGGTCATCTCAACCAACTCCTCCATCTGTCCCGCCTCATCTCCTCCTATAGTATACCCGTTCACTTCGTTGGCACGGCCACTCATATCCACCAGGCAACGTTTCGCGTCCAAGGTTGGGATCCTCTTGCCATTTCCAACATCCATTTCCATGAATTTTCAGTCCCTTCTTATGAAAATCCTCCTCCCAAACCAAATGCCCCAACAAAATTTCCCACACAGCTCATCCCAGCAGTCCGTGCATCGTTTAAACTCCGGGAGCCAGTATACGCACTTCTGCAACAACTTTCAAGCACAACCAGGAGATTGGTAGTTATTTATGACTCTATCTTTCCATATGTCATACAGGATGTGGGCTTAATCCCGAATGCAGAGTCCTACTGCTTTGAAAGCATCTCAGCCTTCACTAGCTACACGTTTGTTTGGGAATATGAGGGAAACCGGGACTATCGGAGCCTGAACTACTCGAAGCACTTGAAGATCTTCCATCACGGGAAAGTTGCTTTCCCTCAGAGCTGAGAGACTTTGTAAAATTGCAAAAGGACTCGAAGCCAATCAGCTCTGGAGTTCTATATAATACATGTAGAGCTATAGAGGCTCCATACCTTGATCTCCTTGCAAATGCCAGAACAGCCGAGTCCTACAAGCAATGGGCTATTGGTCCATTCAATCCAGTTGAGATAAAAGAGCAGAAAATCTCGAAAAAGAGACACTATTGCCTGGATTGGCTTGACAAACAAGCCACAAACTCAGTCATTTTCGTTTCCTTTGGTTCAACAACTTCACTATCTGACAAAGAAGCCGAGGAAATCGCAAGTGGATTAGAGCAAAGCGGGCAAAAATTCATATGGGTACTCAGGGATGCAGATAAAGGAGATATCTTCCAGGGAGAAGTTAGGAGATCTCAGTTGCCTGAAGGATTCGAGGAGAGAACTGAAGGAAGGGGAATTGTCGTGAGGGATTGGGCGCCCCAACTGGAGATTCTTGGACATTCATCAACAGGTGGATTCATGAGTCATTGCGGATGGAACTCGTGCATGGAAAGCATCAGCTTGGGAGTACCCGTTGCAGCATGGCCTATGCATTCTGACCAGCCCAGAAATGCCTTACTGCTGGAAAAGGTGCACAAGATTGGTCTATCAGTAAGGGATTGGTCGAAGAAAGATGAACTTGTGACATCCACAACTGTTGAAAATGCTGTGAGAAGATTGATGGGCTCAGCTGAAGGAGAAAAGATGAGGCAAAGGGCAAAGGAATTGAGCAATGCTGTGAAGGGTTCTGTTAAGGAAGGTGGTGCTAGTCGCTTGGAGATGGATTCTTTCATTGCTCATATTCGCAGGTAGATTTTTTCCAGTCATCCAAATAATTATGTTCTTTGATCAGGGAGAAATTCTGAACAATATGGAATATAACAAATTATGTTATTTACTTAAAAAAAATTATGTTGTTTGTTAAATCGTTTCAAATGAAATTTTCATTGTGTTGCAACTGATCAGCTTTCTAATAGTATCAATTTCGATTCATTAGACACTTGGCTCTCTTGATCCGACAATCTCCGCTTTTACAAATCTTTGTGGATCACAAAATGATTAATTATAAAGCAGAGATAAGAAATCATTCCTGGTACGAAGCATTTTAATGTTTGCCTTTTTTGCCTTCTCCTAGGATACTTTGTTAAGTTGACGTACTTATTTTATTCCATCATCATGAGGAAACTGTCATGCAACAGGTCAGGAAGAACGTGCAGTCTTTCAAATTAGGGTTAAACGCACTAAACCTTTCTAGGATTTACCTCTAGTTATATTTTATTGATCTAAACTCAATAAGACTTAACAAAGAGGTATTTTATACCCTCAACTTCATGTTCTAGGATAAAAGTGTCCCTTATATGTCTATCATTTCTCTTTATTTCTTTTTCCTCCTTCTTTGCTCTTTTTTGTATTTGTCCATTTTCGTCAAAATTTTTATTGGATATATTATATTTAAACCCTCTATGATTTTACATAATACAAAATAACCTCCCTAAGGTTTTAAAATAGATATATTACCCCCTGTAGTTTTGTGTAAAGTAAAAAAATGGACGGAATGCATAATTATTTATGACAATTAGACAACATGCACTCTAAAGTCTATGTGATGAAATCATAATATCCACTTAATCCACCTATAATATCCATTTTATCCCCCTATGATTTTTGTATTTATCCACGTAATCTCCCTATGGTTTTGTACAAGATGGCTAAGTCGTTATTTAATTTAGTAAGGGCACTACTGATATTTCAACTAGTTACATTACACAAACTATTTTTCATTAAATTTCCATTTCATATGAAATCATAGGGAGTTAAAATGGATATATTGAAATATATGTGGACTTGAAGGGGTTGTTAGTAATTTACCTTTTTTAATTTTCCTCCTTTCTCTCATGTAACCAACAATTTTCTTCTCTTTATTATTATTATCTATATATTATTTTTTACCTTCTTAAAATTATTCTTTATTTATTTATACCTTTTTTTTTGTAATAACGATTACAATGTCAACATTGTAACAAAATTTATGTTAGCTATGCATATATAGTATTTAAATTAATACATCCAAAGTTTAAAATTAATCATTTTTAATAACAACAGTAACAAATACTAAGTAGATTGGAATAACCTAATATTTAGTCAATTATACATAATAAAAATTAATAAAAGTACTAGAAACTTTTTCTATTTGGTATATGCTATTAAATATCAAGTAATTTAAAGTTCCAGTTTGCTAAAGTCTATTTAAATAGCCAAATTGCTAGTCACATAGGCTTTTGATTATGATAAGTATATAACATTTTCTCATACTAATTTTAGTTTGTCTTCAATTTCCTAATGGTATAAATAAATAAATAAAAATAAGAACAAAATTATAAGTAAAAGAAAACTACAATGTTATAATAAGCATACAATTAGTTAGGAAAGTGATAGAAATAGTGATATCAAAGAGGAACAAAAAAATAGTGAAAAAAGGAACGATAAAAAGTAAAGAAAATAGCAGGAAAAGGATAAAGGAATGATTAAACAAAAGAAAACCAAAATAATATAGCAAGCACACTTTTGTCTTAAAAAATCAAATAGGGAAGTAAAGTGATTATTTGATGAGTTGAGGGGAATAAAATGTAACAGAGAATAAAGTTCAAAGAGGTATAGTATATTTAACCTTTCATGAAATCCAACAATGTTGTTGCCTTGTAAATTCCAAGATATTAAAAAATATAAATCTCACACCAAATATAGACTTTTTATGTTGCTAAAAGTGCTTTCAAAACAAAATTTTTTGAATGATTGTCTAAGAAATCAAAAAATTTTTTGGACATCAAATCTATTTAACTTTTTGACATACCTAATTTCCTTTTCTTTTTTTTCAGATTAAGGATATTGAGATTAATAATCATAATTGTAAAATTTTTTGAAACAAATAATGTTATTTATCATGCATTGTGAAAAAACATTAACAGTAGAAATAGCTAACTTCATCTACAATACATGAATTATAAAAATAAAGGGTGTGTTTGAGTACGAGATTTTTTTAGATATTATTTAGAATAATTATTATATCACCTTTTATAATGTGATGTATGTAAGATAAAAAGATTGTTGAAAAGATAAAAAGTTGATTGGAAATTGTAATTGTGATGCAAGTAAATTAATATTTGGGTAAACTACGGCAATCCAAACACACAAAATTTAGAGCATTTTGAATTTATTTTGAAACTATATGAAATTTATTTTCAAGAACTATATGGGATTTTTGTTAAAAATATTTGGAATTAAGAATATTTGGTTTTAAACATTATAAGTTATGTTGACATATACTTAAACAAAACTATAGATTAATTAACAAAAAAAAATTGGCTATTATGTTACCATACTAACTTATAATGGTTTACATATGCTT
This sequence comes from Gardenia jasminoides, assembly GCA_013103745.1. NCBI lineage: Eukaryota > Viridiplantae > Streptophyta > Magnoliopsida > Gentianales > Rubiaceae > Gardenia > Gardenia jasminoides. Next base: position 5,575,210 of record CM023098.1, on the reverse strand, counting down.
AAACTAAATTGTAAATTGATAAGCACAAAAAAAAACTTGGGGTTATTATGTTGCCAAACCGATTCTTTTTTAGATGTAATAGTATTTAACTCTAAAACTATACACTTTGTCCCCTTAAAATTTGAAGAAATCGTACAATTTAATAGGGGCACTTTCCATGTACAAGTACTCATGTGAGTTGTCACTGTTACAAAATGCTAGTAGTATTACCTTTTAGAGGGGGCAGAGGAGGGGCTAATTTCTAAGAAAAAGGTCAAAAATCAAAATAGCCCGGAAATTAGTGCTCCAGGATAGGGGGTACAAAAGTAGGGTCGCCGAAACTCTCAAATGCGGTTTCTCGTTTGTTTTATTTTTGTTTCCAATTTTTTTTCCTTGTCAGAAGGGGTTAAATTTTATAGAGAAACCGTATGGCTGAATTGCTGTTTCTCTATTTAAAGAGAAACCGCAATTCAGCCATGCGGTTTCTCTAAACATCGAAAATTTTAGCCAAAATTTAAAAAAAAAAATTTTGGAAAGGTGAAACCGCAATGCTGAGATGCGGTTTCTTCATAAACTAGAAACCGCATTTCAGCAATGCGGTTTCCAAACTTTTGTTTAAAAAAAAATCCAAGGAAACCGCAAATGGGAATTGCGGTTTCTTTAAAAATTCAGAAACCGCAATTTCCATTTGCGGTTTCTGTGATTTAATTTTTTTTTTGTTTCAGCCAGGTTTTGGATTTGACGTTTTTTGGGTCTATTTAGGGTTTGGGAATTAGAGTTTAAGGTTTTTAGGGTTAGTGTTAGGGTTTATGGTATTTGGGTTTGAGGTGTTGGGTCTGGGAATTAGGGTTTAAGGGTTAGTGTTTAAGGTTTTTAGGGTTATGATTTTTGGGTTTAGATTAGTTTTGGAAGTTTAGGATTTAAGGTTTTGAGGGTTTAGGGTTAGGGTTTTTAGGGTTTAGGGTTAGGATTATTTTGACATATTGTTGATTTAATTTACATACATCGGACAAGTATTTGTTTTCTCATTCAAATGAATTCATTTTCAATTTGGATTTATACTTGTCAAGTGCGAAAAATTGATTTATAAAGAAACTGCATTCTTGAATGTAGTTTCATGAAGTTTAAGAAAAACTTGAAAAAGGAATTTTGGGTTTAAGGGTTAGGGTTGTTATTTGTTTAGGGTTTAGGGTTTAGGGTTTAAGGAATAGGGTTAAGGGTTGGTTTTTGTTTAGATTTAGGGTTTTTGGGTTTAGGGATTAGGGTGTAGATTATATAGGTTTAGGATTTAGATGAAATTTGGCAAATTTTGGAAGTATTTGAGTACTTGCATTATTGTGAAATAGGAAAATTTTATAGAATGACAATTATTTGATGCAAGTAAATGAGAAAATAAAGTGCACATAAAGAATAAAGTGAGGGGAAAAATGTAATATGAAGAATTCTATATGAAAAAAATTAATAATGTCAAAAAATATACCATATTTGAACTGTGGTAGTATGTTTGGTTAGGCTTAGGTTGTATATTAAATAAAAAAGATATATGGACGGTTTTTTGATGTAACATACTTACACATGACAGCTTTTTCTCTTTTTGTTAAAATTGATAATTTTCTATAAATTATTAAGGTTAATACTTATGTTATTTAAAGAAGTTAAATTTGGATGGCATAGAAATGATTAGGAACGAGAAACAAAAATCTAAAAGGGTGTATAGTACTATAGAAGGGACTGTTTCAAACAGAAAATGATGAGTACGAGTCATGAATTTCATCAATGGACATGCCTCTTTCCTTTATCATGTGGGGTGGAAGAGCAGTCGCACCTCCAATGGACCCGCCAGCCCTGTTGATTTTGCTGTTGTAGATGGACGGATCTCCTTGGTTGCATGTGTTCATCCAAAACCACCTGCTCTTCAACTTCAACAGTGGGATCCGTCACTGGCATCTTTCCATACCTAGGATAAGAGAAATTAGCAGACATAGCTGAAAGAGTCGGATCAGGAGTAGAGAAGTCTGCCATCGACGAACCCAAAAGTGTAAAAATATCTCCATAATTTTCACCACACTGATCATCTGGACGGAACATTGTATGTGCTCCACCGGATGAAAATGTGTCACCCCTCATTGGGTACATCGAAGGCATGAAAATAGGTGTGGTAAGAGAATTGGTGGCAAACTGTGGAATGTATGGAGAATCAATAGTATAGTGAGGAGGCGTACGGATAGGGTGTCATCTGCATGAAGAGTCTCAGTTCTCGACTCCGTACCCCGCCTTCGACGCCTACCGTCTCGTCCACATTCACGCACTTCCCTCGGTAAATGCTCAATAGGATCGACAGGCTCGTGGACGTGGACATCCTGTTGGGTAGATGGCCCAACTCCCAGATCTTCAAATGTACCGCACATCATTCACTGCTCCTGATTCACATACGATAGGGCTTTAAATGCTTGATCTCGTATAGATGTGAGTCCGGGATGGTCACATCGAGTCGGATCAGATGGATCAATGTATTGATTGCAGACCAACCCTATACAAGACATCGCATCAACATGTCCATATAAAGTGTGGAAAAAGTTAATAAACTAAAGATTTATAGGTACATAAATAAAATGATGTGATTTAAGGAAACGGATTGCATTAATAAACTAACCAAGTAATTGAACTGAGTCGTATCACCTCGGTGGCCATCAACTCGTGGGTCCATCGGTAGCGGAGCTCCAATATATCGGACGGTCCGGTTCATATACCAAGTCATGTAATCATGTCCGAACCTATCCGGATCAAATGGATCACCATGAACTAGGAATCTATCACGTGCCTCCCAAAATTCGATCCAGGTCCTATGCTCTTGTATCCAATTCCATCCTGGCCTGCCTGCTCTCCCTAACCTATGCAACTTCTTTTCTGTATCCGCGTCAACGGCATCTGGAATAGGCTAGTGCAAGCCAAACTAACGCATAACTCTAGACGGCAAATGGAACTCGATATCCCAAAATATCAAAGACGTCTGCGCCTGTCAAATCTGTCTACCTGCTGTGCAGTGAAGGGGAAGAGCCTCCAGGAGATCCTCCGAGTATGGCTCCCAAATAAACTGTTGTATTTGAGATATGCATTATATTACAATCATCCCAATTTATAGAAATACGTATTTAAAAAATCACAATGTGATTGAATACCTCATGGGGGGCGAGCATGGTGAGCTGGTCTCTGAACAATGAAACCACATGGGTAGGCGTGTATTTTATGGTCTGCTTTGTGGCCCACCTACCTCCTCTAGGGAAGTCAAAACCCTGTGGCACCTGGTGAATAATGGTGGGGCGAATACGGGGAATCCTCTCCCATGCCCATAGCTGTTGGAAAAGTTGTGCAAAAGACAGACCGATAAATCTAAGAAATCAAGCACCATTCAAATTGTTGTAACTATTCATACGACCAAAGAAATTCGAATTTGATTACTTACCTGTAGTAACATGTATGGCCCAGCTGTACAACTCTGTGAGGCTCTAGATGCTCGGCATAAAGATCTATACAAATAGGCTAATGTTGCACTCCCCTAACTATACCGATGCAGACCCTCAATGTTTCGAACGTATTGCAACCAATGGCAATTGACAACGTTACCGCATGTATCGGAGAATAAATGTCCCCCAAGTAGGATAAGTAGGTAACAGCGCACATGCTGTCGAACTAGTTCCCCAGTCGCATTCTCGGGAAGTGGCGCATACAGGAATAATAGAAGAGGTCGCTAGCATCAGCCTACCATCTTTAAAATCCGCATCCAGATCGGTGCGAAACCTCAATAACTCCTCAATAAGAGCCTGCTTCTGCGGTATCGACAAAGCCTGATCAACAAGGGTGACAGGTAAGCCGTCAACTTGTAAGCCCCATAAAACCTCAACATCCTGCAATGTAATAGTGGCCTCTCCTATAGGTAGATGAAATGTATAAGTCTCTTGCCGCCATCTCTCAATCAGGGCAGTAAGCAATCCATGGTCGAGCTCAAAGTGGCCTGCGCGAGTAACTCCCCAAAACCCAGACTGTATTAGATACTCTCTGATCCGCGGATTAAGCTCCACGCTAACTAGGTCTCGAAAGAATCCATCAGCGCGCTTGAAGCGAAGCTCCTTCTGAACACCTAAAAATACAGATCTGGACCGATGCTTATCCTGTAAGTAGAGTAGACTTGGATTTTGAGGACCCTGTGATGGCTCAGCGATAGATGCAGAAGCGCCCTCCATCTGTTGGGTACCTGAAATGTATGTTTTATCATATCACGGTGTTACAAGCTTCATACTCTATTTCAAAACGAATGACAATTTAAACAATTGTAACTTGCAATTCTGGCAACCTAGAGTAAGTGAAGGCACACATGTATTTATAAACAACGCATATTATATAAACGGTAATAATAAGGAGGTGGTTCAGTAGTCTCAGACACACAAATAACATAAGCAGCACACTGGGTACAATGACACACAAATAACATAATGTCAGCACACTGGGTACAATTGACACTTAGATAAATTATTTTCTACACATGAAAGTGACTAGAGTATGGACAATTAGAGGTATTGTGACCCGTTTGTGAACAATTACTATACCGGCAAGGTGCATTTGGGCATCGGCGATCCATCTCAATGTGTATGCGTGCAGTTCTCGTGGGACCAAGCGTCTTCTGTTTGATCCTGTGAATATCATAATTGAGGCATAGAATCAGTTGGTTCCCAATAATGAGTGTCCCTTAGCGGGAAAAATTACCCACCAATAGATGCCTTGTAAGCTGCAAGCGTGTGCACATAATTCACAAAATCGCACTCTACGGTGCCCAATTTGTAACAAGAAGCAATCACGTGTGAACACGGGAAACGAAGCTCACTCCACTTGCCACATGTGCAGGTTCCATTACGGAAATGGACAATTTGTGCACTTGAACCTTTGTGATTTGGTCGTCGCCCCGTAGTGATGTAGTAAATACCGTTCCTCTGGTCATACACCTGGATCGAATGCGTCCTCGCTTTCAACTCATTCCCCACAAAAATATCCCATATTTCTGTGGGCAACGACGTGTCAACTCTGATGGCCAACTTGCGTTTTCTGACGAACAGATCCACAGTTTGATTGAAAGTATATTGAACGCATGCCTTGATTGGTAACAACCGGGCATTACGCAATAGATTGTTAAAATACTCTACCATGTTGGTCGACAGATGGCCTCACCGATATCCGCCATCCTTATATAGAGCCCATTGCTCTAGTTTAACAGATCCACCATTCAACTAATTGAACGCCTCCTCGTTCGCCAACCAAATTTGTTCCATGAATGCCTCATATTTACGTGGTTGGTTTTGAGAACCGGCAGCCCACATGAGATCTTTAAGTCTAATAGACATACATAAGAAAAATAATAAGTGAAAAAGGGAGAGTATGGATAGATTAGTGAGCTATTATATGAAAAGAGTCAGGGTTAATTAATGACGTACTTCTGATTCTTGAATTTCTATGTGAAATTTGCTTGTACGTGGACCAAGCAGTATCGGTGCACTCCAAAGGGTTCCTTCCACTCCTGCAATGTACTCATTGCTTGCATAATTCCTTTATGTCGATCGGAGATAATACAAACATTTTCGACATCTTTGCACACATTTTACCGGAATTGACCATGAACCATGACCAACTCCTATTGGTCTCCTCATCAACAAGTGCAAAGGCTAACGGAAATTGATGGTTGCATGCATCGAATCCGATGGCACATAGGAGTTTTGCCTTGTATGGGCCCTTCATGAATGTGCCATCCACACAGACGACAGGTTTAAGATGTCGAAATGCCTCAATCACAAGTCCAAATGCCCAAAATACATAGTGAAAAATCATTGAGGCTGTATTTTGTGGATGGTGCTCCCAAACAACAGTCGTTCCTGAATTTGCCTTAACCAATTCCTGCATATAGGTTGGGAGTTGAGCAATAGAAGTAGGCCAGTCGCCGTAGACAATGTCAATGGCATACTGGACAATCAAAACTATAATTTTAGGTATATTCGTTACAAGTTTATTCTTTATTATGGTGGCGATATTGTCACAAATTATGACACAATAAGCCTCACTTACCATCAGAGGTGAAACACTTAGTCTCATGTTCTCTTCTTAGCTCAACACACCGATAGTACCATGGTTTCAAGTGATTTGAAGAAGTTCCTAGTTTTGAATCCTTTGGCAAAATAGTAATGTATTGCATTAAAAATTCTGCATCTATATTAGTTGATATAATATATTTACATTTTTGATGAACATAAGAAACCAGAAATTCACAATGACTGCAAGATCAAAACTCAATTCAACAAAGTTTTCACAGACAAAAATGGGTAACAATATCATTCTGAATATGATGTCCATGACACAATAATGCTTATGATGATCTCAAGGAACTCACCTCTGGTTTCTTTATCATGAACCGAGCATGGACTTGAGAGTATTGAGGGAAATGTTGGAGTAGGCTGGCTATGATCTTGGAAATGATGACTACTTATGTTGACATATCTAATCTGCCGCTGGTTCGGAGGATTTTGATACTCTATTGTTTTCGATGTTGTCTATGAAGATGGACCGCAAGCTGCACTGGCAAAATGTATGTTAATGGCACCGATGCTTGCCTCTAAGCAATCGAGTGGCGCACATACCATGAAGTCATTGCTATCTTGATGCAAGCATATGGCATACATGGACATGTTTCATGTAATTTTGCGGGACCCTTGTGATTGACATACCCGCCCATAACAATGATGTCGGGCGATGATCATTGCCGCTGGACACCGGATGCATCACAAAGGTAACTATCCTCCACATGTTATCGTAATGTTGCCCGCAACACCTCCAACTTGCATCGGACATACCAGGTCGTTGGCTTGCTTTCCTTTAGTACTCGGAACTCATCTCTTAAGCTTTTCGACATCCCCTCTATGTGTGGGATCAAAATTCATTGCTGCATTGACACCGTCGCTATAATGTAGGTGCGGTTCAAAAATAATGGATGACGGTCCACTTGGACTAGCCTCGTCCATCTCGTGTGACGCTCTTGCCTGGATTTCAGCCTCACCAATTAGTTCATTGTAATGCCTTAAACCATCATCTTCTGGTTCTGGGGAGGGTTCATTATCGAAAAAGGGATCCGCATCCATGGGAGTGCTCTCGGGAATTGTGGTCGGAGGAGGTGTTATAAGCATCTCCATTGCATCAGAGGCATTCACACCACTACGCCTAGCAGTCCGTGAATTTCGAGCACGTTGTTTATTCCTAGAGCTGCTGGAACGGACACGGACTTGTTGTTCGTGCATGGTTCCTTCGTATTCTGATTGAAATTGTAGCCTAGAATACTCGGCTTCAGGTCCAGGGCTTGAACCACTAACATAGTCATGTTCGTGGAGCCGTTTGACCTCCACATAAATCTCACAACCCGATTTAGGTGTCATTGACTTCATGTGGTACATCAAGTCAATGTCATTGTCACACTGTAACTGAATTCCGGCAAAGGCCCCAAATCTAATATAACAAACTAGTTAATATTACATAATGCCTGGACGTAATTAAACAAATAATTATGGGCAACTTCATTATATTAATGCTGAAATGAGTAATAAATTAATTAAGTACCCTCCATTTACATATATTTTTTCCAATCAATGTACTCCTTCGTTAATACATTTATATACACTCCAATAAATGATTTTTCGTCCATTATACTTTTATTACGAGGCTGCTTGGGGTTTAGGGTTTGCGGGCAACATATTAGTTACACACCAATTGTTATTGCCATTATGTAATTGGAACTTTAGGGTTTAGGTTTTTGACATTATTTAAATAATGTGTTAGTATTGCCTACGATTTACGCCACAAAATGGGTTTAAATTTATTTTGGACATATATGTCATTTTATTTACATTACCACCATTTTATATTTTCAAAAGCTACTTTTAAGCAACTTACATGTTAAATGACATCATGTACTTTTCATCAAATTAAAAATAAAAAAACTATTTTTGGCACCTAGGAAAGCAATTTTGGAGCTATGAAATTTTAATTCATATTTAAAGTCTTCAACAATATGAGAAAATATATTAAAGGCAAAACAAATGCAAAATCAATGACAGAAATTATTATTTCAATTGAAAATGTTCTTGTATTAGAAGTCCAAACCATTTTAGTGTTCAAATGGTTTCATACTAAAATCATTAGTATCGTCTTTATTAGTGTTGTCAAAAGTCAAGAGAAGTGTGTAAATTATTGATTAAAAAACAAAAAAGTTTAGTAAATAAAGCTAATAAAATTTCTTTAATTTAGAGCATTTTGCCGTAATAATATTTGATATTCTTGTTTTGTATATGTTTTTTTAATTTATTGTGTGTATTTTGTTTTGTTACAAGTCGTAAATACTTTCTTACTCTATGTCTTCTTCGAAAATAAATTGTATATTTCCTTTCAATTAGTCATTTTGTGGAGGATAAAAATTCCCAAGTTCATATTTGTTTTTGATTTTCTTAAGTCATAATGGGCATGATTTGTTTTGATTTAGAATTTACAAACCTATTATCCTTTTGTAGTTAAAGAGAAATAAAAGTATAAAAACTAAGTCATTTTAGCAAACTTGACTCAATATGCATCTTTTAGACCTAAAAAAATATAAGTACAATGTATGTTTGTCACACTTTTCTTCCAAGCTTTTAAATATTTTTCTACGCATTTACTACATCTGGCCACGGGAATCGAAAATGTTTGAACAGTGCAACATATGACAACAAATTAGGATAAATTGTGTTAAAAATATCCAATACAACAAACAAATATCACTAGAGCAAACAAATACATAATCCGTGGAAAATTAAAATTCTTTGAACGAATGCAATTTACTTTCGGTCTCTCACTCTATCTTTATGTCAGCCTCATTTTTTCGTTTTCTACATTTTTTAAAGGACCAGGACATATCTATCCCTCAATAAAGTTCACTAAAATTGCAATTAAGGTCTAATTTCATTTCATTTTATCTTAGATCCCGTACCAAGTCACGTCGACCCTTTTTTTTTTCGTCCTTCTACAAATTATTTAAAATTATTGTTCAAGCTTCTCATACCCTTAAAGATGCTTTTAAGACGTACTAACAACTACAAACAAAATGTATTAAAACGCATCATTATGTATTACAAAAAAAGTACATGACATAATACATTTTTATTACCATTTAAATTTTTAACATTTATACTATTTCAACTTTTCATTTATACTACTTCATATGAAATAAAGTCTCAACATCCAAATTACTTATGTGATTCAAGCAACTGGAATGTTCCTCTTCTTCTTCTCCACTAGCTTTTGCTCAGCACTATGAAGTCCCGAGAGTTGACTTTAAAATCTTCACTGCATCCCTTCAACGAGTTAAAAAAGGTTAATTAATAACTTAGGCTGACCTTGGCCTTGGCCCATTTGACCAAGAAATAATGGGCTATATATTTTATACCAAAAACCTTTTATTTCATTTCATTTTATTTTCATTTGTTCTTTTTTTTTTTGGGCCAAACTAAGTACTCATGGCTCAAATTTGGAGATTGAAGCTTCTCATTGGCTTTTAGGATCGGTATATTCACTTCGCACATGGGCAAATATTTTAACCCTGCATTAAGCACTAGTTCATTTTGTAGTATTTTTAGTTGTGAATTTATGCAAGCATGAATAATTAAAAATAATAATTCCCATATATTCATGAATACTTATTTTAGCAATCAATGTAAAAAGTGTTGAAATACCATATTAATCTTTCAATTTATTATTACATTTTAATATAATTAAAAACCTAAAACTATATGTCGACTAAATGCCAAAGATGCAAAAACATATTTTTCTTCATGAACGAATATTCAATTTCTAGAATACTCTAATGAAGTAACAATAGTTAATACACATACATAGAGCAAATTAAATGAATTTATAAATAAAACTAAAATTTGTCAGCAGAGAGAGAAAAACCATAATTAAATATAATTTATATTTGTTAAAAAAGATTAAGTTATTAAAAAAGGGAGAACCACTAACATAGTCATGTTGGTCAAAGGAATACTTTTTTTTTTTTGGTCATTGTTTATCGATCATATCAATGAACAACTTCAATAATTTTTAAAAATGAGTTTTAAAAATTAGTTAAATTACAGTCACCACACATGTTCAACAATGCAATGTGAAATTAAATGAAACTGGAATATATATAAATACGCTTATCACTAAACTATGTAGAATTCCCTAACTTGGCGATTAAACCTTTCATTTAGCCAAAATTGTCCTTCATAGAACATACAGTTTATGGCCACAAAGTGTACATTTTCATTAATTAAGTGGCTAACAGTGAAAGTTCTTATTAGCTGATTAACCCAAATATACTTTTCTATTAGTTAAATTACTATTTTGGCTAGCCAAAAAGTTTAGTGGGCAAAATAGGGAAATCTAAATAGTTTGGTAACTATTTTTGCCGTTTGCTCTCAATTTAATGTTATAGCTGCTATTACTTCAGTCTCTGGTCATGATATGGTGCCCAGATCTTGATTGCATGTGATTCTATAGCATCAATTTAATTAAAGTAAATCATCTGACAAATCATAATTTTCTGAATCGAAGGAGCTGTACAGTCCAAGTCTCCAAATAACCCATTAGTTCTCTTAAATTAGGCAACAGAAAATTCGTAATTAAATTAAAAACTTTCGTAACTATCTCTAAAAATAATTGAAAACTTTCTTAAATGTAATATGACATCTCTACCATCAACTATCCTGAGTTGGCCCATCTGGCTCAAGAAATAATAGGCTAAACAATTTGCACCATAAACCTTTCATTCTATCTATTTCATTCTGTTCTCTCTCTTTTTTTTTTTTTTTTGCCCAAATTAAATTATGGTTCATATTTGGAGGCTAATTCTTGTATTATTTGCCTCTTAGGACAACCCGCGAGGGGAAGGGGCCAAAAAAAAAAAAAAAAATGCAATCAGTAGTTAGCCCTTTTAAATTCCAAGGGGCCGTGTATGATGCCATTCAATTAAAGTTCAAGGCTTCAAGCATTGGTCAAATGAGGCATTTCTACTCATCGGGTTCCTGGTACAATTACATGATGCCATTCAATTGCAATGTCGTATTTTGCTTCATCAAAAGTCCAAAGCGAGAATAAAACGACAACGGCATGAAAATTCACATACTCCACGTGTAAATTGATTAAGAAATATCAAGGACTTGGAACAGGTCATACCTGGTCCACTAACGCCCAATTATATAGTGCATCATAATCATCTGGATTTCTCTCTAATACACTAGCATACCTGACCATTAAATGCCAACACGTATTAACAAACCATATGGATTTCCAACAACCTTCAGAAGGAGAGTAGTAAGTCAAGTTCTCACCAGGATTTGTTCTTTTCTTTTTCTTCCCCACGGCTGAATACACTAAATATGGGCTTAAATTTTTTCACAGAAGCCAAGGAAATAATTGGTGAAGAAGCAAAGCCAACTCCCGGGTAAAGCTAATAGTCCTGCACCAACACAAACTTAATGGATATCAGTTGAGAAAAAGAAACCACATGCACAGCATAAATTAGCAGCATTCTATTTGATATTTAGCAAATACCTCAACAACAATACCAAACGCTCCCTCCTGGAATGATACTTCACTCCAGTAACCTAATTTAGCCTGAGGAAGAAACTGGAGAGAACGAAAACGAAAGACAGACTCTGTTCCTGATGTTCAGGCAAGAGAGGAAGAACATTGAGTTCTATTTATCCGCAACTTCAGCGAATTCCGAATTGAATTGCATGTGACTCCACAGAAGCCAAGCACCACTGCATGCATTCTGAATGCTTGAAGTCCTGTCATTTCCGAAGCCACGCCTATCTGCATGCATGCATTCTGAAGTCTGGTTCCTTTATTGTCCAACCCACCTTTATCGGAAATGAAAGCAAGAAACAGGCTCAAGTTTGTCTGGAACGGCTGTAACATTATTCCAACATTATTGTTAGTCAAACTCGCATCCTGTCAGCTTCTTCACTAGAAAAGCCGAGCATGAGAGTCCAATTTGTGCACTGAAAAAAATGGGAAACGAGCTGCCTATTTGTTTGATTCCCAGTCAAATCAACTCAGGGGAATCAGCTTTTTTTTTAAAAAAAAAACTTAAAGAAACCGCAAATGCCACATGCGGTTTCTTCAAGTCAACTTTATTTTATAGGAACCGCATGTGCCAATTGCGGTTTCTTGTTTATATAGAAACCGCAATTGACACATGCGGTTTCTATAAAATAAAAATCACCCGCTGACAATTAAAAAAAATTGAATAAAAAAAAACCAACAAGAAACCGCATTTCAGTATTTCGGCGACCCTATTTTTATACCCCACCCTCCCGGCACCCCAACTTCCGAACGATTTCAATTTTTGACCATTTTCATAGAAATTAGACCGGAGGAGGGGGTGAAGGCAAAGTATAAGTTGGAGGTGGTAAAGTGTGATTACCTCCAAAACTTAAGAGGACAAAGTATGCAAAAGGTTGTTGGGAAATATCCCTTATGAAGCGGATTCCTTTGTTATGAAGCGGAGCTTAAACAATTATCCCTTATATTCTACAATCTACTACATATAATTACGAAGATTACCTCAACCCCCTTTTTGTTAGATACCTTTACTCTTAACTCCCATTTGGTCTTATGACCTATTTACAGCCCCAGTATACTTTGATCTAAAGTGATAATGTCACAAAAATCATTCAAGCTAACAAGTGTTTATTCAAGGTGGCTACTTGGTCAACAAATGCGAGCAAATAGCTAGTAAAATTGATTTCATTTCCCTCAATAAAATGTACCATTTTATGCCCAAAATATCTTTATTGTTGTCTATAAAGCCCGCAAAGTATGAAAATGTGGTATTTAGGTACACCTATGAATCTTATGAATGTTGGTCCAGGAGAATGGTATCATGTTAGTAGCATTTTCTTTTCTTTATAGAAGTTTCGAGTGACTAACCACTTTCCTTGCCCTTTTGAAATTGGTGTACCTGGTATCTTACTTTCGTTACCCTTTTGGAATTGGTGTACTTAGTATCTTATTATAGTATTAACTTACTACCCTCTTTATTGCTAATGTAGGTAAAGATCGCTCAGAGCACAAAAGGTAAAACATAGCATGATTTAGGACACTCAAATGGCACAAGATCGTTTGCTAAAATTGCTATTTAAAAGGTAAAATTTTGATTTTAGTGCATTAATAACCAACAGTACGTTACAATCCTAACTTTTATCTGATTTTGTTAAATTCCTTTGGAACCTTTCCCTCACCTTTATTGAGCAATCCATGCCAGACAATTTCCAAGAAATTTAGTAATAAAATCTTTTTTGTTATAAAAAAAAGGTCACGTTACTCTCTTAACTTCTTTTAGTAATAAAATCTTTTGGTTTGGCCCAATTTTTTTCTTTCTTTTTTTGACACATGGCAATCATTATATTAAGAACATGAGTTGTACAAAAGATCTGCTGAAAACAATAAAGAATCAAAGGACATCGAGACGCACAATGGAGAATTAATTGAGCAGCTTGCTGAAATTGAGTATTTTACAACTGATGGTTTTTTCAATGGACTAGAATAGAAACAAATTTAAATTTTTGTGCCAATAAGGATGAAAGTACACTAGCTAGAACGTGAAGGCGGCGTATCTTTTGGTGTACGAAGTTTTTTGCTTTTTACTAAACAAAAATTCCTACAAAATTATTAAGAAATTTGGTCATTCCCATCCTAAGTAACTAAATTTCGTCAAGCATTAATGCGTTATTGACCAAATTTTGGAACAATGTAAAAGAGAAAATAAGACATGGTTGCAAAAGAAAAAAAAAGAATGGCTTCAAATCATGATCATAGATCACTTTACTTACAACTTTATCCGTCCACTATAATATGCAATAGATTCAAAATGAATATTTTCCAGAATAAGATGAAGTTTGGTTGTGTAGATTCTGCACTAAATCTAACAACCCCCGACGATTAAAAAAAAAAAAGAGCAAAATTTTTCTAAACTTTGAAGATATTCTACAGCCAAAAGACCCTAAATTGATCCATAGATGTGAATATTCATATCCCTTAAACAACTTCTAACCGTTAAGTTTGGAGTTATATCACTTCAAATAATGGTTAAAATTTAAAAGGTTGCAAATGAAACGCCAACAAACGCTTCAAATCCATGGTCAGATTCACTATGAAGTTGGTCGAATTGGTAGGTCAGATTCTATTCAAAAAGATATTTACATTCTACTTTGAATCCATGACACGAATCCGTTCCATTACCTTCACAATCCATGGATAGATTCGAATCCGATCCAGAATCACACCTCAATCCATGAAGGGATTTGTACGAATTTTTAATATAGTTGAAAATATTCCAACAATCCCCCGCCATTTTCAATATATTGAAAATTTCTTTATGGATCACCGAAAAAATCTGATAATCTATGCATCAACAGTCGTATCTTTCGATTGAACCATCATTTTAGTGTCAACTAATCATAACTTGTTAATATTTCTTGGCAAACAAGTTTTGAACCAAGAGTACATGCAACAAGTTACTTTTGTCAATACATATAGATTCACTTCTCTTCAATTTCTTTTATATAAGTGATACATTAGGTTTTGTATTCTTATCCTTTCATGAATATATACAAAGTTAAATCTGAAACTTTGTGCATGCCATCAATCCAGCATTCATATAGGCAAACTTTCAATGCCCCCACTATTTGTGACATTTTTCAAAACTTGTTAAAAACACCAAATTCAACCTTCCATTTACTAACAGAACAATAATATTACACTTTTTGGGATGTTTTGTAGTGTTTTCAACACTAAAACAATATACCTTTACTCATTGAACTCAAGATTAGTTGTTTTAACTAGTGTTGAATTGATATTCTATTGCTAGTGATCATGAATTGGATTTTAACCCCACTCTTCTTGATGTTCTAAACATCATTTCTTTAGTTAATCCTTTGATTAAAGGATCAGTTAGATTCTCTTTTGACCTTATCAAGTCAATGGTTATAACATTATTTGCAATCATTATCGCTGACTAGACCATGTCTTAAGCCAACATGTCTAGACTTCCCATTGTACACTTAACTATAAGATTTAGCAAGTGTAGTAGCGCTATCACAATGCACAGAGATTGGTGAAACTGATTTTGGCAATATAGGTATCTCATGTAACAAATTTTTCAGCCACTCAGTTTCTTTGCTAGCTGAAACCAAAGTTATAAATTCAATTACCATGGTGGAGTCGGTAATGCAAGTTTGTTTCTTGAATGCCCAAAAAATTACTCCTCCTCCTAATACAAAGACCCAACCATTCGTAGAACAATGATCATCTTTGTTTGTTATTCAACTTGCACCCGAAAAATCTTTTAACACTGAAGGATATCTACTATAGCAAATGCCATAGTCTTTGGTATATTTGAGATATCTTAAGGGTCCATTTGATTCATAAAATGACACCGAATTGGATTACTAATCCATGTCATCCCATGTTTGTTTTTATATGTTACACTTGAGATGATATATCCATCTAATCGAATTAATCCCCAATATGGCGGATAAAATAATCCTATGAAGATAGGTGGTATGAGTTTTTCCTAAATGAATAAGAGATGGGATGATAATTATTGAGACTCATTTACCCTTACAAATAGAATAATCCTTTATTTTAATAATTATATAAACTTACTTTCTATGTATAATATTATCTATGTTTAGGATTAATTTGACCCCATTAATCATATAATAAAATTTTGGACAAATTTGCCCTTACTAATAAAGAACTAATATTTGGACTTATTTGTCCATATTAATGATATGTCATAATTTTAGACTAATTTGCCCATACTATTAACAAAACTAGATTTTTTTATTCATTTTCCATATTAATAAAATAACTAACATTTTGGAAAAATTTGCCCCTACTAATAAAAAAAAATTATGTTTTGAGCTAATTTGCCCATTTTATTGAAATTACTAAATTTTGGACTAATTTATCTCTGTTATTAATAAATTAAATTTTATCTAATTTGGTCCAACTAAAATTTTAGATTACCACTTCTAAAAGCAAAAGAAAATTTTATACTATTTTGTCACTACTAGTTAATTATGTAATCATATTTTTTTGGTCAATTAATAAAAGGTTAGATATGTAAATTGAGACTTGTGAACCTATTTAATGAGGTTGAACTCAATTTCGAATAGAAAAAACTTATATATTGGTTCGAATCCGAATTATACAAAACTCACGCACATGCACACATGTGCGCTTGCACATGTACACACATGCATATATGTATATATATTACAAATCGAGTTTAGACTTGCAAAACCCAACTACCCTTATTATAAGTTTGTCAAAAAGGGTTTTTTGGTCTATAAATAAATAATCCCATCTTATTCTATTTCTAACCAAACACAGAATGAAATTATTTTTTAAAATATCTTATTCAATATAAAACCATCCAAACATTAGATAATAAGATTACTTATCTAAGAATGACACATTCCAGAATGAATAATCTAAAGATAAGTAATCTCCTCTCATCCGTGAAACAAATGTGCCCTAAACTCTAATCACACTAACCAGTGCTGTTTACTTGGATTGCTTATGTGTCTACTTAACATCCTTATAGCATAAGCTATATCTGGCCTTGTACATGTCATAGCATATATTAAACATCCAACCAGTTTGATGTAATCCAATTGAGACATAGGATCGCAAAAATTCTTATTGAAGTCAATTTTAGGATCAATAGGAATTGAGACTAGTTTACAATTTTGATGATTAAAAAGACTAAGAATATTTTCAATGTGATGAGACTGTGAAAGCAAAATATATCCTCGCTCTCTTTTAACTCTTATACCTAGGATAACATCGGCCATTCCTATATCCTTCATCTCAAACTTTGATGACAGCTGTGATATCCCAACCCTACAAAAAAGTAAAGTGCTATGGACCAATACTTAAGTAGCGTTTAGGCATTCAAGTTCAACTTGGGGTATCCATTTTGGGCTAGTAAGGACGGAACTTAAGTAGTTGGGTTTGGCTGCTGAGACTCAAGTTGCATCTTGGGCCTGCGGTTTGGAACGTGACATTATGATATATGAGCGAACCCTGTGTTGTCTCTACACAGGGTGAAATTGAAGCAGTGGTATTGGGTGGGCTTTTACGAGGACGCAAAGTCCAAAAAGGGAGGGGTGAATGTGATACCCACCCCATATTGAAAAAGTAAGTGTTAGGTATCAATATTTAAGTAGAATCTAGGTATTCAAGTTCAACTTGGGATATACAATTTGGGTTAGCGAGGACAGAACCCAAATAGTTGAGTTTGTTTGCTGAAACCCAGGTTGCATCTTGAACTTGCGGCACCAAAGCGTGACAATAGCAGCCTTTTGGTCTCAACGACTTGCTCTAAGTCAATACCAAAGATTAACATATTAGCTACATACAAGCAAATAATAACGCCATTGCCAGTTTCATACTTTCTATAAGTATATTTATCTGATTCATTAATCTTGAATCCATTAGCAAGTATCACTTAGTCAAATTTGTGGTGCCATTGCTTTGGAGTTTGTTTGGACTATTCTACACGCTTAGCGAATGCTGGCAAAGAATCTCACCCCCGTCCTATGTTCTTGTCGTCTACTCAGGAAGAACCCAACCAATACAGTTTGCTGGGCCTTACCAATTTGACTAGTGAGCAGTGCTCGACTATAAGAGCTTACAATGCTATCTATACAAAGCAGCACTCATAGCATAGTCGTTCTTGTTCGTTGTCGTAGTGAGGCTCCGTTACGCTTGCTTTCGAGCCTTCTTTATATTAGAAAGGAGTGTCCGTTCAGTCCCAGTTTGTTTCAATCCGTATAAGGATTTTACAAATCTACACACCTTGTGCTCTTGCCCAAATACTACAAACCCTTCGAGTTATTTTATGTACACTTCTTCATCTAACTCACCTTAAGGAATGCCGTTTTGACATTCATTTGGTGAATTACCTATTTTTGAATTAAAGTTATGGTAAGTAACACCCTTATAATAGTTATTCTAACTATTGATGAATATGTATCAAAATAATCAATACCATGTTTTTGAGTAAACCCCTTGGCAACAACTTGGCCTTAAACTTGTCTATGGCTCCATCAATTTTTGACTTCTTCTTGAAAATCTATTTACAATCAATTGGTTTGGAGCCTACTGGTAAATCCCCTAATTCCCAAGTTTTGTTGGCCATAATTGAATCCATTTCATCATTGTGAGGACCCGAAAATTTTATTTTTATCTAACCTATTTATTTAATTAATTAATTCTTTTCTCTGAATAATTGACTTAAATTATTTTAATTACAATTGTACCATACATTACCTCATTTTATTTTAAAAACCATGTTTAACCATCAATTTGATTTTTCTGTCACTCAATTGTAAAAAAACGAGAAAAGACACATTTTTCGAGACAAATATTTGGACTGAGAGTGACGTAAGTTTGGAGTAGATAAATGAGAGAAATAGGAGTTGTAGTGTCGAGTCGCGCAAATTAATCCCGACGCGACAAAAGAGAGGTTTTATGTCAAATTGGTAGCTTTTCTTTCTTTTCCTTCATTTTTTGCAACAAAGTCTCAAAAGTCAACTTAACCACCACCACTCATTCTTCTTCTTCTCCATTCCTTTTGGCCGGCCATTCTTCCCTATTTTCTCTCAAGAAGAGTTTTCATTTTGCTCTCAAGAAGCCCCAAATTCTTTCTAAAAATCTTGGCCAAAGCTTGCTCCATCTTCCTTCCCTTCTCTTGCATATTGAAGGCCTTTGACTAGTGAAGAAAACCCGAGCTTTAGGAGGGAGATCTTGGTGGTTTTGGTGGCTCTTGGACACACTCAACTTAGGGCTTCTTGCATATTGGAAGAGAGGTAATCACTTTCAATCATCTCTTGCTTCTAATGGGTTGTTTATCTTAGTGGTTCATAGCTTCATTTGCTAGATTCTTGTTGAATTTGGGTTGTTGAAGTGGGCTCTTGGATTCCCACAAGACTTGAATGTGTAGCTAATTTGGTGTTGATGAGATGATATGGTGGTGATTTTAGTTGATTGTTGGTGCTAGAGAGATAGGAAAAAGAGAAAGAGGCAAAACCAAAGGAAAAGAAAGGTTATGCTGCCGGTTTCATTTCCGATTCGTATGCCCTGTTTTGGCTGTGAAATTTCATGAGTTTCTTGGCTATTTTGAGAGCTGAAATGTTGGTCTATGTGTTTGTAAATTTAGTTTCAAAAATCATTCCATTTGGTGTGGTAAAAATCGCATGGAAAGAAGGAGTCAAAATCTGGAAAAATTTTCACTGTTTCTGCTGCCCTGTTTTGGTCGCATTAATCACTGTCTTTCCGTATGAGTTTTTTGGCTAAATTTTGGTAAAAATGTAGTTCACATACTGAGGTTTATGCCTGCAAAATTTGGTGATTTTTGAGTAAGAATTCATCATCCAAATGATGCATCAAAACTTGCCCTGCAAAACTGGAATTTTGGAAAATCAGGAATGACGAACCTGCTCTGTTTGGACAACTATATTTTCTTACTCAAGAGTCAGAATTTAGTTCCGTTTGTTGTATTTGAAACTATACTTGTAGATATTTCAGTGGTATAAATTTCAAGGGCTAGTTCGATTTCTGTGAATTTTGGTAAATTTTCAAAGTTTGCTGAAAACCAAGACTGTTATGTCCTGTTTTCACTGTTACAGTAATTTCAAACTGAAATTCGACTTGCTTATGATCTGAATCTCGTATGAGTGTCTTCTGAAAAGTTTTAGTTTGTTGAATCTATTTTCCAACGGTATAATATTTTTTATTTTTGGACTTATAGAACTCAAGTTATGATTTTTCAAAAAACATCGTGCAAAACTGAAAATTTCTCCAAGGAAGCGACGAAAGCCTAGAAACGCCTTGGAACCATTTCTTGGTTTTCAGGCGTAACTTTTTGAGTATTTGTACACCATTCCAAATTTGGAAAACACATTTTCCAATTTCATGAGATTCCTCTTAAATTGGAATCGAAAAACTTAACTGTTTGAAAATTTATCTTCAATACATATATAGGTAATGTTGCCTATGCATCCCTCAGGTGATCACGTGGACACCGAGAAACTTGTTTGATATCCTGAATTGCCCTCGCTTGCTTTCGACTATTGGTGAGTGTTCAAGTACATGTTAATTAATGTGTGTTAAATAATGTAAATGATTTGAAAAGCATGCTTGTGTGCCTCGGTGGTGTACTTTATCGCGCTCACATTATTGAAATTTGCCTCTAAATGAGTTCTACTGTTTAAAATGTTAATTGATTGACTGCTTGAACTGCTTGAATTGTTTATAACTGTAGGGACGCCCAAACCCCATTAGGGATCCCTTCACCTTGTCCGGCAACAGGGGCTAGGGCAAGGAATGGGTGAACTATGGGTTATTACTGTTTAAATCACGTCGGTTGGAATGAATCCACCGACTATGGCATACTCATAGTGGGTTGCCATTCACTTTTAAATGTTGGAGTTCGGGCCCGGTCAAGGGGGTGTAAGTAGACGGAAGAGGGAAAAAAGTGGTGGATATGGACTGTGAGAGTGAGTGGTTAACGAAGTGTCAACGTGTGACTTGAATTGATGCTGGTGAAGAAAATAATTGCAAAGAATTACGGGAATGTGGAGTTGGCCAACTGTATCCTTCAAATTGTGCTGTTTAAATGTTTATTAACTGTTTTGTTCTTTTACTATTTCATTAATTTATTTAACTGCTTTGATTTGCCTGTGCATGTTTTCTTGGCCTCACTGAGATTTGCTCACCCCATAAGATTTGTTTTCCTTAACAGGTTTTGAAGTGGAGTTCGCTAACCGTGGATATTAGTTTCTTTCGTAGGATTTCCGCTCTTTTGTATAAGGTTGTTTTGATTTGATTACTTGATGGTTTATAATACTTGGAGTTAGTACTAATGAAATTCGGATGAAATTATTGGGGTTTGTAAATTCAGCTTTTGTATGTATTTTAGTACTTGGGACTTATTTTGGAAATGTAAGTTGAACTTTAGTTTCTTTAAAGAGTTGGTTTGGAATTGTTATTTAAGTTATCTGAGCGAGTGAGTCCTGGCGAGAGCTGGGCAGGCGTTCCGCTGAGACCTTAGGGTTCGCCCTAGGGAGAGGTGGGGGCATCACAATCATTTATAGTCTCTTTCCAAAATGAAGCATCTTGTGATTTCATGGCTTCATCAAATGCTTTTGGATTAGTTTCGGTATTAAAGCAATAAGGAACAGTGTTACTTATTTCATTCCTTGTTCTTTCAACAAGGTAAGCAACAAAAATATGAACCAAAAGACTTATCCTTTTTGGCTCTTTTGCTCCTTCTAAGTTCAATAGTTTTATTTCCATCATCTATGCTATCTTTAAGTAATTCATTTTGATTAGGTGCATTCTCAATTTCTTTGGGTATAGAGGTAAATCTTGTCTTATCAAAAATAGCATCTCTTGATTTAATGATGACTGATATTGAATCATTAACCTCTATTTTCATGAATCTATAAGCCTTACTTTTGTGCATAGCCTAAGAAAATGCACTCAACACCTCTTTTACCTAATTTTCTTTTCTTAGATTCAGGAATTTTGTGAATGGCTCTACAGTCCCAAACTTTCAAATGTTTGAGATTTAGTTTTTGTTTGTACCAAAATTCATAAGGATTTATAGAGATCCTTTTATTTGGAACTCTATTTAATATGTAACAAATTGTAAGTATAGTTTCTCCCTAAAAAACTTGACTCAAATCAAAAATTGATAGCATTGCATTCGCTATTTTCATAAGAACCTGATTTTTCCTTTCACCCATACCATTTAGTTGAGATATGTATGGAGCAGTAATTTGACACTTAATGCCATTAGATTCAAAATATTTCTTTTGATAATACTCATTACCAGGTCTATTCTTAAACATTTAATATGAGTATCACATAAAAACTCAACTTTTACTTTGTATACCCTGAACATATGCATAACTTCATCTTTCGAGTGTAACAAATACACATAACAAAATCTAGTTTGATCATCTATGAATGTAGCAAAGTATTTATTACCATCTAAATATAAAGTACCATGTAGATAACAAAAATCATTATGTATAAGATCCAATCTATTTGTTTTCTTTCAACATTTGGAAATGGTTGTCTAGTGATTTTTATTAACATGCAAGTTCTATATTTACCATATTCCTTTTGAGCATACTTAAGCAACAAACCAAATTTGATCATATCATGAATTTGTCTATAATTTACATATCTAAGTCTATTATGCCACAAAATAGAAGTAGATTCAACCACATAAGTAAAAGAAATATTCTTATTCATCTTATTGACAGGTTTGACATTAAATTTGAACATACCAGTACAAAGATATCCTTTCCCTACAAATAGTCCACCCTTGGATAGTACAAATTCATCAGTTTCAAATAGAAGTTTGAATTCAAATTTATTCATCAAACTACTTGAAAGTAGATTTTTCCTTACTTTCAGAACAAATAGAACATTAATAATGGTCACAACATGTTGGAAGTAAATTTCAAATCTGCTTCACCTACTCCTTTAATGGAAGTAGTTGCTGCATTGCCCATATATACAATGGACTGATCGTTGTCCACTTCATTCAAGAATTTGAAAAAGTCCTTATTGTTACACACATGGCGGATAGCACCAAAGTCAATCTACCAAGAAAAATCTTTCTCAATTAAATTGAGTTCTGAGATCATTGCCACAAGATTCTTGACTTCATTATTAGGAGATTAAGGGTTCTCCATCTTTTTCTTCGTAAGAAATTTGCATTCTAACTTGTAATGCCCTTTCTTCTTACAATAGTCGTATCTTCTGTTTTTGTTTCACTTCTTGTTCTTGTTGGATTGATCCTTTGACTGGTTGGATTTCTTGTAATCTTTGGACTTGCTAGTTTGTCCCACTTCAACCACATTAACTTTGGAAGATGGAACCAAATCTTTTTCTTCTTTCTTTGGTTGAACTTCTTTATTTTCTTACACTCTAAACTCTTTTCTCAAGATGCAAAGAGTTAGCAAGACTCTTAATAGTAATCTCATTTTTTTTATGTTTGATATCTCTCATGTTGTGTTGAGAAAAATGATTGAGCATGCTTTCTATCTCAACAAATTGATTCATAACATGCCTTTTGTCTACCATTTTATAATTAAAGAAATTAGAGACAAAAAATTTCTTATTTGTTGCGTCTTCTCTCATGTACCTTGCTTCTAATTTGTCCCATAGTTCATTGGTTGTTGTGATCGAATGGTAAGCATCAAAGAGCCCATTATTCATGGCATTAAGAATATGTTCTTTGCAAATTTCATCATCCGTTTACCACTTTTGCTTATTGCAGACATCATCCAGTGTCTCTTCTTCGTCATTTGTCATAGGTCTTGGAGTTATGAGAACATATGTCACTTTGAGAGCAATTAGGAGGAAATGTACACATTTCTTCCAACGTATGAAGTTTCCACCATCAAAACGTTCAAGTTTGATTATATGAGATGCCAAATCTTTGATGGTACTAGCTATTTCAGAGAAGGAATAAAACCTTAAGATTGTTGGAACAATACAAAAGAGAAAATAAGAAATGGCTGCAAAAGTAAACAAAAGAATAGTTTCAAATCATGATCATAGATCACTCTTCTTAAGACTTTTTTCGTTCACTATAATGCACAATAGATTCAGGACAAATATCTTCTAGAATAAGATGAAATTTGGTTGTGTAGATTTTGCACTAAATCTAACAACCTCATACAACAAAGAAAAGAAAGTAGAATTTTTCTAGATTTTGAAGATCATAAGTCTGCAACCAAAATATCCAAATATATCCATATATATGAGTTTTCATGTTCCTTAAACAACCTCTAACCAGTGTTTTTAAACTCGGACCGGACAGGCCGGTTTGACCGGTTGAACCTGGAACCGGCCAGGCATCCGGTCCGAGTCAATCCTCAAAATCAAAAATTCAAAAACCGATCAAAATCGGTCAAAACCCGGGTTTGACCAAGTCTGACTGGGTGAACCGGTTGACCGGGTTTGACTATTTGAACAGTTTTTTTTTTTTTTTTTTGTTTTTTTTTTTTTTTTTTTTTACCTTTAACCCATTATATCCTTTCAAACTCACTTTTTAAGTTTTAGTAAATATGCTTTAACCTCTCATTATTTTAATAAAGTGAAAAATTAATCCAATACATTTTTTAAGTTACATTTCTATCTCTATATATATATATTATATTCTTTAAGTCAATTTATTTATTAAATATAAAATTCTCTAATTTATATATAAAGTCATAAATCACCAATTTAAGAAAAATTTTTATATATATAAAGTTGAAAACTACCAATTTGAGAGAATTTTATATATTATTTTTTAAGAAAATTTTTTTATATACTATTTTGTTTATATATTATTAATATATATATTTATGACATATTTATGACGTCATCCGATTCGACCCCCGATCGGACCCATCGACCCTTGACCCCTAAACTCGGCCGGTTCGATGCCCAGTCCAAATCTGAAAACATTGCCTCTAACTGTTAAGAAACGTCTGGAGTTATATCATTTCAAATAACAGTTAAAATCTGAAAGGTTGCAAATGAAATACTAACAGATGTTTCGAATCAATGGCCGGATTCACTTTGAAATCAAACGGATTGGTGGGTTGGATTCTATCTAAAAAGAAGTTTACATTCTGTCTTGAATTCATAGCACGAATTCGGTCCACTGCCTTCACAATCCATGGATGGATTTGAATCCGATCCAAAATCACACCTCAATTCATGGGGAGATTCTCTGCTAATTTTCAATATAGTTGAAAATATTCCAATACCAAATGCTATTAGATGGGAGGACTTAATTGGAATGGAATGTCTATTTTGGAAGGCTTAATTTTTATTTTTTTTTGCCAAAACGAAAAAGGATTTATATTGCATACCACAAAAGTTTACAGAATTGAGGCAACTGCCTCTACATCTTTCTTAACTAAATCAGTTAGCCAAGAAGGGAAGGAATCCTTCCACTTAATTGCACCAATCGAAAGTAAAGCAAACTTTGCCATTGCATGACTAACAATGTTCCCTTCCCTTTTAATGAAAGTGAAACTGCATTTTCTAAAAGCCTTTTCCAACTGCATAACATCTTCTATTATGGTACCTATCCTCGCATCTTGTGTGTTCCTTTCCAGAATTTTGGTAATTGCCACCATGCAATCTGACTGTACTTGAACATTCTGCCAGCCTTGCAACTTTGCTTGTATCAGAGCTCTACGAATGGCATCAGCTTCCTCCACTAAAGGATCCTCTTGTTTCTGTTCTGAGTCAGCCCAGACTTGGGTTATCCATCCTGCACTATTCCTTGCTATAATGCTCCAACTAGTTCTGTCATTTCTGCAATCCAATGCTGCATCAGTATTGAGCTTTATAGTTCCCAGTTGGGGTGGTTTCCACTTTACAACTTCCTTAATTATGTTTGCTTTCTTATCTTCCCCATCCACTGTCTGATTTGCTTGATTATATTCCTGCCATTCTATCAAGGCCTTATTCACGATCTGCCTTGGACATTTCCTTTCCCTTTCAAACTGAATCTGGTTTCTACCTTTCCAAATCTACCACAGAATATTTACAGCTAACATAATGTGTTCCCTCCCCTCTTTTCTGTGTTTTGCTTCCATCATACTAGTCCACCATTGCCAAAAGTTGTTCCTATATTCAACCAATCCATCCCAACTAATAGGTGCAGTCTTCCATATTTGCTCAGCATGATCACAAAAAAAGAACATATGCTCTAATGTTTCTGTACCTTCACCACAACACGAGCATTTACCATCACCTTTCCCAACTCTATCGCGTACTACTGCATTCACTGGTAGAACTCCATGAAGGCATCTCCAAACAAAATGTTTCAATTTATGCTTCATGTTAAGGCTCCACAGAAAATTCCAAGTTCCAGCATGTTGCTTATCTCTGCTTCCACTTCCTTCTGGTTTCCTTTTGTTCCCTGTTATTTTCTTCATCTCCCTTACCAGCATATATCCAGTTTTAACAGTATAATCTCTATTTCTTGACAACGGCCATATCAACCTATCCTTACTCTGTCCCATACTTAGTGGCATCTTCCAAATATGTTTACAGTCTTCTTCACTCAAAACTTCTCTCATTCTTCCCCTGTCCCACCTACCATTTTGAATCAGATCACTCACCTTCCTAAAATGACAATCAGTTGGTTTTGATGTACTGACTTTACCCTCTTTCTTTGACAGAATCCACCTATCTTTCCATAAATCTATAGTTTTTGTGACGACCCCACTTCTCCCTAGGGCGTACCCTAAGGTATCCGTGGAGTGCCTGCCCAGCTCTCGCCAGGACTCACTCACTAGAATAACCAATAATACTTCAAAAGTGATTGTCAACATCCATTCCAATCCAAATCACAAGTATTACACAATGAAATTCAACTTACAACACTCATTCCCAAATTACAGTTCAAAGTACTTCGAGTACAACCACAATTCCATCTTACAGACCCAAGTACAATAAAAGTCCATCCATCCATGATTACAAAGGGATACAGGAAATACCCCAGCCAAATACACTTAGAAGGATCTCGTCACACGCTATCCATCGTCTTGAGCCCTGTGGGGGGAAAAATAAAACATTTTTGGGGTGAGCTAGAAGCTCAGTGAATGTTCAGTAAAACAAGAAATTCAAGGACCTTTGAGTTAACAATCACTTTGTAAAGCAATTGAGTTTTAAAGCAATCATTTCATCACTACTCACTTTAACAACAACATACGAAATGCATAATTCAAGACACAATCAAATCCAAGATTGGAAGGATACAAAGGTCACTTGGAGCTATTTGAGTTCACTTCACCTTATAACTCCCCGATCAATCCCCTACAACTGGCCATCACCTTATCCCTCCGGTGGTAATACTGAGTATACCGCATGCTGCCAAGTACCAACCTACCCGAGTCCGCGCTCGAATAGGCCGATAACGAAGGGGAAAAGGCCTTGTTCAGCCAATGTGGTAAAGTACACATGGCCTACAGTCATGCGCAAGTAATGATCAGTCAAGACCAAGGAGTTTTTGTTTTAAGATAAAGCTTTCCAACCTATCCGCCACACTAATGGCGTTACTCAAGTAGGCTTTTGACCCACCGATCGCTCAAGAAGGTGGTCTTAGATAGGTTTTCTAGCAAAGGGTCTTGAGACCCGATCGATAAAGTACACTTCGACCTACAAGTAGTGAACGATGCGATAAAGTACACATCGGACTACAAGGGTAAAATGCTCCTTGGTACACCACTATCAAACAATCAAGTTATCAACAAAACAATCCAGGAAACAAGTAGTATACAAACAATGGAAGTGTAGACAGTTGAACAATATATTAACAGTTAGGTCGAGTGTGGTAAAGTACACACTCGCCTAGAAACAAGTATGTAATTCACATAACATACGGGAGATATTCACAAACTCATTTCTTTGCAAGTATAAGTTGAGTATATCGTATCACAAGTCATTTTCACGTAGTAGCGAAACATTTGATTAAAATAAAATGGATTTGAACATCCATAAACTCTTCATAAATGGTTTCACTTGTAAAGCATTTCATTTGGAAATGATAGTAAATCTTTTCAATAAATCATTCATTTGGAAACTATTGCCAGATTTCATTTGAAGGGGAGTTGAATCACTCCCAAATCCTTTACAAGCTATTTCACGGGTAAAAGCATTTTACTTAGAAATAGTGACAAATCATTTCTTGGTAAATACTAGCAAATCATTTTACAAATCATTCATTTACAAACCATGGCAAGATTTCTATTTAAAAAGGGAGTTTGAACACTCACCTCGATCCACTTAAACGAGTGAACAAAGAAGAAGACTAAACTTCGTTAGTTGGTTCACCCTCAACAAAGTCTTGACCACCTGAGCCAAAGTCCAACTATCAGATACCAGCCCAAAATCTCATGTTCCAAGTCTTAACTTAACTACTGAAGCACCAAATTCACTACTACAAGTTCTGGTTCGGCCATATTTAAAATTACCCTTGTTGAAATAGTAA
This sequence comes from Gardenia jasminoides, assembly GCA_013103745.1. NCBI lineage: Eukaryota > Viridiplantae > Streptophyta > Magnoliopsida > Gentianales > Rubiaceae > Gardenia > Gardenia jasminoides. The sequence goes on along the minus strand of CM023098.1, from coordinate 5,547,036 downwards.
TGTCTCAAACCTCAAAAATCATTATTTTCAAAATAACTTGACACTTACTCATAGTCAAAACTATACATTAATTTAAAATACTTCATACCAAGTTCTTATATTCGAAACCCATAGAATTTGACCAAAATATAGTAAAACCCTCAAATTCATTCAAATGACACTTTTCACTCGAAATCTATGAAAAACTTCACTTTTCATCTTTTGAAATTCAAACATTCCCTCCACTCAAACATACACTCACAATTGAACAAAACACATATTTTCTCAAAAGAAAATTCTTCAAGAACAAACACAAATTTCGAAATCAAGTATTAAATTTACCAAGCATGGGTTCAGCCATCACATCTATTTTCCTTCAAAATTCTCAACAACGAACACCCTACTTTTCTAACCATATCATCATATATTTCACAAATATCATTCAGATCCCAAACAGGTCCTCAAGTCAGCTACCTAAAATCCACCTCAAGTCCGCTACCTAGGTTGGGAATCCAAGAGCCCAACTTCATCTTTTCAGATGATCTCATTTTTATCATTATTAACTACAGATCTACATTATTAACCCCTAATAAGGCTAGATCTACAAGACGTGAGGTTTATACCTCCGGATCTGTCAAGATCCAACGAGATCCGGTTAGATCCACCAAGATTCCTCAAGCTTATCACCAAGAAAGTTACTCCCAAGCTTGATGACTACCAAAATCTTCGATTATAGCCCAAGATCGTCAAGATCTACCGAAGATATCCTCCACCAAGTTCAAAATCAACCCACAACGATCACACAAGCTTTTCTTCCTTCCTTTTCTTTCTCCAAAATTGACCACTCTCTCTCTCTTCCTTCCTTGGTTTGGCTGCCATAGGAGCAAGAAATCAAACCACCAAAATCATCATTCAAGTTTCACAAGCTCAAATTTTGTAGGAAGAAAGGAAAAATGAAAATCAGCTCACCTACCTCTTGTTTCTTCCAAACTTTCGGACAAGAATCTCCCTCTCTCTCCTCTTCCTCGGCTGCTAGGATGATGAAGACAATGGTGGTTGATGATGGTAGAAAATTCAAGAGTGCTTGGAAGTGGAAGAAAGGTAGAAGGAAGAAATGGAAGAAGCTTGAGCTTGTTTCTCTCTCTTTTTTCTCCTTAGAGCTCTCGGCTCTTTCTCTCTCTATCTCTCAAATGTGCAGCTGAAAAAATGAAGAAGCAAAGATGCAAGAAGCAAGGCTTTATGGGCAAAAGGAGTGGCTCTCCTCGGGGAAAAGTGGTCAAAAAGCCACTTTATGTCGCTAAGCTGCTATTCTAACTTACACTGATTTCCTTCATCCCGACACCATCTCACCATAATAATATTTTCAAAATATCACTACGTATGCTCGGTTTCAAGTCCAAGTCACTATTCACGTGTCGGAACAATTTTTAACGCTAAAATGGCCAAACCACCCACACCGGCAATAAATTTGTTTAAAATTCTCTAAATTAGAAAATAATCACTTTAAACATATATTTACTCATATTTCAATAAATAAACATAATATAAATAATATTATGCATTTTTAAAATAAAATCTGAATTTTGGGGCCCTCACATCCTTCCCTCCTTAAAGGAATTTTGTCCTCAAAATTCTTACCTTCTACTACCTCGCTTGACCAGTCTGGACCGGTTATATACTCTAGTGGCCGTGGTCGCTCCTCTCCTTCAATTGCTTGTTGAGAAGTATCCACATTTCCTTGTAGTATTACTATCTCGCTGTTTTCTCAAAGGTTAACTTGATGGTCGGCACTCCCACATCAGTAAACACCTCTCGCTTCTTTCACCCAACAATTGTCCTCGGTGATTGCTTTTTTCCACAATATCCACAAGTTGGTTGAAAACCGTGGCTCGACTCCCTTGTGATATTTCCCTTGGTTGGACTTTTCTTGTTTGAGTCCTTGTGAGGTAGTTCCTTCTAATGGCTCCATCTTATGAGAAGGAGGAAAAGGTGGCAGCCTTACCCTTCAACCCCTTTGCCAACTTTGAATGGGATACACTCTCTCTAAAAGATTCAAAGTGACTACCACTAGGTGTATCTCTTCCTGAGTATGAGGCTCTCAATTGGGATTTTGTAATCTCGACCCTTGGGCTTTCTCAAGGGCATCTGAAGGTCTCAATTTGAGCGCTGCAGAGCATCTTGAATTTCTAGATTGAGTCCTTGAATGAACCGCCTTATTCGCTCCAGTAACCACTAGTTCGGGCAAACCTAGACAATTTGGTGAATTGGGTTTCATATTCGCCACACTTAAGGTTCCTGTCAAGCTTTATAAAATCCTCTTCTCTCTTTCTTGGACTAGTGGAGGAAGGAACTTTCATTAAATTCTCGCACAAAGTTCATCCAAGTCCTAGGAGTTTGTTCACTTTCCCACTTGTTTCTTATAACATTCCACCATGCTCGTGCAGCTTCCCTCAAATTGGAACACGGCAAAGGTCACTTGTCTCTCCTCCAATAATCTAACGCATCAAATATATTTCTTATATTCTCTAACCAATTCTCGCTTTATCGGTCGATCCCTAAAACTTAGGCGGAGAAAACTTTGAAATCTTTCTAAAGCCTTATCTTCTCCTATCTCTTGGTTTCCAAGTTGATTCACTTGTCCAGTTCCATGGCCTTGTTGAGGCACTAAACGCTCTAATATATCCGCCATATGATTTAAAACCGTACCATTTGATCATTTGTCTCCCTTGACCCGGTGTTTTGGTCAGCCATAGATCCACTCTCTTCCTCTTGATTTTGGGGTTGTCTACGTGGACGTCCCCGTCGTGGTCTTCTAGCTTCCATTTCAACTAAACGATAGGGACATGCATTAATGCAGTATACACTTGGAGCATACACATACAAGTATCAATCCATAAAACAAGAGAGCTTCCATTTTCGCATAACATTTTCACAATACAGTTTAAACTCAGTCATGTTCCAATCCAGTACAAACTAGATCTCATTCAGTTAAAACACAAATCACAGTCAAGTTGAGTACATTTCCAAATAATAACAGCAACAAAAGCAAGTAAATCATTATCAAAATACATTGGTCCCCACAGTAGAACTCTCGACGTTCTAATCCTGTCATCCTCATACAAGAGGTCAAAAGCAATACATCACTAGATTAATTAGAATCAAAAGATTCCCGCTTCTAACACGCATAACTTCATTTCCAACGCTAGGATCCTCAGGGCCACGATCTTCTCCACCTCTCTCCCTTAGTTGTTGAGTCGTTCGAGCCAAACGATTATTGGCTTCTTGTAATTGTACACGCAAAATATCAGTTCGTTCTTGCTCCTCGAGCACCCTAGTCTCCAACTCTCGAATCCGGTCATTTGCTCTTGCATTTGCAATAACTAGCCTTTGCCTCTCATCTACTATAGCTAAAACCACACAGTCGGGATACAATATGTCATCCAACAATTACATCGACTATCCACCCTACGCCCCGGACTAATTGCCAAAATGGCTCACCAGATTCTGTCTGAAACATAATAGGACGAAGTCGCCTTCGAGGTAGTCCTCGCGCTCCACTTCCCTCCATTCCTACAATCACAACTAGGATTAGTCTTCGAGGTAAACTATTACCATAAATCATGTCACTTAATAGTCAAACCAGTCCCACCCGCATCCTAAACTTAAAGCCTAGGATACACTACAGATCTAAAGCCTAAGCTCGATACCACTGTGGATCCCCCACTTCTCCCTAGGTGCCTAAGGTATCCGTGGAGTGCCTGCCCAGCTCTCGCCAGGACTCACTCACTAGAATAACCAATAATACTTCAAAAGTGATTGTCAACATCCATTCCAATCCAAATCACAAGTATTACACAATGAAATTCAACTTACAACACTCATTCCCAAATTACGCTTCAAAGTACTTGAGTACAACCACAATTCCATCTTACGCACCCAAGTACAATAAAGTCCATCCATCCATGATTACAAAGGGATACAGGAAATACCCCAGCCAAATACACTTAGAAGGATCTCGTCACACGCTATCCATCGTCTTGAGCCCTGTGGGGGGGGAAAAATAAAACATTTTTGGGGTGAGCTAGAAGCTCAGTGAATGTTCAGTAAAACAAGAAATTCAAGGACCTTTGAGTTAACAATCACTTTGTAAAACAATTGAGTTTTAAAGCAATCATTTCATCAATACTCACTTTAACAACAACATACAGTAAACAGTAATTCAGTACACAATCAAATCCAGTATTGGAAGGATACAGTGCTCACTTGGAGCTATTTCAGTAGTTCACTTCACCTTATAACTCCTGATCAATCCCCTCAGTACAACTGGCCATCACCTTATCCCTCCAGTGGTAATACTCGAAAGTATACCGTATGCCAAGTACCAACCTACCCGACCAGTCCTTACGGCTCGAATAGGTCGATAACGGGGAAAAGGCCTTGTTCAGCCAATGTGGTAAAATACACATGGCTACAGTCATGCAAGTAATGATCGGTCAAGACCAAGGAGTTTTGTTTTAAGATAAAGCTTTCCAACCTATCCCGCCACACTAATGGCGCTCAAGTAGGCTTTTGACCCACCGATAAGCTCAAGAAGGTGGTCTTAGATAGGTTTCTAGCAAAAGGGTCTTGAGACCAGTTCGCCGATGCGATAAAGTACACTCGACCTACAAGTAGTGAACGATGCGATAAAGTACACATCGGACTACAAGGGTAAAATGCTCCTTGGTACACCACTATCAAACAATCAAGTTATCAACAAAACAATCCAGGAAACAAGTAGTATACAAACAATGGAAGTGTAGACAGTTGAACAATATATTAACAGTTAGGTCGAGTGTGGTAAAGTACACACTCGCCTAGAAACGAGTATGTAATTCACATAACATACGGGAGATATTCACAATCTCATTTCTTTGCAAGTATAAGTTGAGTATATCGTATCACAAGTCATTTTCACGTAGTAGCGAAACATTTGATTTAAAATGGATTTGAACGTCCATAAACTCTTCATAAATGGTTTCACTTGTAAAGCATTTCATTTGGAAATGATAGTAAATCTTTTCAATAAATCATTCATTTGGAAACTATTGTCAGATTTCATTTGAAGGGGAGTTGAATCACTCCCAAATCCTTTACAAGCTATTTCACGGGTAAAAGCATTTTACTTAGAAATAGTGACAAATCATTTCTTGGTAAATACTAGCAAATCATTTTACAAATCATTCATTTACAAACCATGGCAAGATTTCTATTTAAAAAGGGAGTTTGAACACTCACCTCGATCCACTTAAACGAGTGAACAAAGAAGAAGACTAAACTTCGTTAGTTGGTTCACCCTCAACAAAGTCTTGACCACCTGAGCCAAAGTCCAACTATCAGATACCAGCCCAAAATCTCATGTTCCAAGTCTTAACTTAACTACTCAGAAGCACCAAATTCTCACTACTACGAATTCTGGTTCGGGCCATATTTAAAATTACCCTTGTTGAAATAGTAATGTCTCAAACCTCAAAAATCATTATTTTCAAAATAACTTGACACTTACTCATAGTCAAAACTATACATTAATTTAAAATACTTCATACCAAGTTCTTATATTCCGAAACCCATAGAATTTGACCAAAATATAGTAAAACCCTCAAATTCATTCAAATGACACTTTTCACTCGAAATCTATGAAAAACTTCACTTTTCATCTTTTGAAATTCAAACATTCCCTCCACTCAAACATACACTCACAATTGAACAAAACACATATTTTCTCAAAAGAAAATTCTTCAAGAACAAACACAAATTTCGAAATCAAGTATTAAATTTACCAAGCATGGGTTCAGCCATCACATCTATTTTCCTTCAAAATTCTCAACAACGAACACCCTACTTTTCTAACCATATCATCATATATTTCACAAATATCATTCAGATCCCAAACAGGTCCTCAAGTCAGCTACCTAAAATCCACCTCAAGTCCGCTACCTAGGTTGGGAATCCAAGAGCCCAACTTCATCTTTTCAGATGATCTCATTTTTATCATTATTAACTACAGATCTACATTATTAACCCCTAATAAGGCTAGATCTACAAGACGTGAGTTTATACCTCCGGATGCGTCAAGATCCAACGAGATCGGTTAGATCACCAAGATTCCTCAAGCTTATCACCAAGAAAGTTACTCCCAAGCTTGATGACTACCAAAATCTTCGATTATAGCCCAAGATCGTCAAGATCTACCGAAGATATCCTCCACCAAGTTCAAAATCGAACCCACAACGATCACACAAGCTTTTCTTCCTTCCTTTTTCTTTCTCCAAAATTCGGACCACTCTCTCTCTCTTCCTTCCTTGTTCGGCTGCCATAGAGCAAGAAATCAAACCACCAAAATCATCATTCAAGTTTCACAAGCTCAAATTTTTGTAGGAAGAAAGGAAAAATGAAAAATCAGCTCACCTACCTCTTGTTTCTTCCAAACTTTCGGACAAGAATCTCCCTCTCTCTCCTCTTCCTCGGCTGCTAGGATGATGAAGACAATGGTGGTTGATGATGGTAGAAAATTCAAGAGTGCTTGGAAGTGGAAGAAAGGTAGAAGGAAGAAATGGAAGAAGCTTGAGCTTGTTTCTCTCTCTTTTTTCTCCTTAGAGCTCTCGGCTCTTTCTCTCTCTATCTCTCAAATGTGCAGCTGAAAAAATGAAGAAGCAAAGATGCAAGAAGCAAGGCTTTATGGGCAAGGGTGGCTCTCCTTAATTCGGGGAAAAGTGGTCAAAAAGCCACTTTATGTCGCGTCAAGCGCGGTATTCTAACTTACACTGATTTCCTTCATCCCGACACCATCTCACCATAATAATATTTTCAAAATATCACTACGTATGCTCGGTTTCAAGTCCAAGTCACTATTCACGTGTCGGAACAATTTTTAACGCTAAAATGGCCAAACCACCCACACCGGCAATAAATTTGTTTAAAATTCTCTAAATTAGAAAATAATCACTTTAAACATATATTTACTCATATTTCAATAAATAAACATAATATAAATAATATTATGCATTTTTAAAATAAAATCTGAATTTTGGGGCCCTCACAGTTTTCCCATCCCCCACTCTTTTCCTAGCACCCTTCTCTATTAGCTCTCTAGCACTAATTATACTCTTCCACATCCAGGAATCCGAGTGTCTCACAGTCATTTGCCACACTTGTGACGACCCACCTCTCCCTAGGGCGAACCCTAGAGTATTAGTGGCCGCCTGCCTAACTCTCGCCAGGACTCACTCACTTGAACACTGTAACATATCAAACTAAAACTCCGAATACAAAACGAAAGACATAATAACTTACAACCCAACAACTTCAAATTACAAAGTTTAAATACATAAGTCCCCCAATCTTACATTCAAGCATCACAATACAAAATCTTACACAACCATGAACAAAAGTTCTCAAACATTCAACACCATAAACCCTAATTCTAAGGGTTGGCTCCTCCACTCGAGTACTCATTTCCTGCTAAGGAAAACAAATGGAAAAGGGTGAACTAAAAGCCCGCGAGTTCCCAAAAACATGCAGAGCACATAACACACATAAAATTTCGCTTTACTTGAACGTAAATATAAACACGTAGAGAAAACAATTAACATAACCAATGTAGGATACAGCAACCCTCAGGGGCTAAGTTCCTCGCCGCTTGATCACGATCAGGGCAGTTGACACTCCGTCAACTCTCACAGGTCCAACCCATGTAGAACTCCACTTTCTCCTTACTCCACCAAACCCCCACCGGGCCCGACTCCACACATAATTTGTCACATAGTTTGTTCACATGAGTGATCACATGGTTTATCACATAATTTGTATTTTGCTCTCCATAATGGACAAGCCCTTTCGTCAAGTCCAGAGCATATATCACATCACATCATATCACATGGTTTGAGTTTTGCTCTTTATAATGGACAGGTGCTTACACCAAGTCCAGAGCACACATTGTATCACATCACATCACATAATATCACATGGTTTGTTGCTCTTTTAGAGATAGGTTCACGAACCAGATCTCGAGCATAAATCACTGGTCTGTATCACTGGGCTTGTGATATTAGATGACCCTATGGCTAGTCCCTTCTTTCTCGACCTAGGCCTAACCCCCGGCTCGAGTCGAAGAACTCACCGATAGGTCTCAGGAAATTCCTGACCTTGTACACACACATGCATATTACATCACATATTCTCAATTCTCATTAAAACATTCTTACAAATCTTCCACTCAAACGTTGGTAAGTGCGATAAAGTACACACTACCACATTTGAGGGTTTGCTAAACCACAATTTTCACGTCACACCACATAACACAATACAAAGCTCATCTATTTCACATAGGCACATAACAAGCATGGAAACTCACCGAAATAGTACGGTTCATCTTCCACGTAGGGTTCAAATTCGGTTCCTTGCTCACTTCCTAAAACAATTTAAAACAATAATTTGTGATTCACTCCTTCATTCAATACTAAAACACTTCACTTTCACTTCACAATTTCTATCAATATTTTTCCCAAAATCCCTCCAGGAAAATCCTTTGTTTCACATGACACAACGTTTAAATGGCTCTTTGGAAAAATCATTAACTCATTTCGAATATAACATGTCATCGATGTACTCACCAAGCATTATTTTCACATTTTTTTAATAAACCACTTGAGTGAGGTTTATCACCTCAAAATCACCTTTATTACACAATTCATCACTCACTCTTTAACAATACTTTAATAAAACTTTAAAACACTCCAAACGATATTTTCATTTTCAAAATTTATTAAATTTAACCACAATACTATAAAATCCTCAAATGACGTTTTTCACTCAAAAATTCATGAGAAAGTTCACCTTTCACATTTAAAACTCATAAATTCATGAATAAATATAAAAATGTATTTTCTTAAGCAAACATTCATCATAAATCATCACAACATCTCGAAATCAAACATAGAAATTACCAAGCATGGGTTTGGCCATCTCATACATTTTTCTATCACAATTTCCAATAACAAAACCCTATTTTCTAACCATATCATGACAAATTTCACAAATAGCATTCAAATCCCAATCAGGTCCTCAAGTCCGCTACCTAGAGGCCACCTCAAGTCCGCTAACTAGGTTGGGATTTCAAGAGCCCAACTTCATCTTTTCAGATGAGATCATTTTACCAATATTAATCCTAGATCTAAGCTATTTAACACTAATAAAGCTAAATCTACAAGTTTCAAGGCTTATACCTCCGGATCTAACACGATCTGACAAGATCAAAGATGATCTCGAGAGTTTCCTCTTTCCAAGAGTGCTTCCAAGCCTAGCAACTCCTCAAGTTTCGATCTTAACCCAAGATCTTCGAGCTTTGACGACGATTATCAACTCCAAACTCACGATCTAGCAACCCACCACTCAAACAACCTTTGTTTCTTTACTTTTTCTCTTCCAAACTTTCGGATGACACCCCTCTCTCTCTCTCTTCAATTGGCTACCATGGAAGATGAAGTTCAAGTCAAAATTCTTCATTCAAGGTTCACAAGTTCAAGATACTAGTTGATGAAGAAATGGAAGATTTAAACCACCAAACTTACCTCTCTTTCTCCCTCCAAGAAACCGGACCAGCTCTCTCTCTTTCATCTCTCTCTCGGCTGCAACAAATGGAGAGGATGATGGTGATTAAGTAGGCTTGAAGCTTGTTGGAAGCAAGGAAGAAGAAGAAGGAAATCAAGAAGACATTCTCTCTCTCTTTCCTTAGCTTTCTCTCGGCCTTTCTCTCTCTATTCCCTCCAAAATGGCAGCTGAAAAAATGAGCCCAAGGTTGCCAAAAGTCAAGGCTCAAAAAGGCAAAAAGGTGCAATTTCCTTATTTTAAGGAAAAGTGCCTTTTTGGGCACTTTATGTCGCGTCAAGTGCGACAGTCTAACTTACACTGTTTCTTTCATCCCGACACTGTCTCACCTTAATAATATTTTCAAAATATCACTACATATGCTCGATTTCAATTCCAAGTCGCTATTCACGCGTCGGAACAATTTTTAACGCTAATTTTTGGCCAAAACCACCACCGGCAAATAATTCGTATAAAATTCTCTAAATTGGAAAATATTCACTTTAAACATATTTTCACTCATATTTCAATAAATAAACACAATATAAATAATATTATACATTTTTAAAAAAATAAATTCTGAATTTTGAGGCCCTCACAACACTGAATATACCTTTAAAATACTTCCTTCTCAGAACCTTACTTACCAGCAAGCACGTTTGGTTTAGTTATAACTCTTCATAACTGTCGTGCCAACTTTGTAGTGTTGAAATCCATCAGATCCCTGAATCCTAACCCACATTTACCCTTAACTTTTATTAATTTCCCCCAATTTAACCAATGGATTTTCCTTTCCTTTTCCTTTTCTCCCCACCAAAAATGAGCCATCTCTCTACAGATATCCCTGCATAAACCTTTCGGTAGTCTAACACACCCCATGGCATAGGCAGGTAGAGCTAAAACAACTGCTTTCAATAGTACCTCTTTCCCTGCCTGACTTAATAGTTTTTCCTTCCACCCACTCAATCTTGAGATCACTCTTTCCTGGATATACTTGAACACCTGGCTTTTTGTCCTCCCAATTACCATAGGCAAACCCAAATATTTGCTTTGGCTAACTTGCTTCATTCCACCCAGTACTTTCAATATTTCCCTCCTCTTTTCTTCATCAGCATTCTTCCCAAATAGCACCACTGATTTGTCTACATTGATTTCCTGTCCTGATGCTGCCTCATATTCCTTAAGAGTTCTCATGACTTTTGTAGCTTGATCAGCTGAAGCCTTACATAACAGCAACGTATCATCAGCAAAAAACAAATGAGAGATTGCCGGATAGTTTTTTCTACCTTGAGTCCATCCAGTTTGCTGCACCTTACCACATTTTTAATCAGACTTGATAGGCCTTCTGAAATAATGACAAACAGATAAGGGGATAGGGATCCCTTGTCTAAAACCTCTTTCTGGTTTAATATCACCCTGTCTTTCACCATTGATATTAAACGAATATGAGACAGATGAAACACACTCCATAATCCATTCAATCCACTTTTGACAGAACCCCATTTTTTCCATAATTTTTTTTAAAAAAGGCCACTCAACTCTATCATAAGCCTTTGACATGTCTAGTTTAAGTGCCATATAAGCATTCTTACCATTTCTCATAGAGTTAAGACAGTGTATCAGTTCATGCGCAATAACAATATTATCAAGAATCTGCCTGCCTGGGATGAAAGCAGATTGATTGAGGCTTATACAAGAATTCAGCAAAGGCTTAGCTCTATTTACCAGAATTTTGGAAAGGATTCTATAAACAACATTATACAGACTAATGGGCCTAAACTGAGAAACCAGAGTTGGGTGATCTACTTTGGGAATCAAAGTAATCATAGTTGCATTGAGGGATTTCAACAAGTGGCCAGAATGTAAAAAACTAGATATCGCAGCAATAAGATCATTTTTAATGATATGCCAGAATTTTCGAAAAAAAATACGGGTCATACCATCCGGGCCGGGTGCTTTGTTGGGATGTAAAGAGAACATAACTTTCCTCACTTCCACTTCTGTGACAGGCCTTGTCAGCTTCTCGTTCATTTGTCTAGTAATTGACTTTGGAATTCCATCAAGGATTGTGTTCATCACATTTGGCTCTAATGACTTAAAAAGTTTACTGAAATAACTAGCAATTTCCTCCTCCACTTCCTTTTCATTTTCACACCAACTCCCATTCTCCCTCTGCAGAGTATGAATGGCATTTCTCTTTCTCCTCCCTGCTACTGTAGCATGGAAATACCCAGTATTCTTATCTCCCTCTTGCAACCATCTTACTCTAGCTTTTTGCCCTCAGTAGACCTCCTCTTTCTTATAAGCCTCAGCCAATTTCCTCCTAATACCCCTCATCGTTTCTCCCTTGTTTGGCTCCTGACTCTCTCTTATCACTTGAGCCTGTCTTTTAATCTCTTTAATTTCCTTTCCAGTATTTGTATGATTTGTCCTATTCCAATGCAATAAAGCCATTTTGCACTCTTTAATTTTGCTTTGTAGCTTAAAGCATCTAGAACCTTGTTGTTCCCTCTCCCAGGCTTCTTTTATTACCTTTCCCACCTCTTGATGTTGTACCCATCTTCTATCAAAATAGAACCTGCTCTTCCATTTTTTCTTTTTCTGTTCTGTATCCATTAACAGCATACAATGGTCTGAAGCTTCATTTGGAACATGAATGCATCTAGCCTTTGTAAATTCTTGCCTCCAATCTTCACTAACCAGAATTCTGTCAAGCCTTTCTTTCACTTCCCCATCTCCATCCCAGTTATTGCACCATGTCCATGGTTTGCCTTCAAAACCAATATCCTGTAGCTGATTTAAATGAATAAAATTTTTGAAAGCTTTAAAACTAGTTTCTGATCTTTTATACCCCAAAATTTCTCACTATGTGATACTACATCATTAATGTCACCTGCTATCACCCAATACCTTCCCCATAGGTGTTTTCTCCTACTAATAATCTGCCATTGATTTGCTCTAATTTGATCATTTGCACTTGCATATATGCGAACCAACCACCAGTTCTTTTTCCTGCACTCATCCTCAATAGAAATTTCTATAGTAAAGTCAGTATATAACACTTCTCTCACTATTAGCTCTTTTTTCCACATTGCTGCTAAACCTCCAGCTCTACCAATTGGATCTACTACCACCATTGAATCAAACTTCAGTTTCTATTTTACTTTATTCATATATTCTTCTCTATTTTTTGTTTCAGCTAAAAATAAAATACTTGGGAGGTGGAGTTTGATAACCTTCTCGAGCTGGGGAATAGTCAAGGTGCCTCCCACACCTTGACAATTCCACACCAGCACCTTCATTTCCACTTGGAAGCCCCATCAAGAGACGGCTCCCCGACCTTCAGTTGAGATTTACTGCATTCCATGTTCTCCACCCTTCTATACTTATGTTGTCCTCCACTTCTTCCTTTTTCCTCTTCCAGTTCCATATCAGAATTGATACACTTTCTCTTTTCAGTTTCTCCTTTCATACCAAATCTTCCATTGCAATCTGATAATGCCTTCCTTTGACTAACCTCCTTAACTAATCTTTTCCACCCCTTTTTCCCTCTATATTTCCCTATTTCCTTTACCCCTGTCTGCTCTTCTATATCATCCACCTTCCCTTCCCCTACCTCTACTATCTGGCTCATATTAGCAGAAACATTCAAATTGCTGTCAACCTGTTTTTCACTTTGCCCATCAATCCACATCACATCATACAGCTCATTTTCCGAATTTCCATTTGAACTTTTACTGTTTTCCCCATTTTCACTCCCCTCACCCACTGCTCCCCCAATTTTGTTTAAATCCTCCTTACTGGTCCCTTGCTTTTCCTTTCTCTCTTTTGTACCCAAACCATTTTCTCCCTCCAACTTTTCCATCTGTGTAAACTTGTTATCCTCCACTGTAGCTTGCTGGTACTTTATTTGCTCAGTTTCAACCTCCGGTATCTCCAATTCCTTTGTTTTCCAAGTCAGCATTAACCTCTCCTCAGTGTGTGCTTCTTGCTGTTCCTGTTGTTAAGGTTCCTCTGTTCGATTGGTTTGCCTTGAAGGTTTTTTGAGGCTGTTCCTCGGATTACTTGCTTTTAACCAAGCCCCGTATTGTGCAGCTCTGTTCATCTGGCTTCCCCTATCCTTACAATTCTTCTCATTATGCCCCAATATTCCACAGCAATAACAAAAATCTGGGCAACGTTCATATCTAAACTCAATCCATTTCATTATTCCATTCATTTTGACCATTGTACCTCTCAACAGTGGCTGTCTAATATCTATCTCAACCAGAATTTTTAAATGTTTTCCTTCCTTACTACCCCCATTCGAGACTATTATATCTTTAACCGATCCAATTACTCCTCCAATCTTCCTCCCAGCCTCCTTTGTGACCCAATGAATAGGCAAGTTCCAAATCTGAGTCCATATCCAAGTCTTAGTAAAAGGCATTTCATCACATTCTATACCCTCCTTCCATGGTACTACAATTAATGGTTGATTATCATAAATCCATGGCCTACCCATCAGAACTTTCTCACGATCATACAAATTCGCAAAATTAAACTGAAACAGATTGATTCCAATTTCCTCAACCTTTAAATTTTTCGCAAATGTCCACATATTGGTGGTAAAACTTCTCATACTCCCTCCGTCCCACTTTGTTAGGCTTAGTTTGTTTTTCACACAGATTAAGAAAAGTTAGGTAACATTGTTGAAATATTTGTATCTTCCTAAAATACCCTTAATTAAATATAGTATGACTAATGCTTGCATTAAATGATAAAGAAAGACTAATGGTTGCATTAAATAATAAAGTAGGTAGTACTAAACAACAACTTCCATTAATTAAGGGCATTTTAGAGAAATTATAGGTTAACTATATTCTACAATTGGAAAGTGGACTATAATTTGGGACAAACCAAAAAGGAAAACAAATCTAACAAAGTGGGACGGAGGGAGTACCTGTGATATTTTTGATTTTATCCCCAATTACTTTCCCAATTAAACTCTTCCTGCACATCTCCATCCCCTACGAAACATCTTCTCCATCCAGTCGAATGCCTGTTGTCTCTTTTTCTATTAGAGCAAACTTTCGTAACACTTCTTCCATTTCCTTGGCCATACGAACACAATCCTTGAAGGTTTCCAAATACAATTCCCAGCCAATGACGATATTCTAACTGGTCTGACAACAAAAGAAAAGCAAGATAAGCTGAGTATTCTCCCTATGTTAACAGGATAGATTATAGACAAAGTAACCGGATTGAAGGATCAAAAGAGAAAAACAAAAATAAATTGGGCAATGCTACAGGGAAACAAGCTTCAGTGGGTTTGGGATTTGGACTCAACAAAAACAGAGCAAAACGAATTTAAATTTTGCTGGTTCTAGCCAATGTTTTCAGAACCGGACCGGACCGGCCGGTTCGACCGGTTGAACCGTGAACCGGTCATGCCACCAGTCCGGTTCTGTATAATAGCCGGAAGTGATCAGAAAACCGTCAAGAACCGGTCGAACCGTGCGAACCGTTCGAACCGGTGCGAACCGCGAACCGGCGGTTTTTTAGTTTTTTTTTTATTTTTTGAAAATATAAAATGTGGTGGTAGTGAGATTTAATCTTAGGACCTCATATATAAGACACAAGTGTCTTAACCACCATACCAACAAGTATTTTTGAAGTTCGATAAGTACAAAAATTTATAAAACTAATGAAAAGTAAAATAAAAAATGAAACTTCCATTTACCTATCTATGCCTCTCTCTATTTCTACATTCAGAAGTTTCAATTTTGCATTATTTCTAATTTCACCTCCATCATTCCTTTTTTAATCATTAGTTTTTAATGTTACTAAATTCCACATTCAGAGGATTCAATCTTGCATTCTTTCCAATTTTACTTCCATCATTCCTCTTTTAATCACTAATTTTTAAAGTTACTAAATTCCACCATCAGAGAATTCAATCTTGCATCCTTCCAATTTCACCTTAATCATTCCTCTTTTAATCACTAATTTTTTCCATCATTCCTCTTTTAATCACTAATTTTTAGAGTTACTAAATTCCACCATCAGAGAATTCAATCTTGCATGCTTCCAATTTCACCTTAATCATTCCTCTTTTAATCACTAATTTTTAGGGTTACTACAATAAATTTCTTGCACAAGCTCTACTCTTCCCTCTTCTCCTCTCCACCTCCTCCACCCTCTCTCTCTCTTACCATTTATTAAATCTCCATGTATTTAATTTAATCTATTGAAGTTTTCTTCCACAACTTTAACATAATCTATACAAGTTTTCTTCCCTTTATTTATTTTCTGTATGTGGAGTTTTTGTATTTAATTTGAAATTTGAATTCTTTTCATTTATTGATGTTGGTTTTCTTTTTTTTGTTTTCCCAATTTTCGGTTAAAGATGTATCTAATATTTTAAATTTTTTCAGGCTTGCTTTTTTTTTTTTGTATGGTTGAAAGAAATTACATTTATCAATTTTCAGAAAATTTATGTTCAATTTTCATGTTATTAAGAAAATTTTAAAAGACACTTCAATATAAAGTATTTTTGGATTAATGTATTCAAAGTTATTGGGTTTAAACTTTTTTTCCCCTCAAAAAATTTGAAAAGTATCATTAATAGCCCATCTAGTCTGGGTGCCCATTGGGCCATGCAAAAAAAAAAAAAAAAAATCACAAAACTGGTGAACCGGCCGGTCAAACCGGTTGAACCGCGAACCGGTCATGCTATCGATTCACCGGCCGGTCCGAGTTTTAAAACATTGGTTCTAGCTGGAATTTGAGCTCAGCCGAAGCTCAAGAGCCCAAACTTATCAATTGCAGTAGCTCCTTGACAATGTAGTTCCTGCGCAAAAACATCTACCCGGATCTTAACTACTACAAGGAAGAGGCCCCAATTTTTAGACTATAACTCCAGATTGTTGTTCAGCTTCATGTAATTTTTAGAAGATCAGATGAAAAATGCTTGTTGATAGTTTTTGAAAAAAAGGCGGCAAACACCCGCTGGGAGGAAAAACTCTCTAGCTAGAGAGAGAAAGCAAACTCCCAGAGAGAGAGACAGTAATTTGCCCTTTAGGTGTCTTTCTTATGGTAGTAATTTTTTTCTTATGGTAGTAATCACACCTCAATTAATCCGATCCAGAATTAAGCCTACTTTAGGTTGCTATTTTCGTGGACTTTACAGAACCCTGGCCTACTTTAGAGGATCAAAATGAGATTCACCCCAAAATCCATTTAGTAAGTGTTTTGTTTTGACCTCCGTTAAAATCTGGCATTATTAAATGGAACTAGGCTATCGTTTAGAAATTACAATTGTTTTCTTCAAATTCCGTATTATGTCAGTTTTTTTTTGGGACCCTATTAAGTCAATTAAAAGCAAACATTCTTTGAAGGAAAAATCATTCAAAACATCCCTTACATTTTGCCAAATGATTTTTTTTGTCATTCATTTTTAAAATAATTATATCCCTTACAAATTCAAATTATCTAAATATGATCCCAATCTAAGTTTCGGATCACTTTTAAGTCTGAAATGATCATGTGACTACATGCAGTCATTTCTTATCTATAAAAAGATCATATCTCATTTTTTAGTGGTAGAAATCAATATGGAATGGGTCTGATCCTATTCTTGTAGAAGAAAATGAATATGGTTCGAGTTGGATACTATTTTTCTTTGAGGACAAAAATGAATATGGATAGAATCATTTGTTTAACTACAAATCGAGTGTAACTTTTTTGCCCACAAGAAGAATGATCAAATGTGGTCACATAATGGATTGAGGATAAATGATCAAAAAACTAAGTTGGGACAAAATTTTATTGACTAGATTTTGTAAAGGATATAAAGCTACTATTTTAAAAGTGAATGATGAAAAAATTAATTTAGAGAAATGTGAGGAACATTTTGAACTATTTTTCTTTCTTGAAATTCTTAAATTAACTCATGAGTTACATAGGCAGCTGATGTCATAAAATTTAAATCATAGGGGCCAAAGCTTGAAAAGCTAAGGAAAGACAACTGAAACGAGGATCACAGAGTTCAAATCCAATTATCTGAGCCATTGTTAATGGGCCAATTGCTATTTAAATTGGAAATTACACGCACATACACACACGCACAAAAATCAGCAAAGAGTATTCTGCCAAGACTAAATGATGAATGTACAGCCCAGTAGATGATTTGATTTCAAGCGGGCTGCCTAAACATGGCTTACTCGCAAAGTAACCTTTTGCTGTCTGCCTGTTCTTAATCTTCAAAAGACGCGAGCAACATGGATTGAGCTTAGCCAAATCGGCATGAAAAATATGGAATCGAATTTAGATTTAACTAGGTTAGATAGAGTTTGGACCTAAATACAAAACTCAATGTAATTTTGCGGAACTTAAGTTTCACTAAATTAGACCCAATTAAAGACCCGCCCGAATAATTCTAAGTGTGCATGTGTGTTTGTATAATGTCTATAACAATGTACATAATATACAATCATATATATCAAAATGTAAAAAGAATAATAACTTATATATGATTGTTTAATAATACCAAATTATCCATAAAATCAAATCCAGCATCATCTCAAGTAACAATTAGTATTAAAACTTACTATTAAAACATAACTGTTGTGTTAATGATGTGTAGTGCGTAACACCTTGTAACTAACTCCACTATTCACACGTAACAGACAAATGTTATATTTTAAAAATGATCTTATACTATCTCTTCTTGATCAAAAATACTCTAAGATGTTCACCTATTCATCATCAAAATCATTACAGTTGTCGTGTCATAATCACCAATGTAAATAGTCGAAAATACAAAATCATAATCTTTTTTTTCTTACCAAAATTGTCACCACCAAATAATTCAAATATAGCCAGTATCACAACTTTGAAAGTTTTTATCCACTGCAACAATCAAAATTTTACCATCAATTAGTTCACTTTGTTTTTTCAACTTTAATGAAATATATGTCAATTGATCAAATTGGCCATCATAACTAAGAGAGTCCAAGAAAATGACTTCTTCGACAACAATATCTTCTTATTATTTTACCAAATAAAAAATTGCTTCCTCCTTTACCATATTAATGCATTCTTTTTCTTTAATAAATTTACTACTCTCATTTTTTATAAACAAAGTATGTAAATCAAAATTGTCAACTGATTCAAAATTTTCTAATATATTAATACCATGAAGATATCTCTCTTAGAATATGATATTCATATCCAACCACATTTTGGTTTAAAAGCATAATTCAAGTCAATATGTTGCAAAAAAAAAATACAAATCCTTATAAAATCTCCAAAATAATTTAGTATGATGAATAAATATCTTGAAAATACATTAGACGTTGTTCAATTCTTAATTTGAAAAAAAATAACTTAATTTTCTTTAAACAAAGTGCTTGACAATTGCTCATGGGAGTCAACATTAGGGGTGCTCAAATATACCAAGAAAGCAAGTGACCAGAAATTTTTTTTTTTTTGATAAAACAAAAGCCAGTATTATTGATAAACTAGTTGGAAATCATCTAGCGTAATTTGCTTGATAATCAAAACTGCACTAATGACAGAAAGCACATGGAATATGTCACAGAGATATCCGATCCGAAAAATCATTAGATTTAAAAGAACTATACAATACAAAAGATTATATTGTCAATCACAAATCATCATATCTAGTCAATTGCACGAACTACTTCGTAAAATTTTGTGCATATCCATTCCCTTAGATCTGCTATCCAATTGATTTGGTGTAAATTGAAAAATAGGATAATTAAACCATAATTTTGAAAGATGATTAGGTTACCCAAATATAATTGAAAAACAGGTTGAGGTAATCATTTACTTGTAAATTAAGTTAAGTTAGCAGGTCCATCATACATTTTTAATTTTTTTCACAACTACTTAATTGAACCAGTTAATCCTTTTAACTTCCCTAATCCCCACATTCATTGCCCCTAACTCCATGCACTTTTCTGTTTCATTGATTTTTGCCTTTCCCCAACAAATTTTTTCCCTTGCTCGTAAGATTTGTGTACTCATCACATTATTTATTTTTTGCTTTCCAAAATT
Organism: Gardenia jasminoides; assembly: GCA_013103745.1. NCBI lineage: Eukaryota > Viridiplantae > Streptophyta > Magnoliopsida > Gentianales > Rubiaceae > Gardenia > Gardenia jasminoides. Next base: position 5,527,371 of record CM023098.1, on the reverse strand, counting down.
TGGAGCTTTCATGGTTAACTATGGAGCATCTTTTCAACATTATTGAAAAGTGAGTTTAGGGTTTGCAAAAATTGGAGAAAACGTGAACAAATCCTTAGAATATCCAGCATTTTAATCATGTAATGTTCTTTTTTATAAAAAGCAAATTTTATTGATAAAATACTGGAAATTGTTCTACATGATTTGAGTTACATCATTACCCTATGTTAAACATGTACTAGAAATTACAGATCTGTAATTTAACAAATCATACAATAGATCCAAAAAAATTATGGATAAAAAAATACAAGAAATTTTAAAATTGGCTACTAACAAATAAATCGCTATAACTCTCTTCTGTGTGTGTTGTAATCTTTAAGTCTACTAATTAACAGTTTTAGACTCTAATAATGATAATGAGATTTATCGAAATAGATCTAAAATCCAAAAAAAATTCAGATTTGGCAACCAAATCTAAAATAAATTTAGATCTAATAATAAAAAAGAAAAATATAAAAATCTCCATAGAAATCCCTAAGAGAATAAAAATTTCTTACTAGGAATCTCTAAGAGAAACAAAAAACTCTGACTAAGAAAATTTAGAATTGAGTTTACCAGAAAAACAAATCAAAACAAAACGAAATTCTTGGACAAAAGATCATGGTATGATCTCCCTGGCTTCAAATCCTCTGTCCCCATTTTTTCCTCGTCCCTCGTACCAAAAACATGTCTATGCAATCAAATATTTATTAGATTTATATCTTGTATTTTAGATGATAAATCAAAATACTTATTTGTTTTTATCAATCTTTTACTCAAACTCAATTCACTTTATTTTTTCTTTTTTTAATTAAATGGCAACTATAGAGAAAAAGTCTTTTTTTTTTCATAATCACATCCATACAAATTCTAACTTTTTTCTTAAAGAAAAAAAGAATTGAAACAACTGCAAAAAATAAGGAAAAATAAAAGGAAAAAGAATAGTTGATTGAAATAAGATATTAAATAGGGGATCAATTAATAAAAAGTACATTTACATAATGAAAGAACGTCTTTTTTCTCCACTTTTTCCTGGAGATATTGTCGTTCTCCTTTTAAAAAAAAGACAAAGATGGATATTTTTGTGGCTCTTACTTTTGACAAAAGAAAAAAATAGAAAAATATAAATAAATTGGTATTAAGAGTTTTTTAAATTCTTTAAGGGAGAAAAAAAATTTAAGTTCCAATAGACGATTAAACAACTGATAAGAATCAGTAATGTTTTAAGTCCTTTGAATTTCTATGAAGAAGAAGATTAGAAATAATTGAATACATTGCCAAATGGCATGTTGTGGTACAGGGGATAGAGGGGACAGAGGCAAAAATAGGGACAGAAGATTTGAAGCCGATCTCCCTCCCTAAGAGAAGGCCTTTAAAAAAGAGTAGAAAAAATATAGAGAAGTTGGAAAAGAAGAGGGGTGGAGAGAAAAGGAGAGGCTAATCATGTACTGTCCTTTGATTATGTAATATGTTCATGGGAAAATTGCAAAAATTCCCATAAGGTTTGTGGTGTTTTTCACTTTATCCCTTGATGTTATCTTTTTGGCACTTTATCCCTTTGATTGGTAGTCAAAGTGCTGAAGGAATAACAATGTTAATGGTTAATAGTTAAATGACAATGGTGTCTTTGGTAAAATAATTAATAGACAAAATTGCCTATGGATTCGGGTTGGGCAATATTTTTTTTTCTTTCCAAAATACCGTTCCTGGAAGGAAAAAATGCACTCTTGCTAGCATATTTTGCAAAGCAAAAGCAAGAAATTGCAAAGAAAAATAAAATTTGTTTTCAATCTCTTTTCGTCTAAAAGTTAAAAAAGACATTAATTTGTCACACAAATTATACTTTATAATTTGAGCAACCAAGAAATGAATTTTTTTTGAGCTTGAAATGAATTTGAAGAATTTTGGGACATTTTTTTCCCTTTTTTGACTACAAATATAATACTTGAAAGTTTAAAAACTTTGATGAATGATGAAATGATAACAAAAAATTTTTGAGCTTGAAGGGAAACCTCTTCATATACAATGGATGGGGGCATTTTAGTCAAAATATTTGAACATTTTAAATTGGAGCATTTGCGTCCACTCTAATGTTTGGGTTAATCACAATTAATCCCCTTAAAGGATACCCCATTTTTCACTTTACACTCTAATCCTTTTTTTGTCTCATTTTATCCCCTATTGGACAAAATTACCCCCTATTATTTTAAAATCATATTTTTTTTCTCTATCTATTTTGTTTTTTTTTTCCCCTTCTTTCCTTCTTTATTTTCTTTGTTTCTTTCTTCTCTCTTTAATTCTTCCTTTTCCCTACAAGAAACTTCACCTTAGTGATTGAAGCCAAAAAAAAAAGGAATTGCAAAGATCTATCTTCTCTCCAAATGATTACAAAAATATTCAAACCACTTCCCCAAAATATCATTTTTTAACCTTTCAATTATTTTGCTCGTTCCACTCTACATTTCAGTTTCTTATTTTATTCTCAAGAAAATATCACAAGATGAATTTGAGACCTAGTTAATAATTATTAATTGCAATTTGTGACAAATAAAATCATTAAAAATTAGCTCTTGATGACTTTTAAAGTTCCATATAAAAATGCAATTACAAATTCAAAATAAAATTTTTATTGGGATGAAGTTTTCTATTGGAAAGGATGGAAGAGAGTATAAGGAAGAAAGAAATAAGAAACAAAAGAGGGGAAAAAGGACAATGTAAAAAAGATAAATGAAAATTTAAAATAATAGAAGGGTAATTCTGTCCAACAGGGGGTTAAATGAGACAAAAAAAAGGTTAGGAAGTAAAGTGAGAAATGGGGTATACTTTAAGGGGATTAATTGCAATTAATCCCTAATGTTTCAACGAATCATTTGTTGAGGTAGATTGCCAGTGGGATAAAGTGCCAAGAAGATCACATTAGGGGGTAGAATGAAAAAAACCACAAAGCTTACAAAGGCATTTCGTGAGTTTCCCTATGTTGGTAGACTTTTAGAATTGTTGGATCACATATTTTTTTTAAGGGTTAATTACAAGTAATCTACTTAAGGTATATTCCATTTCTCACTTTATCCCCAAACCTTTAATTTTTAGCACTTAATCCCCAATAGGACAAAATTACCCTTACATTATTTGACTTTTCATTTATCTTTTTTTCGTTTTCCTGTTTCCCTCTTTTATTTCTTTTTCTCTTTCTTCTTTCTTCTCTCTTCCATCCTTCCCAACCATCTCAATTAAAAACTTTATCTTGAATTTGTAATTATGTGTTTGGATGAAACTTTCAAAAGCATCAAAAACTAATTTCAATTTTTGGTATGATACCATGTGTCTCAAACTACAATTAATGATTTTTAATCAGGTCACAAATTTCATCTTGTGATATTTCTTGGGAATAAAATGGGAAACTGGATTGAAAAAAGGAAAAAGCAAAAGAATTGAAAGGTTAAAAAAAATGATATTTTGGGGATGTGGTTTGAATATTTTATAATCATTTGAGGAGAAAATAGATATCTATAATTCTTTTTTTTTTTAGTTTCAATCAATAAGATGAAGTTTCTTGTGGAAACAAGAAAGAATTAAAGAAAGACGAAAGAAGCAAAGAAAATAAAGGAGGAAAAATGGGGAATGAAAAAAATAAAAGAGAGAAAAAAAAAGAGTTTTGAATAATAGAGGGATAATTTTGTCCAATAAAGGATAAAGTGAGAGAAAAAGGGGGTAAAGTGAGAAATGAGGTATTCTTTAAGGGGATTAATTATGATTAACCCTTTATTAAATTTGAAAGTATGTTGTATTGTTTTCTTTGCTAATTTAATTATATTCTTTCTCCAAAATATAGGAGGGTTAAATTACCTAGTATGCTCAACCTCAGGTTAATCAATCATCGGTTAAGCAATTGAATATGATTTGAGTATGACATTAAATTTTGCTGAATCGCCACATACGATCAGGACTAGTGAAATTACAAATAGAATAGTTACTTGGTCTATGAACAACCCCCAATCAATATGCTATACTTTTCATCATTAACTAAATTTCTAAACTTCCCAATTATTCAACAACTTGTTTATTTGATAAATTCTTTTTATCTCGCATTGTCAAATTTTCTGTCCTTCGAGGCTAATAGATGAAAAAAATACTTCAAACATGTACAAATCAACCCGGCTAATAGACGAAACAAAAATTTCAAACTAGTAACATATACCAACCAACATGAGATATCGTCGCCTAAGCTCGTTTCCAGCACACAGAATCAGAATACTTAGGGAACAATCTCATGGCCTTTCTCGGTCAACTAAGTATTTTACAACAACTCTTGTTTTCTAATTCTAATAGTAAAAATTCCAAAACCAGCCTCATGGTCTATCTCTGATTTTAATGGTAAAACTCTAAAATTAATGAGTTCTAATAAAAACAAGACGATGAATTGGAGACTAATAATCACTCAGAAAACATACGTAGGAGAGAACGTAATAAAAAAAAAAAACACACAATGGCATTAATATTTCAAATGATGGAGAAAGTAACACCAAAAAAGAGACTCAAATGAGTTCTTTGCATACCTTCTCAAAAAAAAAAAAAAAAAATCTATCATGTAGCTAGTTAATTACTTGATAAATAAAAAACAACCCCCTAATGAATTGCCAAATGAACTACCGAACTATAGCATAACAAAACTATTAAAAGCTAAAACCTAATAAAACAACTGCAAATTTAATTAGCAATCTACTAGTATAATTTGCTAACGGGACGGTTCTCGTGGACAGTTAACCGTCTTGGCCGCCTATCCTGTATATTCGTATCTCGATTTCTTCTGCTGCTTCCTTCCTGTAAAAATGATAACGACTTCCAGTTCCCTAATGTTCTATTACAGTGTGCAGAGGTGTTGTCTGCGTTACCAAAAAGCAGATATATTGTGTCACCTTAGTATCCTTATCATATTGTGTCCTTACCATATGTTCCCCGCCTCAATTCTTTGATCCATATGGAGATCCAATAATCAAAGAATTGAGTACTTAGATCTAAATCAAAATCTTCCAAGTGGCAGTCTAGATGGTCAAGTTTAAAGTACATTTCAACTTTGTTCAATAACCAAGGGATAATTTCAGAAACCTCCCCTGTCATTTCTAACAATTTCACTCGGCTCCCCTTAGCCTAGGCTTGCATAATTACAAGGACCTCCCTTGATGCAATAAAATGACAACAATACCCTTCACTTAATAGTTAAACTCATCAAAAGAAAATTATCAATAATTAGTTGCTCAGCGATCAAATTAAGCTGTCTCCTTCTATCTTTCTCTTCTTATAGTTTTTTTTTTTTTCAAAACCACTATGCAGACGCATCAGAAATGCTTGCCTATTACTTCAGTGTTTCTTTCCAATTTTGTTCTCACTTGTTATTATAGCTTGAGATCTCTTCTTTTTTCTCATTTATTTTTCAATTTTCTTGGAAGATATTTGCAAATCCAAATCACCAATCATAAGTTAATTGAATATTTTCATGTCAAACTATATAGAAGATGAAGCTAATGAATTGATTAACCAAAAAAAAAAGAAAAAGGATGCACGGAAGATAAAGAGAGAACGAACTACAAATGTTGTTGTCCATTTGGGTTGCTATTTTTTATTTGTAATACTAATTGATGGTTTTCCTACAAAGGTAAAATTTGATAAAATCTGATTTCTATTTTCCTACTAACTAGAAGCATATGTTACAGAGAGGATTCTCACAATGTTATTATTTATAGTAGTAACCTAGATTGTCTCGATTATTATATTTTAGGAAGCTGGCAGCCATGGTAGTGTAGTTTAGGGTGTTAGATTGATGGATAGTATTTTAGTTTTTAGGCAAAAAATTGGGGTCGATATAATATTATAAGCAAGTTTTTAGATATTTTATGGAGAGATCCAGTAGAAGCATCTAAGTAAAAGAAGAATATTGAAATTGCTAAAATATGCTAGAATTAGAATTTTTGATGGACCAATTGAGTTTGAGAATTTGCTCGATTGATTTGATGGATTAATGGTATTATACAAGCAAGGATAATGGGATGAAATGGATTCATAGAGTCATTTTCTTCTCTTGTTTTGCTAGTAATAGCCATAAGGGCATTTTAGAATTTTTGAGAAAAAACATAGCCTCTTGAGTTTGCATTGTTACTCAAACAATGAAAATAGGGGAGTGAGTGTAATTTTTAAAACTTGAGGGGAACTTTTTGTAATTGCTATAAACCTTAGAGGAGGTTTGTGAAATTATCCCAATAACCAATTACCTTCACTAGACATGAAGGACAACGGGAAATTGGCAAAACAAAACTACTTTTCTTTCGAGGCCATTCCAATGTGCCCATGGATGTCTTGCCTTCGCACGCATTTGATGTGATAATTCCATGAAGACAGTACTGCTTTGTATTAGTCTAATACCGGCTTTGTTTGGATCCCTTGGATTGCCCTGTTTTTGAAAAACTGTTTTTCACATCCCAAATGTTATAGTAAAAACAACCCCAAAAACAACACATTTGTTTTTCATAATATTATATATATATATATATATATTTCTTTTCCTTTTTCTTTTCCATTTCTTTTTCCTTTTCCTTTTTTGCTCTCTTTCCTCTTCTTCTCCCCAAACCTCAGATCTAGTTTTTTTTTTTTTTCCTTCTCTCTTTCTCTCCTTCCTCCCCTCTTCCCTCTCCCCACCTCCCTCCCTCCTTCCTCCTCCCTCCCTCCCCTCCTGAACCATCGAGAGGGGAGATGGGAGGGGAGATGGGAGGAGAGGATGAGAGGAGAGAGGAGTGGAGGGGGAGGGAGATGGGGAATGGGAGAGAGAAAGAAAGAAGAAGAAGAAGAAAGGGAAAAAAAAGAATCTGGTCACTGATGGTCACTGGAGGGTTAAGAGGGAAGATAGAACGTGGAAAAGAAAAGAAATGGAAAAGGAAAAGGAAAAGGAAAAGGAAAAAATCTTGGAAAAGAAAAAAGAAAACAAAAAAAACAATCCAAATACATCTATAATAATTGTTTTTCGCTACAGTAATAATACAGTACTATTTTTTAAAAACAAATCCAAAAATAAATAATCCAAACGGACCCACCATTTTTATGGTGTAAAATGCTAAGGGCCGCCACGTCTACGATAGATGGAGAGGACATGTGGACTCCATCCAATATGGGTAAAAGGCTAGAATGGATTCAAGAAGTCAATGGGTGATGGGCCTGCTCCACGAGGCCCCTCCTGTCCCACGGCCCGAGAGATGGCAGTGTCTTTGCGGCTGGATGATGACTAAATGTATGTGGTCCATGCAATGCGCCCTTGTCTTGGTGGCAGTGTCTCTGCAGCCACAGAAAACTGGCATCAGACAGACGAGCAAGCTTGAATTTAATTCGATAGAGGATCGAGTCGAATTCGAGAATTCAAAACTTGATTCAATTTGACTTGATTGATAACTCTATCCTACATAGAACTCAGCTTAAACATATTGTTACCAAGAGCCGTGAGAGATGTTTTATCCATTTTTTTATACAAAAAAGTTTAAATGGATTCTGTTTCAATCACCACCACAAGGCAGGTATACTTTCGAAATAATAGATTGATTATCGTTGTTCATACAAATTGTTCACAAATACAGTTCTTACATCGACAGTGGGTTTCAAACATATGACCTTCATGGAAAAGTGATTCATTCTTGCTAGTTGAGCCAACCTGTGTTTTAGTAGTTGTTACTGCTTAAAGTTAGAATCCAACACATCAAGTTACTAATTGGTTGGGTACTTAGTTGGAAAAGATGAATCAGGCTGTAAATTGTAGTGGTAGCTTTCCCATTGATCGGAAGTAATACAGTTATTGTAGAAATGAGTCAAAATTTAAAGTTTTTCAATCTCTTCTCGCTAATTTAAGACTATTAACCCCGCAACTCGATTTTTTTTCCAACATACACCCTTTGAAATTTATGGATCAACTTTTATTCAATCATGTTTTCTGAATCCCACTCTGTTCAAAGACGACAATGAACTCTAATTGTACTAACAAAAAGTAAATATTTGAATATGTGGATGTATCTTTTCTTCAAACAATCGCAAATTAAGCATAGGAGATCAATTTTTAAAAGTAATATTCCAATTCTATTTTTATTATTTTCTTCAATTATGTATTTTTGATGAGTTTTCAATCAACTAAAATATATTACATCTAGATTTTAGTACAATATGTAATATTTAGTTATTCTTCTACATAAAATGATAGTAGTCTGATGTTAACTACACCGATAAACTATATACATGATGTGCTATTCACCTAGCTTTTGTTTATCACAAAATTAAATTTTTACTCCTCTTTTAGTATTTTTAACCTTGCAATTTAGTTAATTGGTTTACAAAATTCAATTTGTTATTAACTGCTATAGCATTACATAATAATTTGTTAAAATTTAATCTATTATACAAAAAAAATTCTTTAAATTTAAATTGTATAGGCCGTTCGATTGCATTCTAATTTATATAGATATGCCAAAATTTTTAATTTAATGTATATGATCTTTCATAGACTACATAAAATTTGGACAAATCAAATTCTATATTTTCAAAAGTTATCTTAGCAAATATTAAATCAAGATTTACATCTAAATAATGATGTTGTTTGTGTACTCCCATTTTGCACTCTATATGATTATTTTCCAAGTATGCTACTAAGAAATAGATAAGTTGTATTTTTTTTCTATAGGATTGTAAACAAAAAACCAGATGAAAGAGTAGCTACTACATTTATTTTTTTGTAACTTTAATGTATGTTTTGACATAATAATTATGTTTCACACAGTTAATTATTTACCATTGTCTTGTTAAAATAATCTAGTAACGAAAAATAAATTTAAATTCAAATCTTTTTTGTTTGAGATACAATTTGAAATCTTGGTGTGAAATGGAATTAAAAAAAGCCATAGTTTCTCAAAAATACACTTGTGAATAACAATTTTTTGTACATATAAGTCTGTCCCTAACAACCTAAAATTTCGGCTCTGCGATTGGTTGAAAGTAACTTTGTGCCTCAATGAATATAGAAATGACAATGTGTAATGTCTGAGGTCAAAATTTTAACTTAATGATTTCTAAAATAGTGAAGGAAGATGGCCATCTATCTACACATAAATTATATACAGGAAATCTACTTAATTAACAAGACAATAATTATACTATACTGGATTCTTAGACATTAAGGAACAACGTGTGTATTCCCTAGTCAATATGTTGAGGCCTATCATTAATAATATTAGGAAAAAATTATACTTCCGTTCGTCCTTGGGGAATTTGATTCCCAATATATTGACCAAAGTTGATGTACTCCCCAAATTTGTACTTAAATTCTCTCTCTATTTATTAAGCCTCCGATGCCAACTTTATAATAAATAACCTTGATATCCCAGCAACTATTTAAAACAAAAGAAAAATAATTGGAAGAGAAAAGAAGTCGACATCCATAAAAAATGTGTAACTTTAACAATACAATAATGTTTTCGGATAAAAAAGCTCCCCCCACCCCCATACTTTTTATTAGTTCTATGCCAATTGTGTATAAAGTTACCATCGATATTCTAACAATTTGATAGGAAAAAAAAAAAAGAAAAGGAAAACAGTTAATATATCCCACATTCCTAGTAGGTGTATCCAAACGGATTTCATCCAACATACCTACAGTGTTAATATGTAGACGGATTTTTTTTTTTAAGCAACACGTTAATAGTTAACAGTAATGTTAAAATTTTACACTCCAAACCCATTTCATTCAACATATTCACTACATGTGTTAATAGATCCTGCATGATAAAACTGAAATCTGAAATCTGAAGTCTGAATTCATTAAGTCACTGAATTGTTAAGTGGTGAATCTAATACAACTTTTGTCTGAATCTAAACACTGAACGTATTATGCCTATTTGATAATTATAGACGATTGAATGCTAAATTTTGTCCTTATATTAACTTGTTTATAAATGATGTATATTGGTATATTTTACTAGTAGAACATATGATTTAATTTTATTTAAAATAAGAATTATTTATTAGAAAAAGAATGAACTAAAAATGAATGAACTATTATCAAAAAAATAAGAATTATTTATTAGAAAAGGAATGAACTATTATAAAACAAGAAAAAGAATGAGCTAAAAATGAAAATAAAATTATAATATAACAAATTTATTTGATAAATTTTTATGCTAGTCTATCAAATGTTATAAATACAATTAATCAAAAAATCTAAAAATGTTGATTTTTAATTTGCTCACGTAAGTTGATCATAAAAGTTTGATCAACATGTTGAGATCTTGTTCCGTGTTCTACATTTTCTGGGTTATCTTCAGCATGTTGCTCATTTTGTACCACAATTTCTTCATTCTCAAAGATTATTTTTCTAGTCAGTTTGTATTGCTTATGCTTCTATTTCTATCATGGAAGATTATTTTTCCATTAACCCTATAAATCAAATACATAGATGAAGTATAGATTTTTATTGAATATGAGTATGAATGACAACTACACAGTAGAAATAAAAGCATATGCATAAATTTAATACTTACCTTTATGCTAAAAAATTGAATGCTTTAATGGGTAAACTTCTTAAGAATGAAGATTGACAAAAAAAAAAAAAAATTGGAAAAGAGGTTGATAAACTGAGAACGATGATGGAAAAAAAAGAATGAGAGAGAAGAAAGACGATAGAAGAAAGAGAAGAAGAAAAAATAAGGTGATTGTGTTTTATTTGGTAAGGATTATTTATATTCTTAAAACTGTACTTAAACCCTAACATCTGAGCGTACTTTTTATTAAGTGGTGATTTATTTTTTGGTCTCCATTTTGCCTAGACACTTCAGACCCACTTAATCATTAAGATGTAGTATTTTTTGTTATCAAACAGTCTTAACACCATTAAGATCTGAAGTCATTAAGATTAAGACCTGAATTGGGTTATCAAACAGGGTCTAAGTTTGTCTAGTAGTCAAATATAGTAGTGACATGTCATGTCAGTTAGTGCATGAAGGAAGCCTAACACATGTCATGTCAGTTAGTGCATGAAGGAAGCCTAACAACACCTTGATAACTTGTCATTTCGAAATTTATACTTGGACAAATTCATTTCATTCAACATATTCATTATATGTCTTAATAGATCCTGCATACTAGGTTTGTCTAGTGGTCAAATATAGTGACATGTCATGTCAGTAGGTGCATGAAGGAAGCCTAACACAGTGTTTTCAGGACCGGATCGGACTGGCCTGTTCGATCGGTTGAACCGCGAACCGGCCATGCCACCGGTCCGGTTCTCTATAATAGCCGGAAATGGTCAAAAACCGTCAAGAACTGGTCGAACCGTGCGAACCGGCGATTTTTTGGCTTTTTTCATTTTTTGAAAATATAAAATATGGTGGTAGTGAGATTTGATCTTGGGACCTCATATATAAGACACAAGTGTCTTAACCACCACACCAACAAGTATTTTTGAAGTTAGATGAGTACAAAAATTTATAAAACTAATGAAAAGTAAAATAAAAAATGAAACTTCCATTTACCTATTTATGCCTCTCTCTATTTCCACGTTTAGAGACTTCAATCTTGCATCATTTCCAATTTCACCTCCATCATTCCTTTTTTAATCATTAGTTTTTAATGTTACTAAATTCCACATTCAGAGGATTCAATCTTGCATTCTTTCCAATTTTACTTCCATCATTCCTCTTTTAATCACTAATTTTTAGAGTTACTAAATTCCACCATCAAAGGATTCAATCTTGCATCCTTCCAATTTCACCTCAATCATTCCTCTTTTAATCACTAATTTTTAGGGTTACTACAATAAATTTCCTGCACAAACTCTACTCTTCCCTCTTCTCCTCTCCACCTCCTCCACCCTCCTCTTTCTCTTACCCTTTATTAAATCTCCATGTATTTAATTTAATCTATTGAAATTTTCTTCCACAACTTTAACATAATCTATACAAGTTTTCTTCCCTTTATTTATTTTCTGTATGTGGAGTTTTTGTATCTAATTTGAAACTTCGAATTCTTTTCATTTATTGATGTTGGTTTTCTTTTTTTTGTTTTCCCAATTTTCGGTTAAAGATGCATCTAATATTTCAAATTTTTTCAGGCTTTTTTTTTTGTGTGGTTGAAAGAAATTACATTTATCAAATTTCAGAAAATTTATGTTCAATTTTCATGTTATTAAGAAAATTTTAGAAGACACTTCAAGATAAAGTACTCTTGGATTGATGTATTCAAAGTTATTGGGTTTAAACTTTTTTCCCCTCAAAATATTTGGAAAATATCATTAATGGCGAACAAAAGATGGGATTTGGGATCATTTTATACCCAAGTGTGTCAATGAAATGTAGTAAAGTGTCACAAATAGCTAATTGCTGAAGTGCTACGACTCCAGATTTGAGAAGGAGGAGACGCAAAAAAAAAAAAAAAAAAATCGGTGAACTGGCCGGTCGGGCCGATCGGACCGGTTGAACCGCGAACCGCCACCTCTACCGGTTCACTGATCGGTCCGAGTTTTAAAACATTGGCCTAACAACGCCTTGATAACTTGTCATTTCGAAATTTAGACTTGGACAAAGCGTATATCATTCGCTAATCCTGACTAATGCTACAAGTAGGATTGTCTAGTAGTCAAATATAGTGACATGTCATGTCGGTGCATAAAGAAAGCTCAACACCTTGATAACTTGTCATTTCGAACTATTTTTTTTTTCTAGGAATCTATTGATATCTCAAGCCATGTCGATTAATCGTAATTTTATGGTATAGAAGTTTATTTAACTTAACAAGGTAGTTACTTAAGTTTATAAGTTGCTTTTATCACTGTATCTTTTCATAAAAGAGAAATTTATTAGATTTTTGACTCTTATTAAACTAAATTTGTCAGTTTTCATTGTTAGTAGACGTTTCTCTTCATTAGTGTTTCAATAGAGTCTAAAAAATCTCTATCAATACATAATTGATAGATACTTTTTCAAATACTTATTTAAGAGAGGTTTATTAAGGCTTTGTTGTACCATGGGGGTATGAAATACCTTTAACAAAGTGCGATCACTCCTCAAAGCCATTACTGTACTAATAGTAAGGGCCCTATAGCTTTCATCTTGCTCATTATAAAACCAAAGCAATTCTAAAAGGAAGAAGAGAAAATAAAGAGGTTTCCAACATTTCCATTCCCAAATCTCTCCAATGGGCACACTTGATCATTCTACAGTCCAAAGCCAAAGCCAAAGCCAAACCCAAAATGGTAGCGTTCAGGGAACTCATGAAGTAACCGTGGTAATGGTTCCCCTTCCAGCACAAGGTCATCTCAACCAATTCCTCCATCTCTCCCGCCTCATATGCTCCTATAACATATCCGTTCACTATGTCGGCGCGGCCGCTCATACCCGCCAGGCAAGGGTTCGCGTCCAAGGTTGGGATCCGCTCATACCCACCATTTCCAACATCCATTTCCATGAATTTTCAGTCCCTTCTTATGAAAATCCTCCTCCCAAACCAAATGCCCCGACATAATTTCCCACACAACTCATCCCAGCAGTCCGTGCATCGTTCAAACTCCGCAAGCCAGTTTACGCACTTCTCCAACAACTTTCAAGCACAACCAGGAGATTGGTAGTTATCCATGACTCTCTCTTGCCATATGTCATACAGGATGTGGGCTTAATCCCGAATGCAGAGTCCTACTGCTTTGAAAGCATCTCAGCCTTCACTAGCTACACGTTTGTTTGGGAATATGAAGGGAAACCGGGACTATCCGAGCCTGAACTACTCGAAGCACTTGAAGATCTTCCATCACGGGAAAGTTGCTTCCCCTCAGAGCTGAGAGACATTGTAAAATTGCAAAAGGACTCCAAGCCAATCAGCTCTGGAGTTCTATATAATACATGTAGAGCTATAGAGGCTCCATACCTTGATCTCCTTGCAAATGCCAGAACAGCCGAGTCCGACAAGCAATGGGCTATTGGTCCATTCAATCCAGTTGAGATAAAAGAGCAGAAAATCTCGAAAAATAGACACTATTGCCTGGATTGGCTTGACAAACAAGCCACAAACTCAGTCATTTTCGTTTCCTTTGGTTCAACAACTTCACTATCTGACAAAGAAGCCGAGGAAATTGCAAGTGGACTAGAGCAAAGCGGGCAAAAATTCATATGGGCACTCAGAGATGCAGATAAAGGAGATATCTTCCAGGGAGAAGTTAGGGGATCTCAGTTGCCTGAAGGATTCGAGGAGAGAACTGAAGGAAGGGGAATTCTCTTGAGCGATTGGGCGCCCCAACTGGAGATTCTTGGACATTCGTCAACAGGTGGATTCATGAGTCATTGCGGAGGGAACTCGTGCATGGAAAGCATCAGCATGGGAGTACCCGTGGCAGCATGGCCTATGCATTCTGACCAGCCCAGAAATGCTGTACTGCTGGAAAAGGTGCTCAAGATTGTTCTATCAGTAAGGGATTGGTCGAAGAAAGATGAACTTGTGACATCCACAACTGTTGAAAATGCTGTGAGAAGATTGATGGGCTCAGCTGAAGGAGAAAAGATGAGGCAAAGGGCAAAGGAATTGAGCAATGCTGTGAAGGGTTCTGTTAAGGAAGGTGGTGCTAGTCGCTTGGAGATGGATTCTTTCATTGCTCATATTCGCAGGTACATATTTTTCAATCGTCCAAATAATTATGCTTTGAACAATATTTAGGTGACAGACACCGCAAGTCTGAGACTTGCAGACATCAGCACAACCGGTTGGTACTGAAACTTTTCTATTTAAAATTAATCCTCAAAATATCATAATTTATACAAGTGGACATTATTGTCCAGCCAAAAAACACTACGCTTCGGCATCCAACAAAAAGAAAAACGCAGTCTACACTCAGGTAGTCTTGACGCAGAAAGCTTCGTTTTTTCCATTTCTCCCTTGCAACTCAGATTCTACCTTTAGCTTAAAATTCATCGAAACCTCAAGTCATCAACGGCAGACCACCACTAACTGGCTGCATAACCACAACCAAGAATTAAATCAATGCCAATACGTTATAGATCTTTTTCTCACCTCAAGCCATCTTTGCCAGATTTTTTTTCGCACTTGTTTGCACTTTCAATTACTCCCACAGAAGCCAAAAAATGGGTTAGATGTCTACCAATTTAGTTATGCTACAATTTAAAGCCTAGAAACCAACAGACCAAATTTTATATAAGCACCTGAAAATTCATCTTTGGAAAACAAAGTACAAGTGGAAAATTTTATGTAGGGAAGAAAGATTTGGGTACAAGAAAATTAATATAAGAGGAAAATCTAATATGAAACTATCAAGTTTGGCATAAAAGCTAGAAGGGCAGCGTTTGCAGGAGCCGAAGGAAAGAGGTGTGGAATGGTTTGGCCATGGCGGAGAAGAGAAGAAATATTGGAGTGATTGGTGGGGGTGTGGAGGCAGAGAAGGAAGTGGTGAGTGGTGGAGCTAGTGGAAAGGGAAGTGAGAAGAAATTTGGTTTAAGTGAGAGAGGTGAGAACTAGAAAATACTAATTAATCGGACAAGCCCTTACCCCCTTATCTTTTGGAATAAGTCTACAATTATAAGGATGAGATACGTCAGAGTTATGGCCCGTAACTTAAGTTTTTTCCTTATGCTTTTTGATCAGGAGAAATTCTTAGTAACAAGCAATATAACAAATTATGTTATTTACTTAAAGAAAGTTTTTCTGTTATTTGTTAAATCGATTCTAATGAAATTTTCATTGTGTTGCAACTGATCAGCTTTCGAATAGTTTCAATTTCGCTTCATTAGACTCTTGGCTCTCTTGATACGAGACTCGCTTTTGCAAATCTTTGCGGATCACAAAATGATTTCAAAGTATAAAGGAGATAAGAAACACAAAACGTCTGTCCTAGTACGAAACATTTTAATGTTTGCCATTTTTGCCTTCTCCTAGGATATTTTATTAAGTTGATGTACTCATTTTATGTTTGCGTCATCTTCCTCTTCTTCTTCCCTTTTTTTCTTTTTCTTTGTTAAAGTCTCATCTCAAATAGTCATTAGAAACGAAACAATCTAGCTGAGCATTGATTGGGTGTGGGTGGGGTATAATGACCCAGCAGATGGATCTCCATCAACATGAGAGTTTTCCGAGTGAATGATCATGTGACTCTCTCTTGTCGGCAGAGACTGTTTACCTGTGTTGTCACGAACAGGTCATGAGTTGATTGGTCAAACGATCCACTTGACTTGACGTTTATCGAGTTCAAGTCAATTTCAAGCAATTTATGTAGTCAAAATGAGTCAAATATCGATCTTTATTTGTTAATTTCGATAACTCGTCGACCGTTATCGAGTAATATGTATATATATATAGACACACACACTATATATATATATATATAATAGTGTATAGTAGAATACATGTATTGAGGTCAATATATCAAGTTCAATCTCGATTAAACTTGAGTTTAAACGAGTCGAATTCGAGCATCTCAAGAACCTTAACAAATCGAACTCAATTGGTAGAAATTCAAACTCGATCGAGTCGAGTTCCATCTCGAATAGTGCTATATCAAGTTGACCTCAAGCTTGAGCATGACACTGCTCAAAATGAGTTGAATATTGATCCTTGTTTGTTAAACTCGAGAAGTCGAACCTTATCAACAAGATGTATTTTATATATATATATATATATATATATATATATATATATAATCGTGTATAGTAAATTATGTATATCGTGCTCAATATCTCGAGTTTGATCTCGATTAAACTCGAGTTTAAATAAGTCGAATTCGAACATTTCAAAAACCTTAGCAAATCGAACTCAATTAGCAAAATTTCAAATTCGATTGAGTCGAACTTGATTTCGAATAGTACTATATCAAATTGAGCTCAAGTTCGAGCATGGTACTGTTCAAGATCGACTCAACTCATTCACACCCCTAAGCAAAATGTTGATATTGCTCGAAGTTATCTTGAGAAAGCTGTGAAGCGGATCATCGTGAGGAAATTGTCATGCAACAGACGTGCAGTCTTTCATATTAGGTTTAAATGCACTAAATCTTTTTAAATTTTACCTCTATTTATATTTTATTCCTCTAAACTCAATAAAGAGGTATTTTATACCCCCTACTTGATGTTTAAGAATAAAGTGCTCTTTCGTAACTTTACCTCTAGTAATATTTTATTCCTCTAAACTCAACAAAAAGTATTCTATATCTCTACTTGATGTTTTAGGACAAAACTGTCCCTTATATGTGAATCATTTTTTTTTTCTTTTTTCTCCTTCTTTGCCCCCTTTTCTACTTGTCCATTTATTTTAAACTTTTTATTGGATAAATTACATATAAACCCCTATGCTTTTGCATAATACCAAATAACCCCACTAATGTTTTAAAATAGCTACATAATTCCCATAATTCCCTGTGGTTTTATGCAAAGTGAAAAATGGATGGAATGCATAATTATTTACAACAATTAGATAGCATGCGCGCTAAAAGTGCATGTGATGAAATCATAATATCCACTTTAGCCCCCAAGATTTACATAAATACCCACTTTATCCCCATGTGGTTTTTGCATTTAATCACGTAATCCCTCTAGAGTTTTGTATAAGATGGTTAAGTTGTTGTTTGACTTAGCATTTAACCGAGGGCACTGCTAGTCTTTCAACTAATGATGTTACATAGACTATTTTCCATTAAATTTTCAATTTACATTAAACCATAGGGAGGTGAAGTTGATATTTTGAAATGTTAAGAGAGTTATGTAGCAATAGATGAAACCACAGGGGGATCGTTAGTAATTTACTATTTTTAAAATTTTCTCCTTTCTCTCATGTGGCCAACAATTTTCTTCTCTTTTCTACTATTGTCTATATATTATTTTTTACACTTCTTAAATTTATTCTTTATTTATTTGTATATTTTTTATTTTTTAATGTTGGAAGTAATAATGATTACAATGTCAACATTATAACAAAGTTTATGTTAGCTATGTATATACAGTATTTAAATTAATACATCCAGAGTTTAAAATTAATTATTTTTTATAACAATAGTAACAACTACTATAGAGATTACAATAACATGATGTTTAGTAAATTATACATAATAAAAATTGATAAAAGTACTAGAAACTCTATTTGGTGTATACTATTAAATATCAAGCAATTTGAAGTTCCAATTTGCTAAAGTCTATTTAAATAGCCAAATTGCTAGTCACATATGCTTTTGATTGTGATAGGTACATACTATTTTCTCATGCTATTTAGTTTGTCTTCAACTTGCTAATGGTGTAAATAAATAAATAAAAATAAGTATGAAATTATAAGTAAAAGAAGTTTACAATGCTATAATAAGGTATAATTAGTAGTACTAATAGGAAAGTGATAGAAATAATGACATGAGAGAAGACCAAAAAGGAAATTAGTGAAAAAAGGAAAATGAAAAGGAAAAGAAATTAGCAGGGAAAAAATAAAGGAATAAATAACCAAAAGAAAACCAAAATAATATAGTAAGCACACTTTTGTCTCATAAAATCAAGTGGAGAAGCAAAGTGCTTATTTGATGAGTTGAGGGGATAAAATGCAACTCAGGATAAAGTTCAAAGAGGTTTGATATATTTAACCTTTCACGAAATCCAAAATGTTATTGCCCTTACAATTTTCAAGCTATTAAAAGATATAAATCTTGCACCAAATGTAGACCTTTTATGTTGCCAAAAGTGCTTTCAAATAAAGAAGTTTAAGTGATTGTCTAAGAAATGAAGAACTTTTTTGACATCAAATCTACTAACTTTTTTACATACTTAATTTCCTTTTCATTCTTTGAGGTTAAATATCTTGAGATTAATAATCACAACTGTAAATTTTTTAAAACAAATAAGGTTATCTGTAATGCATTGTGAAAAAACTTAATAATAGAAGTAGTTAACTCCATCTCAAATACCTTTAAAAATAAAATTTAGAGAATTTTTAATTTATTTTGAAACTATATGAAATTTATTTTCAAAAACAATGTGTGATTTTTGTTAAAAATGTTTTGGAATTAGGCATATTTGGTTTCAAGCAATATAAATTATGTTGACATAAAAAACCTAGAGATAGAAACTATAGAGAGAGTTTGAGAGAAACTGTAGAGAGAGTTTGGAGAGAATTTTCTCTTGTATTCTTCTAGGTAAACAATGATACAAATGCCTATTTATAGACTTACAAGAATTAATGTCCTACCACCTATTACTCACTGATTGATATCAATCATTAATTGATATCAACCGCTAACAGATATCACTTATCCACCTATCAATCACTAATGGATACACATTCAAATTTTGAATTGATATTTACATTCTCACCTACCAATCATAACTCAATTCAACACTCCCCCTCAAGTTGGTGCATAGATGTCATACATGCCCAACTTGCCAAGTGAGTTGTAAAAGTCTTTAATCGACACAGCTTTTGTGAGTATATTGGCTAGTTGGTCTTCAGATCTCACGAACAAAAATCGTATCATTTTTTCTTCAAGATTCTGCTTGATGACGTGCCGATTGACCTCAATATGCTTAGTGCGTGTGACGACCCCACTTCTCCCTAAGCGTACTCCCAAGGTATCCGTGATGACCGCTTCCAACTCTCTGTGACTCACCACTAGAATAACCAATAATACTTCAAAAGTGATTGTCAACAACCATTCCAATCCAAATCACAAATATTACACAATGAAATTCAGCTTACAACACTCATTCCCAAATTACAGTTCAAAGTACTTAGAGTACAACCACATTACCATCTCACAGGCCCAAGTATAATAAAAGTCCATCCATCCATGGTTACAAAAGGTACAAGAATTAACCCAGTCACATACACTAAGAAGGATCACAATGCACGCTATCCAACGTCTCGAGACCTGTGGGGGGAAAAATAAAACATTTTTGGGGTGAGCTAGGAGCTCAGTGAATGTCCAGTAAAAGCAAGAAATTCATGGACTTTTGAGTTAACAATCACTTTGTAAAACAATTGAGTTTTCAAGCAATCATTTCATCAATACTCACTTTAATAACAACATACAAGAAATGCATTCAAGACACAATCAAATCCAGATTGAAGGATACAAGTGTCACTTGAGCTATTTCAAGAGTCCACTTCACCTTATAACTCCCGATCAATCCCCTCAGTACAACTGGCCATCACCTTATCCCTCCAGTGGTAATACTCGAGTATACCGCATAGGCTCTGGTACCAACCTACCCGACCGAGTCCGCCGGTTCGAATAGGCCGATAATAAGGGGAAAAGGCCTTGTTCAGCCTAATGTGGTAAGTACACATGGCCTCACGCGCAAGTAATGATCGGTCAAGACCAAGGAGTTTTGTTTTAAGATAAAGCTTTCCAACCTATCCGCCACACTAATGGCGATGCATCAAGTAGGCTTTGACCCACCGACGCTCAAGAAGGGTTCTTAGATAGGCTTTCTAGCAAAAGGATCTTGAGACCCGCCAGCCGATACGATAAAGTACACATCGACCTACAAGTAGTGAACGATGCGATAAGGTACACATCGGACTACAGGGGTAAAATGCTCCTTGGTACACCATTATCAAACAATCAAGTTATCAACAAAACAATCAAGGAAACAAGTAATATGCAAACAATGGAAGTGTAGACAGTTGAACAGTATATCGTATCACAAGTCATTTTCACGTAGTAGCGAAACATTTGATTTAAAAATGGATTTGAACATCCATAAACTCTTCATAAATGGTTTCACTTGTAAAGCATTTCATTTGGAAATGATAGTAAATCTTTTCAATAAATCATCCATTTGGAAACTATTGCCAGATTTCATTTGAGGGGGAGTTGAATCACTCCCAAATCCTTTATAAGCTATTTCACGGGTAAAAGCATTTTACTTAGAAATAGTGATAAATCATTTCTTGGTAAATACTAGCAAATCATTTTTGCAAATCATTCATTTACAAACCATGGCAAGATTTCTATTTAAAAAGGGAGTTTGAACACTCACCTCGAACCACTCAAACTAGTGAGTAAAGAAGAACGCTAACCTTCAAGTACCGGTTCACCCTCGACAAAATCTTGGCCACCTGAGCCAAAGTTCAACTATCAGATACTTGCCAAAGTCTCATGTTCCAAGTCTTAACTTAACTACTCCACAGAAGCACCAAACCCTCACTACTACGAAGTCTGGTTCGGGCCATATTTAAAATTACCTTTGTTGAAATAGTAAGGTCTCAAATCTCAAAAATCATTATTTTCAAAATAACTTGACACTTACTCATAGTCAAAACTATACATTAATTTAAAATACTTCATACCAAGTTCTTATATTCGAAATCCATAGAATTTGACCCAAAATATAATAAAACCCTCAAATTCATTCAAATGACACTTTTCATTCGAAATTCATGAAAAACTTCACTTTTCATCTTTTAAAATTCAAACATTCCCTCCACTCAAACATACACTCACAATTGAACAAAACACATATTTTCTCAAAAGAAAATTCTTCAAGAACAAACACAAATTTCGAAATCAAGTATTAAATTTACCAAGCATGGGTTCGGCCATCACATCTATTTTCCTTCAAAATTCTCAACAACCAAACCCTACTTTTCTAACCATATCCTCATACATTTCACAAATAACATTCAAATCCATAATCAGGTCCTCAAGTCCGCTACCTAAAAGCCACCTCAAGTCCGCTACCTAGGTTGGGATTTCAAGAGCCCAACCTCATCTTTTCAGATGAGATCATTTTATCAATAACAACCATGGATCTGAGCTATTTAACACTAATAAAGCTATATCTACAAGGTTCAAGCTTTATACCTTCAGATCTGACTAGATCTGACAAGATCCAAGATGATCTCGTGGGTTTCCTCTTTCCAAGAGTGCTCCCAAGCCTAACAACTCCTCAAGCTTCGATCTTTACCCAAGATCTTTGAGCTTTGACGATGATTTCTAACACCACACTCAAGAACATGCTCGAAACAAACCACCCAAGCTTTCCTCCTCTTTCTTTTCCTCCAAATTTTCGGATCTTTCCCCCTCTTCTTCTCCCTTCACACGGCTGCCAAGAAATGGAGGATCAAACCCAAGATTCCTTCACCAAGATCTCACACTTCAAGTTGATGGATGATCAAGAAGATTGAAGCTCAAACCTCAAGCTTTTTCCTCTCTTTCTTCTCCAAGAAAATTGGCAAGCTCTTCCCTCTCTCCTCTCTCTCTCGGCTGCAAGAAGTGGTGGGGAGGATGGGCTTCAATGGTGGTTGAAGCTTGAAGGAAGCAAAGAAGAAGAAGAAGAAGAAGAAGAAGAAATGGAAGATTGGAGCTTTTCTCTCTCTCTCTCTCTCTTCCTCACTCTCTCGGCAGCTCCCTCTCTCTCTACTCCCAAATTGCAGCTAAAAATATGAGCCCAAGGTTGCCAAAAAGTCAAGGCTAAAAGGTGCCAAAAAGTGCAACTTCCACAATTTAAGGAAAAAGTGCTTTTTGGGCACTTTATGTCACGTTACACGTGACAGTCTAACTTACACTGTTTTAATCCATTCCAACACTATCTAACCTTTCTAATATTTCCATAATATCACTACATATGCTCGGTTTCAAGTCCAAGTCACTATTCACGTGTCGGAACAATTTTTAAAGCTAATATAGCCAAACCACACACACCGACAATAAATTCGTTTAAAATTCTCTAAATTGAAAAATAATCACTTTAAACATATATTTACTCATATTTCAATAAATAAACATAATATAAATAATATTATGCATTTTAAAAAAAATCTGAATTTTGGGGCCCTCACAGTGCGATCATGTTGAATCGGGTTATGACTGATATCGATGGCAGTTTTATTGTCACAGAATAAGTTCATCTCTGACTTAGGAGAGAAGCCAATATCAGCCATTAGCCGCCTGAGCCACAGAAGCTCACACACACATTTAGCCATGCCTCTAAAATCAGCTTCTGCGCTCGATAATGCTACCACCTTTTGTCTTTTACTTCTCCCAGTAACTAGATTGCCACCGACGAAGGTAAAATAGTCTGAAATCGACTTTTGATTGGTGACATCTCCTGCCCAATCGGCATCAGTATAGCCATCAATATTGAAATGGCCATTCTTTGAGAATAAAAGACCCTTCCTAGGAGAACCCTTTAAATAACGGAGGACCCTCATCACAGTTTCCATATGCTGACTACTTGGTGAATGCATGAATCGACTAACCACACTAACTGCATAGGCAATATCAGGCCGAGTATGTGATAGGTTGATCAACTTACCGACCAACCTCTGGTATCTCTCTTTATGAGTCAGCTTTTGATTTGGTTAATCTCCCAATCTGTGGTTCTGCACAATCGGTGTATCGGCAGGTTTGCAGCCCAAGAGTCCAACTTCTGTCAATATATCAAGTACATACTTCCTTTGTGATAGGAAGATGCCTTGTGTTGATCTCGCCACTTCAATTCCCAAGAAGTATTTGAGATTCCCTAAGTTCTTCATTTCAAACTTAGCAGCTAGCTGATCTTGTAACTTAGAGATCTCCTCTTCATCATTACCTATAATAACCATGTCATCGACATAGATTATTAGAGCAGTTACTTTTCCCTGCCGATGCTTCAGGAAAAGAGTGTGGTCAGTATTACTCTGTTGAAAATCATATTTCTTCATAGCAAGAGTAAATCAGCCGAACCAAGCACGTGGTGACTGTTTAAGTCCATACAATACTTTCTATAATCGGCATACCACATTTGTTTCTGGTGCTGTAGAAAATCCTACTGGAATATCCATGTAGACTTCTTCCTCAAGATCTCCATGTAAAAAAGCATTTTTCACATCAAACTGATGTAATGGCCAACCCAAATTTGCTGCAATAGATAATAGTACTCTGACTATGTCCAATTTAGTCACTGGTGAGAATGTTTCCTGGTAATCGATCCCATAAGTCTGAGTGTACACCTTGGCCACGAGCCGAGCTTTATATCTATCAATTGATCCATCAGTTTTGTACTTAATTGTGAAGACCCATTTGCATCCCACTGTCTTCTTACCATCTGGTAGTGAGACTAAAGTCCACGTATTATTCTTTTGCAATGCTAACATTTCATCCTTAATTGTTTGAGTCCAATTCGGATCCTCCAACGCAGCATGCATATCGATCGAAATCTCGACTGACGACACATTATTCACAAAGGTTTCAAGAGATTCAGATAGCCTGCGAGTAGATATATAATTGGCAATAGGATACTTTGATCGTTTTACACAAGTTTCTGGAGAATACCGAGCCGGTGGCTTTCCATGATTGGATCTGTCAGGTAATACATATTTTGTAGGAGTATCCAAATTAATAGTAAGGGCGGTAGGAGTACTTACCTTAGGAATATTCTCAGGAGACATATGGTTAGGTACCGAGGAGGAAGGGATAATATCAGGCACCGAGGAGAAAGGGATCATATTAGCAAATGGTAGGTCATCAATACCACCAATATCAGCATGTTCATCATGCTCATTAGTGCTTCTATCAACATTGGCAGTATCATCAGTATTACCGGTAGATGAATCTGTAGTAACACTGTCACCAGTAGTCTTGCCAACTGGATCAGTAGTTCAAGATGGCCAAGATGGTCACGCTAATCCTGACCAATTATTTTCTTCCAAATCCCTTATCTCTCCTTGAAGGGAAGAATTGGATACTAATGAGACATAAGTTTTCAATTCCAAGAATGTAACATCTATTGTCTCATATATCTTACTGGTGGTTGGGTTATCGCACCGATAGCCCTTTTTGTGCACTGCATACCCCATGAAGACACACCGAATAGTACAATGATCAAGTTTACTCCAATGATTCTTGTGTAGATGAACAAATGCCATACAACCAAACACTCATGCTGGAAGCATCAGGACCGATGGTAGAGTGAAATGTTAAGACAATGCTTCCAGCGGGGTCTGAAAGTTAATAGATTTAGAAGGTAACCTATTCAGCAAGTGGACTGCCATTGTGACCGTATCGGGCCAATATCGGCGCGAAACATTTGCACCGATTAGTAGTGCTTTTGCTGTCTCGAGTATATGCCGATTCTTCCTTTCAACTACTGCATTTTGCTGTGGAGTCTGGGTACAAGATGTTTCATGTATCAGACTATTGGCATTAACGAACTCTTGTAGTGCCCGGTTATCGAACTCCCCACCATTATCAGACCGAAGAATCTTGACTGTAGTTGAAAACTGTGTACGAATTATGAAATAAAAGGATTTGAAAATATCAAAAACTTCATTCTTATGTTTCAACAAGTACAACCAAGTCATTTGAGTACAGTCATCGACGAAAGTAACAAACCAACGAACTCCAGTAAATGAAGTAATCGGGGATGGCCCCCAAACATCAGAGTGTACTAAAGCAAAAGGAGTATCAGACTTATGTAAACTAGTAGCGTATGGGACCCTATGACTCTTGGTTAATACACATGTCTCACATTTCAAATCGACAGGATTGATACTCGAGAAAAGATCTGGAAATAGATACTTCATGTATCCAAAGGAAGGATGTCCTAGTCGCTGATGCCATAGTCGGATTTCTCGCTCCTTGGTGCTATCAGCACTCCTCGTCTGATTGGCTCTACTGAGACTGAAATCATCAATGTAATATAGATCCCCCCTCCTAGTACCGCGACCTATTATCTCCTTTGTGAGAATTTCCTGAAGAAGACAAAAGGTTGGATACATTAGTGCTACACAATTAAGATCAGCAGTTGTTTGACTTACTGATAGTAGCTTATTTGACAACGAGGGAATCAACAAAGTATTTGGTAGAGATAGAGATGGAGATAAAGTCACAGTTCCGGCTCCTATAACTGGATACTGAACACCATTGGCATTAGAAATCTTTGACTATTTTGGCTGAGTGACTAATGAGAAATCATTAGGATCATATGTCATATGATCAGTGGCTCCTGAATCGACAATCCAACTACTATCACGTTGATTTGGATAGCTCGTACCTTAATGCTGATTGTCAGAAGACCTGGAAGGCACCTGGGAAATGTTAAGGACGGTAGCTGTTGTTGTTTCAGCTGCTACAACAGCCACTTTTTCGGAGCTCCTATTCTGATCAGCAGCATTCAATCGATCAGCCCGTCGATTTCGCCCTTTGCGTTCTTTC
The DNA here is from genome assembly GCA_013103745.1 of Gardenia jasminoides. Lineage (NCBI taxonomy): Eukaryota > Viridiplantae > Streptophyta > Magnoliopsida > Gentianales > Rubiaceae > Gardenia > Gardenia jasminoides. The sequence continues at coordinate 5,501,177 of CM023098.1, read as the reverse complement.
CACCGTGTTGGATACCCATGCAGTTTGAAACACGTATCTTGTGTATGTCCTTTCTTACTGCAATGAGTACAGCTATCTTCTACCATCAGTGGCTCAACTCGGGGCACTATGATCAACTCATTCTTCTTCCCCTTTGATGCCATGACGATGCCGATTGGATTATCTCCTCCTGTCAGCATCACCGACTGTCTACTGTCCTCTCGTCGGACATAGGCGTATGCCTCTTCTACTGATGAAAGTGGTTTCATTCGTAGAACATCCCTGCGAATCTAGTCTAGTCGGTCATCTAACCCATCAAGAAAAGTGTATACCCTCTCTTCCTGTATAAGAGAGTTATATCTAACGATATCGGCAACACAATCCATCGAGTTCGGCCGATGAAAGTCCATTTTCCTCCACAAGCCTTATAGGTCATTGTAATACTTCTCAATTGGCCCTAGTCACCTTTCGCCTCAGATCATATAGTTGGGATGTATCGGCCGCATTAAAGTATGTGGTAGCAGCAGCATCCCATACCGCTTTTGCTGTTAGGTAGCGAATGAAGGTACTAATCAAGGATGGGTCCATGTTATTTATCAACCATCCCTTCACGATAGAATCTTCAGTCCGTCACTGTCAATATGCCGAATCTGCTGGTGAAGGTTGAGGAAGCTCACCATTAATGTATCCCAATCTGTCCTTAGCCAAGATGTACATCTCGACCATCTGGGACCACAAGGTATAGTTAGTATCATCTAACTTAATGCCAATCTGAGTAGCTGAGGAATCACTGCTCGGTGTGGGTTTCTGACACCTATTCAAGACTTCCACCATTCTCGTGGCTAAATCTTCCAAAACTGTGTCATTCGGTCTTTTCCCACTTTTCGTTAGTGCAGATGATTCGGTTATGGTTCTTGTCTATAACTAGATCAGAGTAGCCCTTCGAGCAGAGATCCTTGAATCCCTACTCTGATACCATGTTGGAAAGACAAAAAACCTAGAGAGAGAAACTATAGAGAGAGTTGAGAGAAACTGTAGAGAGAGTTTGGAGAGAATTTTCTCTTGTATTTCTTCTAGGTAAACAATGATACAAATGCCTATTTATAGACTTACAAGAATTAATGTCCTACCACCTATTACTCACTGATTGATATCAATCATTAATTGATATCAACCACTAACAAATATCACTTATCCACCTATGAATCACTAATAGATACACATTCAAATTCTGAATTGATATTTACACTCTCACCTACCAATCATAACTCAATTCAACAGAATGGTTTGCATATACTTAAACTAAATTGTAAATTGATAAAAAACATTAAAAATTTTTAGGTAATTATGTTACCAAACCACTTATTTTTTAAACAATATATTTTGGAATTAAGTATAGATAAAAATATTTTGGAATTAAGCATATTTGGTTTTAAGCAATATAAGTTATGTTGATATATACTTAAACTAGATTGTGAATTAATTAGCACAAGAAACGTTTGGTTATTATGCTGACAAACTAACTTATAATGGTTTTGTCCATACTTAAACTAAATTGTAAATTGACAAGCACAAGAAAAAAATGTTGGATTATTACGTCACCGAACCATTTATCTTTTAGATGCAATAGCACTTGAATTCTAAAACTATACATTTTGTTCCCCTAAAATTTGAAGAAGTCACACAATTTAACTGGGGCAATTTGTATATACAAGTACTCATGTAAATTGTCACTATCAAAAACTGCTAATAGTGTTACCATGTAGAAGGGGGCGAGAAGGGGGTGAGGGCAAAGTGTAAGTTGGAGGTGGTAAAATGTAACTACCCCCAAAAACTTAAGAGATAAAGTATGATTAACCCATTATTTTAAAAAAAGGTAGTTAGAAAATGTCCTAAACTTTGTTATGGGTTGGGGCTTAAACAATTATTCCAGCGTATTTTGCAATCTAGTATGTATACCTAAGGAAATTACCTCAACCCCCCATTTAGTTAGATACCTTGACCCTTAGCTCCCGTTTAGTCTTATGACCTATTTACAACCCCAAAATAAATTGATCTAAAGTGATAATGTCACAAAAATCCTTCAAGCTAACAGGTGGTTATTTAAGGTTCCTACTTGCTCAACAATCGCGAGCAAGTAGCTAGTAGAATTGATTTCATTTCCCTCAATAAAATGTACCATTTTATGCCTAAAATATCTAAAGCTCCCAAAGTATGAAAGTGTGGCATTTAAAGTGAGCCTATGGCTGTTGGTTGATAAGTATTTAAGTTGCACTATATCTTGTGACCTTCAGGGGGATTTTAGCCACTTTTTGATGAAAATCAAGAATTGAAGATGATGTTATCCTAAAAATTAATGTTCGAGTACTGTTGATTAAATGTTAAACTTTTGTCTCCTTTTACTTGTTTGATTGGCTGTTTTTGTAGGAAAAATGGTGAAACATGCGAAGAAAGATTGGTCATCAAACCAAGCAAAGAAAGTAAAAAGTATTCAAGAGCGAAAACTTGGTTGCGAAGTAGAACAAGAAATCGGCTCTGATGGAACCGGTTTGAGCTGGGGATTCTGGGCAGAATTGTTTCTTAAAATGTTGCAAGTTTGACAAAATAAAACCGTGTTCTGAACCAATTCTTGCACATCCCAATTTGTGCCCCAGTTTCTCCCAGCCGAAAAGCTATATCTAAGTTGCCCAAGTAATGTAACTTTACTCCGTTTGGCATGCTCTTTCTTGTTTTTAATTGGAGGTTTGATAATACGTGGCTAGAAGCAAGCTCAAGCATCATCAAGAAAAAATCTTTCTCACTTTAATCTTCTCGATTCCATTTTAGCCACAATTATTGATTTTTTGAAGATATTTTTACCAAGATTTCACACTTGAAAGCAAGACATCTTTTGTCTTGAAAATGAAGACACAAAGAAGCTTGTAGGAGCTTTTCTCTATAAATGGGGAAGAGAAGAGAAATACTAAAAATGTAACTCTTAATCTACAAGCTCCTAATGGTTTGTTTAAGATTAGACTAGGTTAATATAGTTTTTATCCTTTCTTGTACATGCAGCTAGATTTAGATGAAGAATTGAGGAGTAAAAATGAAGAGTTGGAGCTCATACGATAAAGGTGATCTCTCTTCTATCACATTTTCTCTTGTATGTGATTTCTTGTTTAGCTATAATACAAGTTTAGTCTTTTTTAAATTTTTACTATGCTGTTCCAAAGTTTCATGCTTGGGTAGGTTCAATCCCTTCTTTGATGGATAAAATGAACTTGGTTATTTTGTTTATCAATTGAGTGTATTTAGCACTTTAATTTGTAAAATCATGATTAATTGGCCGCTACTTGTGATTATCTAAAAGCGTTATTTCATCAATGAAAGTTGTGATCTAACACTAGTTCAAGGAAGTGCTAAATATAGGGAATTCACTTATGAGAGTAGAGAAGCCATCTTTTTGGATTTTATTTATGTAATTTCATAGAAATTAATGAGTTTATAGCTAATTTTATAACCATGATAATAGGTACAGATTAATTATAAGAATAGTTGATTCACCACAGGAGTATTTTTCACTTATATTAGGAAATTATGCCATACTTAGCTAAGGTGATAAATTGCAATAATGGGGTCATTAATCTAGCAAGTTAAAGAGAGAACCAAATTTAGGGACTTCTTGTGTTTGAATCTTTCGTTTATAGTGTAATTTTATTCTCTTCTTATTTATATCTAAGTAATACAGGAATTTGGAAATCATTGGTAGTTGACCATCTTTCCATGCGGCATCGATACTTAACAACCCTATGGTCAATAAGTAATCTGTATATTTAATAAAAAAAAGGGATGTTTTTAGAATTTAGTATGAAGGAAAAACCTAGTTGTTGGTCCAAAAGACTCGTATCAGGTTAGTAGCATTTTCTTTTTTTTATAGAAATTTCAAGAGACCAACTACTTTCGTTACTCTTCTGAAATTGATGTACTATCTTATTATAGTATTAACTTAATACTATGTTAAATGCTAATGTATGTAAACAGCGCTCAGAGCACAAAAGGTAGAACAAAGCAATGATTTAGGACATTCAATTGGCCCAAGACCTTTTGCTAGAATTGCGACATAGAAGGTAAAAATTTAGATTTTAGTGCACTTTAATAACCAACAAGGACGGTACAATCTCAACTTTTATCTGATTCTGCTAAATCCTTATAAAACTCTTCTCCTACTTTTATTGAGCAATTTGTGCTGGACGATTTTTTATCAAATTTAGCAATAAAATATTTTCTGTTATTAGAAAAAAAGTGACATCATAATCGTAACTTTTATATGTACTACGTATAAGGTTGACGCCGGGGAATTGCTTAGCCCAATTTTCTCTTTCCTTTTTTCCCTTTTTTGACATACGGCAATCATTATATTAATAACTTGAGTTGTACAAAAGATCCACTTAAATGCAGTAAAGAATCAAAGGACATCTAGACGCGCAATAGAGAATTAGTTGAGCAGCTTGCTGAAATTGAGTATTTTATAAGTTGATGGTTTTTGACTTTTTTTCAATGGACTAGAATAGAGATAAAGTTAAATTTTTGTGTCAACAAGGATGAAGGGACGTTAGTTGAGATGTGAAGGCGGCATATCTTTTGGTGTAAAAAGTTTTGTGCTTTTTGACTGAAAGAAAATTCCAACAAAATTATTAAAAGTTTTGCTCATTCCGTCCTTAATGACTAAAGTTGGTCAAGCGTTAATGCGTTATTGACCAAATGCTATTAGATGGGGGGACTTAATTGAAATGGATTTTCTATTTTGGGAGCTAAAATTGAGAGCTTTCTACTTTCACGGACATTGTAGAACCTTGGCTTACTTTAGGGACGAGAATGACATTATATCTTTTGAGTAAATGTTTTGTTTTGACCTCCGTTAAAATCTGGTATTATTAGATGCAACTAAGCTGTAATTTAGAAATTGCAATGGTTTTCTTCCAATTCCATATCATGTCACTTGATTGTAAACAATCTTCAAATTCTTGAACTAACTCATAAGTAACTTAGGGAGGTGATATCACAAAATTTGAATCACGGAGGCAAAAGCATGAAAAGCCAAGTAACCGAAAACGAAGATGTGGGAGTTTATTTTGTTCGTCCAATCTTTTTACAGCAAAATATAAATCTTTATATGTACAAATACATACATATATATATATACATACATACACGCACACATATATATGTGTGTGTGTGTATGTGTGTGAGTATATTTTTGTGTGTGTGTACACACACACTTAGATATATTTACACCTTCCCCTCGTACCATCCAATCCATCCTTCCTCCAAATTAGTAGTGATATATTATCACTATTATATATAAACTAGTATATATAAAGAAGAAATGTAATGTGTATCAAAATTTGTGAGAGATGCCACATTGAGGGCAAAGTGGAATAATAACTTGAGAGTTCATGATTATAGCGAATATCTCTATCAGTAGAGTTGAGTTTCAGAGATAAGACAGAGTTTATTTAGCCTAAAATAGTGTAAATAAGAGATTTTGAATTTGGAATCTTTCACTCACACTCCCTTTTCCATACCACCAAACCTCTCTTCCTTTTTTTTTTTTTCTTTTTTTTTGTTTTTTTGTTTTTTTTTTTTTGTCAACACAGGGGTATCCCACCTTTGCCAGACTAGTTCCACTGCAGCTGTGCAGAACCGCCCCAGGATGCACAGCAATGTTACCCGTGGGAGTCGAACCCTGGTCAGTAGCCCCTAACTAGGACGCCACTAACCATCCGACTACCCCCGGAGAGTCTCCAACCCCTCTTCCTTGGTGTAGTCTAAAAAGTCATAACTATGTGTATTACTGCCAAAGGAGAGGGAGAATAGTGTCATTTCACCAACAACATCGGTTAAACCCGTCAGCTTGCTCTCGATGATCTCATGGACAAACTGATCGCATACTTCAATTGCTTTATAAGCTTAATTGGAATAAGCAAAAATAAATTGGCTTCAAAATACCGCTTGTTTGATAATTATATTTAATGCTGAAAATTAATATCTCATTTGTTCTGCCTTTTTTTTTATTCCTTTTAGAAGAATATATAGTTGTGATTTCATGATGTGAGGTAAAAAGATATTTAAGAAATATAACCATGAAAAATGTAAAAAAAATTTTATGAAAAACTTCAATCCATATCTCAAAACTTTTTGAACTCAACATGTTTGACAGTAAAAATGTCTTATCACTTAATATATTAATCACTACTTAATTTATGTGCAAACTTTTAAGTCAAAATTTTTCACTGAATTTTCTTAATTGGCACAACATAATAGAACTCTCATGCATAGAACACATTTTCAAGCATGTTCTCTCTCAACACAAAATAAAAATTTGTTTTCTTTCTATTCACTCGCACATACACATGTAAAAATACACTGTCACACACAAATTGACATAACTATGTAAATATGTACACTTAAACACCATCTCTAAATTTTTTCATTATTTTCTATCCCTCACACACATAGACACGTGCTTTTCTTGCTCTCTAAATACACAAATAAATGCAATTTTTTAAAGATTAAAAATAATATTGTTGCGATGTTTCATTTTAGTATTATAATTCAATCAGTTATGAAACAGATATAATTTAATCAATTCAACAATTTAACATTTTGAACACCTAATTTTTAGATTTCAGACTTCATTCTAATCAAACGGGCCGAAGTCATTGTTAATGGGCTGAGTGCCATTTAAATTGAAGATATATATAGTAATCAGCAAAAGAGTACCGAACAAAGTACTCTCAAATTACGAATTTATAGCCCAGTGGATAATTAATGTGTCAAGTGGGCTGTTCGGTCTGATTGGCCTTGATATGGCTTGCTTTGCAAAATAACCTTTGCTGTTTGCCGGCATCAGAATCTTCACAAGAACCGAGCATCATGTAAATCAGTGGAGTTGATCGACTTTTCCTCTATTCAAACAAGGTTTATAGACCACACTAGGGGGTGATGGTACTTAAATAAATGCGTATTTGTTGACGTATTAAATCAATCCTAAATTTCTATATCATTGTTTTGCAATTTTTGGTCAAATCAGCTTTTGGTAGCTTTTTTATTTAGTAGTTTGAGTATTGTACTAGGTAATTTCTTGTGATGATTGTTTTCTGTTTATGACATGCGATCTATAGGCAAAGTTGAGATACTAAACTTGTTTAATTTGCTAATAGAGGGCGGTTGTCGATGACAATTGTCGCAGCTCCTCATCCTGAATATTCACATCTCGTTTTCTTTCCTTGCTGTAAGAATGATGAAGACTTCCGCTTAGCCCACATTCGATTACAGCCTACAGAGGTTTTGTCTCTGTTACCTGATAAACCATATTGTCTCACCTCAGTGTCCATATCATCTGTTCCCCGCCTCAATTCTTTACTCCCTATGGAGATTTCATAATTGATTACTTAATTAGATCACAATCAAAATTTGTCAAGTTGGCAATCTAGATGGTCAAGTTTAAAGCACCTTTCAACTTAGGCCCTGTTTGATAGCCCAATTCAGCACTTAAACTTAATGGGTTCAGATTTTGATTGTTTAGATGCGTTTGATAACCAAAAATAGAACATCTGAATTAATTAAGTGGCACTCAATCTTTTAGGCAAAACTTGCTTCCAAAAATAAGTGATATGCTTTTCACTTATCACTGAATGTGATATACATTTAAATGTATTATATCTAATACTTAACAATTCAATCACTTAATAAATTCAGACTTCAGATTTCAGATTTCAGACTTCAGTTTTCAGATTTCAATTTTATCAAACGCACTTTTAGTCCAATAACCAATTGCCTTGACACGAAGGACGATAGGGACTTGACAAAAATACTTTTCTTTCCAGGATGGCAATCCATGGATTTATTCATCTTAGATACCTTTTATGGAGTTTTGACAAACTATTCAAATCAAAGAAAAAGGTTCAAGATACAAAGACCACGTATTGAAGGGGTGGTAAATTGGTTTAAACTTGCCAATACCCTTGATGGATTGCTTCGCTGCTAAACTGACTTTCCTTCAAGTTTAAATTTAGTGTTCATGATTTTAAAGTAAGTGCATCTTGGTGTCCCAAATTTACTCCATATCACTAGTGTGGACATTATAGCTCTGCCATTACTATGTAGAGGTTAATTTGACATCACAGTTTATAATCTGGCTTATGGTACAAATGGGATCGTTGTCACTATCCATCACTTAGTAACAGATAATTTGGAAATTTAGATATGGACAGAGCTCATACATCAAATATAGCCAGTGAACGGCGGAATCCCCGAGAAAAATATTGAAGCCACAATTGGACGCTTTCCGGTATAATTTGGCAAATTTTGCCTAGTGCAGCTATGTGGATTCGAAAATTGCGAGGCCGCTGCTAGCTTATTCCAACAGGAAACACCAGAGTCAATAGATTCTGCTTTAAAACTGATGAGGACCCTATAGCTTTCATATTATACCTATATAATCAAAGCAATTCTAAGTTTCCAACAAGCTAACAAAGTAGAGAGGTTCCAACATTTCCAACACCCAAACCTTTCCAATGGCCATACTTGAACATTCTACAGTCCACAGCCAAAACCAAAGCCAAAGCCAAAATGGCAGTATTCAGGAAACTCATGAAGTGACTGTGGTCATGGTCCCCCTTCCAGCACAAGGCCATTTCAACCAGCTCCTCCATCTCTCCCGCCTCATCTCCTCCTACAATATACCTGTTCACTACGTCGGCACGGCCACTCATAACCTCCAGGCAAAGGTCCGTGTCCAAGGTTGGGATCCTCTTGCCATTTCCAACATCCATTTCCAAAATTTTACATCCCTTCGTATGAAACTCCTCCTCCCAACCCAAATGCCCCAACGAAATTTCCCACGCAACTCATTCCAGCGTTCAATGCGTCGATCAAACTCCGGGAGCCAGTTTACACACTTTTGCAACGACTTTCTAGCACAGCAAGAAGATTGGTAGTTATTCATGACTCTCTGATGCCTTATGTCATCCAGGATGTGGGTTTAATCCCCAACGCAGAGGCCTACTGCTTTCAAAGTGTCTCAGCCTTCACTGTCTACACATTTGTTTGGGAACAAGAAGGTAAACCTGGGCTATCCGAACCTGAGCTACTCGAACTGCTTGAAGATCTTCCAACACTTGAAAGTTGCTTCCCCCAAGAGCTGATAGACTTTGTAAAATTGCAGCAGGATTCCAAGCCAATTACCTCTGGCTCCCTGTTCAATACTTGTAGAGCTATAGAGGGTCCATACTTTGACCTCCTTGCAAAATCCAGAACAGCTGAATCCGACAAGCAATGGGCTATAGGTCCCTTCAATCCAGTTGAGATGGATGAGCAGAAAACCTCGAAAAAGAGACACTATTGCCTGGATTGGCTGGACAAACAAGCACCAAAGTCGGTCATTTTCATTTCCTTTGGTTCAACAACTTCAGTATCAGATGAAGAAGCCAAGGAGATTGCTATTGGGTTAGACAAAAGCCGGAAAAAATTTATATGGGTATTGAGGGATGCCGACAAAGGAGATATCTTCCAGGGAGAAGATAGGAGAGCTCAGTTGCCAGAAGGATTTGAAGAGAGAATTGAAGGAACAGGAATAGTTGTGAGGGATTGGGCGCCCCAACTGGAGATTCTTGGACATTCATCAACAGGTGGATTCATGAGTCATTGCGGATGGAACTCGTGCATGGAAAGCATCAGCATGGGAGTTCCCGTGGCAGCATGGCCTATGCACTCAGACCAGCCCAGAAACGCGATACTACTGGAAAAGGTGCTCAAGATTGGTCTAATAGTAAGGGATTGGTCGAAGCAGAATGAACTTGTTACATCCATAACTGTTGAAAATGCTGTGAGAAGATTGATGGATTCAACTGAAGGAGAAGAGATGAGGCAAAGAGCCAGAAAATTGAGCAAAACCGTGAAGGGTTCTGTTATGGAAGGTGGCGTTAGTCGCTTGGAGATGGATTCTTTCATTTCTCATATTCGTAGGTAGATTTTCAGTTCATCCAAGTTGTTATGCCTTTTAATCAGCAGGAATTCAGAGTAACAAAAGTTGTAACTTGCTAAGTTAAATCAATTGCAATGAAATTTTCGTTACACTGCAGCTGATTGGCTTTCTAATAGTACAAGCAATAACTCACGTGCATGTCAATATATTTTTCCAGGATATAAAACCTTAAATATATTAAAATTCTGTGTAAAACATTGAATATTGGCATAATATAAACTAAGGAACTATATAATGAAAAAAAATAAACAATTGGTAGTTGTACAAAATATTTATTATATACAAAGCAGTTAAAAGTTTGTTGCACATTCGATCATTATAAAACTAAGTTTATCATATTTAGGCTAAGTTGTTGGTATAATATTTACTAAAAACCAAATAATAAACAAAATTATGCAATTACTAGTAGTTCAAAATGTATATATTTACAAAGCAATTAAAAGTTTGTTGTGCATATTACAATTACAAACACTTTAAAAATGGAAGATTATCATATCTAAATTAAGTTGTTGCATATTTTACTTGGATTATGACAAAAAGGAGAGAAACATTTTATATTGTGTCAAACCAGTGCAAAAAACAAAACTTGAGCAAAATATATATTTAAATATTTTGATTTGGATACAAGAATTTTTTATCAATTTCAGTAATTGTAAACCTTTTCTTTTTTTTAATTGTTGATAATTTTATTTTAGAGTTTTCTTAATTAATATGACATAATATAGCGAATTTAGTTAACAATTTAACCTTTTATTTTTCTCATTAACTATTTATAACCTTTTGTTTTCTTATTAGTCGTGATCAAGAATAGTTAGAATGAGTCCACTTTCATTCGGGTAAAAAAAAAAAAGAAAGAAAAATGGGTCCATATAGTTATCATTGAATCTAGGGCAGGTACAACTGCATTGTGTCTAATTCTTTGATTATTATATTTGTTATATTAATATTTGGTGTAAAATCAAATTACATTATTGCATTGAATATATATATATTGTGTGTGTGTGTGTGTGATATCTTATTTATACACATCAATTTTTTTATAAGTAAAATAATATCGTGCGTCAGGCTTTGCCCACATTCTTTAATTGTGATTTCTCTCAAATAAGAAGTCCTGCCCACATTCAAATTTTTATTATAAACTCTTGAAGAATCCGTAATGGTAAGTATGAAACCTATCAAAATCTCCAAAAAGAGAAGAAGAAAACTGACTTTGAAGTCCAATTGTCTGCAAGAGAGTGAGGGTAAAAAAGAGACCTTCAAAGGGATGCAAAAAAAGCAAAATCCATTTAGTAAATCTGATGTCCTAAAGATGTTTGATGATCTCTTACAAGTAGAGATGGCAAATGGGCGGGATGGGTGGGATTTGGGCTGGATTTATTTGGGATTGAAAAATATGGGCCATACCCAAACAATCCCATATTAGCCATGGGACTAATTTGGGCTGGACTAAAATGGGTTACACCCATTTGATCCCGCCCAAATACCCAAATTAATCCCATTTTATTTATTTTTTAAGAAAAACTCTTTTTTTTTCTTAATCAAATACCTTAATATTGTCTTTTCTTTTTATATTATTTAGTTTTTTTATTAACTTTGTAAAAGTTCTACACTCTTCTTTATAAATTATGTGATAATTTTTCAAACTAACTAAAATTTTCTAGATAAGAAATTTATAAAAGACAAATTTCATATAACTGGATGATTCTTTTTGGGAGTTCATATTGAATAGATAAAACAAAGCTTATGCTAGCTTTTTTTTTTTTTTTTTGGTGGATGCTTGGAAAAATTCCTAGTAGCAGGTGTTTTCAAAAAACAAATCCGAACTCCCAAATGTCATCTTCCAGTCAATAAACAATCATCAAAGTTTCACTTTTTAATGCCAAAAGGACAAATAAAGTCTGAATTTAATACAAAACCATCTTCGAAAAATATGCATTTGTAAAAATATGCTATTAGTACGCGTCTCCAACACCTTCTTCAACTTCCTAGGTTTGGAGAAGGAAATGAAAAAAAATTATTTATTATTTTGTTATTGTTTTAATAAATACCCATGGGATCCCAAATAAATCCCATACAATCCCATATTTTAAATGGGTATTATTGAGTATATACCCAATAAGGCCCAAACCCATATTTTAGATACCCATCCCGCCCAAATTAAATTTGGGTATGAGATCCTAATTGGTTTTGGGTATTTTTGCCACCTCTACTTACAAGCAAAACTTATTGAGTTACATAGGTCAAAACGCCCTAAAGACTTTCAGCACATCGATGGCCTAAATTACTGCAAGTACCACTGCTGGATTGGTCATTTCACAAAGAGTTTTACCCTCAAAGATAGTCATAAAAGTGGCTCAACAAGGCCAAATTATACTTGAAAATGAAAATGCAAGTACGAACCAAACTAACTTTGTGCATCAGACAAGCTGGGTTTCAAATTAAAACCATGTCCATTACTCATTCGTAAGAGTCTAAACTATCTGCAAATCTCCTTGACATGAGGGTAAATTTCTTCAAATCAAAGTTCACCAAACACTCCTATATAAGAGTCTAAACTATTTGTAAGTCTCCTTGATATGAGAGTAAATTGTCTTCAAATTCAAAATCCACCAAGCACTCATTGATAAGAACTTAAACTATCTGCAAGTCTCCTTGACGTGAGCGTAAATTGTCTTCAAATTAAAATTCACCAAGCACTCCTTAACAAGATTCTAAATTGTCTGCAAATCTCTTTGACATGAGTGTAAACTTTCTTTAAATTCAAAGTTGCTTCAAACATCCCTCATATGAGTATAAACTATCTCCAAGTTGAAGTGCTCTCCTTAACATGAATATGAACAGTCTCCCAGTTGTAAATCTCTCCAAATCTTCTCGACACGAGTATAAGTTGTCTCCAAGTTGCAGGTCTCCTTGACATGAATATAAACTATCTCCAAGTTCCAAATCTCCTCTAGAAGAGCCTAAACTATCTCTAAGTTGCAAATGTCCTTGACACAAGTATAAATTGTCTCTAAGTTGCATGTCTTCTTGACATGAGTATAAACTATCTTCAAATTTGATGTTGCTATAAATTTCCTTAACATGAGTGTAAACTGTCTTCAAATTTAATGTTGCTTCAAACCTTCTCGATAAGAGTATAAACTATCTCTATGTTACAAATTATATCAAATATCCTTAATATGAGCAAAAACTATTTTCAAGTCAAAAGTTGTCTTCAGTGCTCCATGATGCATCAGGTAAAACTACATGTTGCTCCTAACCCGCATGAGTTCAAACTACGAATGGTAGGAACTATGTGTAACTTAATTCTCTTTTAAAATATGTAGGCTGACTAGAGGGCAATTTCTAAGTCCAGTTACAACCCTAAAAAAAAAATTCATCTCCCTGCTAGTTGACATGCATTTCAAATTGGTAGACCACTAATTGGATTGCTTTTGCTTCTTGAAAAGAACATTATTGCTTTCATAAGCATTTGGATACATTCACTGTGCTTACATCTTTGTAGTATTACTATCAATTGTCATGGTTTCTGATGGAATCACCATACCTCCATCTTAGTGAAATGTTTCTCTATTGTTATGGATGTGAAGTATGCACCATGCCTGTCTTTCATTTGGATGAAATTTTCTCCATTGGATAGGCTCGTCATGCTTCCATGATCTTTAAAAATTTCACAATACATCCAACTTGGTAAAACATCCCTCTATTATCATAGTTTTGGATAGATTTGCGATACATTCATCCCAATAGAATTGCTTGCTGACGTCTAATTTTGAAAGCATCTATCGTGCATCTACAAGTGTTGGTAGGTTTGCTGTGCTTCCAACTTGAAGTCTTCTTGATTTCTATCATCATTTGAAGTGCCCCAGTGACTACCTCCTTCGTAGGTCTTCTTTATTGCCATCATCATTTGAAGTGCCCCAGAGACAGCTTCTTCGTAGACTTCTTGAATTTTGGAAAGCTCTCATTGAAACTTGATGAATGGACTTCTTGATCCTTGGGAGACTCTCATTGAAGTTAATGGACAGATGTCTGAGCCTTGGGAGGCTCTTATTGGAGCTTGAAAGATGGATTTCTTGAGTCTTGGGAGACTCTCATTGAAACTAATGGACAAACTTCTTGAGTTTTGGAAGGCTTTCTTAAAATTAGATGGATGGACTTCTCGAGACTTGAGAGGTTCTCATTGAAGATTGATGAACAGGCTTCTCAAGTTTTGGGTAATCTCTCATTGAAGCCAATGGACTTCTTAAGGCAAGATAACGCTCTCGTGGAAGTTTGCATTTGCGTCTTCTTCAATTTCTTAGTTGCATCTTAACTTCTCAAGCTTTGATAAGAATGGACTTTTCAAGCTTTGAGAAACTCTCATTGAAGCGAAGAATGGACTTCTCAAGTCATGATAAGGCTCTTATGGAAGATTGTAGCTGCACCTTCTTCAAGCTCTCAAGGTTTGGTAGAACGGACTTCTCGAGCCTTAGGAGGCTCCCATTGAATCTAGATAGATGGACTTCTTGAGTCTTGGCAGACTCTTATTGAAGTTTGAGTAAATGGACTTTTCAAGCCATGATAAGTCTCTCGTGGAAGTTTGTGATTGCACCTTCTGTAAAACTATACATGGACATTTAACATGTACTACGCAACGGAAAACTAAATGACTTACCTCTAACCATTGTTGTCAAGCACCACATGCATCCTATGTGCCTTCTTTTCTCCATCCATTGTTGTCAAGTAGAGATTAATACCAGGTCTCCTTTGCCTTCTTCCTCTTATTATCTAAAGTATCAAAATATGTAGGAGAAGAAAATACGTAGAAGAGAGATTTAGAGTAAGGGAACTTCTAACCTATACCTAACCAAAAGGCCTTAGTTTGATGGAATACCACAGGCTATTTATAGACTAGGTTAGGGACCCTTACTGGCAAATATCAACATCCCTAGGGTTTCCTTCCATCAAGGAAATCATACCATAATTCATAACTGAAAATAATATCTTTGACTATTTGATTGATTTGATTGGTGATTTGATTGAGTGAATATCAATCAACAGAATTTACCAATCAATTACCATTAAATGGGAGATATTCAATCAATGATTGACAAAATATCAATCAATTAATCAATCAACCATGTGGGTCATAATTGCCTCTAAAAAAGGCTAGTCTTACATTCTCCTACTTGACCCACATGTAATAGTCAAATAACTTTATGAGTGACTAGATATTTAAAATGGCCATAAATCTTCAGTGTCACTCAATAAATTTAACAGTTATGTAACAGTTGCTTAATTAGAAAGTGATAATATTCGAATCATGGCGGTTATATTCTTAGCACGAACACTTCCTTCCATGTATTACAATATATCACACTTCCTAATTAAGTGCTTAAAAGAACTTTATGAATAACTTCATATAAGTTATGCAGGGTCCACCTTTATAGATCAAATAATCCTTACTTTATACATGAACAACAATATGAACAAAATCATGTAAACATAAGCATCTTGACTGTCTAGACAACAATAATAGTTTGAAAATAACAGCAAAATACTAGATAAACTATTGAGTTCCGTATGAGTTATTTGATCACTAACAACTTAGCCGGCAACCTTTTAGTTGTTAGATCAATAATAATAACTCCTTACTGTATATTCAATAGTTATCTTTTGCTTTCTAAATGTCATTTTCAACCATTAAATACCTTCTGTTGATTTTGTAACAGCCCCACCTCCCCCTAAGACTAACCAGAGGGGTTAGCGGGCTGCCTGCCCAACTCTTGCCAGGACTCAAGCATTCAAATCAATACTAACTTAAACGTGCAATTTCACCAACCACCACAACATTAATATTAAAACTGAAAAGGGCGTTGAAACTTAAAATTACAATCATCCATTTAAAATATTCACAACCCTCGAGCCAAAACTAATACACTTCCATAAGCTTAAAGTACTCAACACCAAACAAATATACAAAATATTACTTCATACTCGAGACAAAAGTCAAAAGATCAAGACACTAGCCCTAACTACGCCTCGGGATTCTTGTCACCTGTTAAGGAAAAACAAACGGGAACGGGGGTGAGCTAAAAAACTCGTGAGTTTCCAAAATTCATGCACATGCACTTAAAAAGATAACAGTAAAAGTAAATAAATAAAACACATAGACAAATCAAGTTCACACACATTGAGGATACGGGGGCTCTCAGGAGCCAATTTCCACATTTCCCGAGCATTTATAGTAGTTGACACTCCGTCGACTTTCAATCCAAGTAAACGACTCTTCACGCCAAACTCCAACCACCAAACTACCCCTACCGGGCCCGCACGCCAAATATTTAAACAGTGAACAGTAAACAGTAAATCACTCAAGGCACTCGGCCAAGAGTGATTGTATAACACATTTCCGTTTCCCAAATTCAATACATGCAAATAAATAAATTACCGACTCTACAAAAAGGGAGCAATAAAGTATACTCTCCTTTAGGTGAGTGGTTCAACAAATTCCCATTTTCACAGTCAAATCAAGCAACATTTCATGAAACACATACATTCACAGGGCATTTAAACGAAAACATTTAATAGGCATTGAAAACTCACCGACGAAGTAGGGGTCAGAGTCCAAGTTTTGATCAGTTGCAAAATCAGCACTTTGCCCTAAAATAATTAAAAGAGAACGAAAATAAGTTTTCCAAGTTCACCGACCAAATTTATTTCAAAAAGTAAAAAGTTCGACAATCTCCTAATTCGAGTTGAAAACTTTGAAAAATCATAACTCAAGTTATACAAGTCAGAATTTTCTACATTTGGTACCGTTGGAAACCTCTTTGAAATCTCTAAAACTTTGTAGAAGACATCCAATTAAAATTCTAGACGAAATTAGCGCAGATTTTCGTTCAACAGAAAGCTACAGTACTGAGACAGGACATATCAGGCTTGCCATCCAGGCTACTTTGAAAATTTGCCATAAATTACAGAAAATTAGTTAGCCTCTAAAATTCATATACAATATAGTACTACATAAGGAGTTTCAACAGCTACTGACATAACTCAATTCCGACACCCGAGCATGAAATTATAACAGTTCAAACAGAGGGGGTTCAAATTTCTGAAATTTCTGGGTTTCAGCTTAACAGGGCATAATTCACAGCTTCATTTGAGTGGCTAATTCTTATCCAAAAATCACCAAATTTGGTACACTAATACTTCCATATATAGGCTAAGTTCATACCAAAATTCAACCAAAAATTCGAATGGGAAGGCAGTTTTCTTCATGCCCAAAGTTCATTCATCGAAACTCTTCAAACGGATGAAGTTCAACTCCTCCACTTCTAATCTCTTATAACCAACATATACTACTGCCATTTAACTTCAATTTCGACCCTAAGCTGGTATTAGTCTCCCTTAACCTAATGATGATCAAAAATAGTCACATCTTTTAGCAAAATTGTCACGAAATAATCCCCTAAAATTCGAGCAGCCTAATGCTTCATTTTTCCAGTTTTCCTTATTCCATCT
This sequence comes from Gardenia jasminoides, assembly GCA_013103745.1. Classification (NCBI taxonomy): domain Eukaryota; kingdom Viridiplantae; phylum Streptophyta; class Magnoliopsida; order Gentianales; family Rubiaceae; genus Gardenia; species Gardenia jasminoides. Next base: position 5,483,665 of record CM023098.1, on the reverse strand, counting down.
AACCATCAACTTCACTCAATTCTTGAAGGACTTTGTATGGGGCAAGTTTAACAGATTAACCCTCACAATCGACTTTTAACTTGCCAAAATTTGCAGCCACCAAATCAGAGGAAAAACAGAAATTTCTTCCTTATTTTTCTTCCTTCATGAACCGGTTCCTCTTAGGGTTTTGTCCAAAAATCCAACAACAATTTTTAACTCAAATTCATACAATGCATCAATAACCATGCTAGAACTCTAATCAACACAAGTGTGGGAGTTCAAGAGCCCACTTATACAACCAAATATCAAGAAAGACAATTTATTGAGATTAATCTTCCAAAATTAAAAACCAACACATGAATCCATTTCATCCACAATGACAAGGTTCTAACAACCTCTCAACCTCCCAAACCTATCATCATGCTTCAAAATGGAATTTAAGAGACAAAAGTTCAAGCTCTAGTTTCATACCTCTTCCACGAATCAAGCAAGAGTTCACCAAGAAATGCTAGACTAAAGCTCCCAAGTGCACCTACTCCAAGCTTCTCCACCAAGTGCAAGTTCAAGCAAGGATTAATGGAGGTTGTGAGGGGTTTTTGGAGGGAATTTGAGTGAAGGAAATTGCTGAAAATTTAGGGAAGAAGAGGAGAGGGAGTTCGGGTGAGAGAGGGAGAAGGGTGAAGAAATTTTTGGTCAATTTTCTTGAGGAGTTAATGGGAAAAAGGAAGACAAGACATGGGTCTTATCTTATTCCTCCAAAGTCAAAGCTTACATAGTGGTATTAATTAGCTATTTGGAGGAAAAATTAATCACCTCATTTGGCTTGAGATTAATGGATAAATCTCAATTAGGAGAGGGGATGAAGAAGAAATTTTTAAGTGATTGGTAGGAATTTAGTTGAAAGAATTAACGGTTAGATAAAATTCTAAACTTAAGGAGGTTAATCCAAATCTTAACTAAAATTTCAAAACCCTAATTAATCACCATCAATAACCCAATTCCAGTCATTTAATTACACTTCCAACCTACCAGTGATCATCCATACTTATCTTCACTAGTTTACTCACAGTCCGAATTTACCTCAAAAAACGTGCTTTTAACATTTTACCGCTAATAAATGCTACGAGACGATATTAACAGAGGAATAGGGTTAAAATTAAATGAGAAGTTGTAAATGAGGAAAAATCGGATTTCACGAGATAATTAAAGAAATAATTATATAAATAAATAAATAAAATTTTGAATTTTTGAAATTTAATATTAAATTATATTTTTTTTCTTTTTTTTTCTTTTTTTTTTCTTGAGGCCTTTACAGATTTACTTGTCTTGACTCCTACTCTTTCACACGTACCTAATGAAAGCGCATAGTCAAGTTGAATATCAATAGTGGCCAAAATGTAACATCTACAAACTTTAGGTCAAACATTCGATGCCTGTGATATAACTTCATAGCATCTTTGAAAATTTTATATTCATTCTAATGCATGATGTGAACGTTTGCAATTGTTCACTCTTGCATGAATGTCTTAAGATAGATTAACTGTCTTTTACATTCCATTTTGTGAATACCAATGACATAAGGGTTTCACAAATATCATAATTGAGTTGTTGAGAAAACTCTCATAGTATTACTCTCAACAACCTTGATGTATATTAATTTACTAGAAAAAATTCTTCTAAGATCAAATGAAGAATCAACAAATTAATATACTATTGAGAAACAGCAATTTAGTTTAAATTACATTCTCTTAAATGGTGACACACATGTATATCTATTTAATAAGATATTGTAAGGATATTAGTTTTTCACATTTATCTATTGTAACTCTAATAGTGAGTTACTAGTGCCATAATTATCCTAAATAAAATCTCTTAAAACTTAATAGAGATTTTATGGTAATTAATATATCTCCTATGATACTATTCTAAAATATGGAGTCTTCTCCATTTGTACTTTATGAAAACATTATCCTTAAAATTCTTGAAGATATACAACACAGTCATTAGAAAATTTGAATTTCTTTTTATAGATCCTCCCATTATTTCAAAGATAGTAGGTATAGGGTGGGTTATTTTCATGTGTTCATTTGATAAGGAGTTTTTCAATTGATTGCTTATCCAAAATTATTTATATAATTATTTTGAGAAAAGCCATCAATTTTCTATATGTAGAGGAGTCAAATATGAATCCTTACCTTTTCAAACTCCATTCTTAAATCAAAACACTCCCACTTACTTTACATTCTTAAGAAATTCAAATCTCCGATTCTAATAATTTTGAAGTGAAAAGCATCTAAATTTCTTGGAGTTAACAAGATAGCCTTGTTTCTTTTGTTTAGCCCTTTTATGTGTAGGCTAATTATCCTCACAAAACTAAACATTATACATTAAACGTGATTTCCATCCATACCATAATTAATATGGTGTTTAAACAATATTGGAGGAAATTGTTTAAGTATATACTTCAATCCCAAGACTTTACTTACAAGATAAAAACTGCCAATATGCTATATCTATACGTATCTCATTATTTCCTTATAGGACATCATTTAGATGTAATCAATCAAGCATTGATTTCATTCATTAGCAATGCTTCTCAATTAAAGATTTCATAAAATGAGTATGAACAAAATAGTCCCTTTTGTTTATGCCTTCATTTTGTTTTCTAACCCTTAAATTTCAAGTTTTCTTTCTCGTTTGGACACCTGTAAAGGTATCAAATATTAATCCTCTATCAAACAAGAAAAGGAACTTTATATTTGATGAATAGTTGCCCAACAATGAGATAAATAAATATCTCTCATCAAATATAGAAGGATAGAAAATAATTCACATAATTTTTCATGTTATAATGAAACTCTTATGGCATTCATAATGATTGAGTAGTCTGCTTTACTTATGCAGTCTACTTAATACACTACAGTCAATAAATCTAAAATCTTTAAAGATTATGATTTATCAACTCTTTATATTTTCTATGGAGATATATCTCAATCTCTTATGGCAAAGTTAATGAGTTTCTCCAAGTGATAAATATATACTCGCTGCCAATATAATTATTGTGATCAAGTGTTGTATATTGCTCAATTCAAAAGACTACACTAAAAACTTTAGAATTAATAAATTTACTATTTTCAAAATATACTACTGGAAAATGAGTTCCAGAATCATGTCCAATAGTAATTGATTTGAAAATAAAAAATTCTAAAGTAAAGAGAAAATAATGTTTTAGAGAAAAATACTTTTTTTTCCTTTAATTGAGCAATAATACACCACTTATCTATATGTGAACATTTTTAGTTCCTTTGTTCACCTTCCATATATTTCTATGTAATTAGAAACTTATTACACTAGCAATGTGAATTGATAAACCTTAATTAATTCACCAAATATATCACAACATATAACACTTGACAATTTGAGATTTACTTTAGAGTTATTGTCTCAAGACAAGATATCAAATTTTGTTCTCTTACAAACAACATTGGTCTTTATTGTTATTTGACTTAATGAGAACAAAATTTTCTTTATTTGCATTTCTACCTTCATGAAACACAATTAATACTTAAGTGTCTCACATGTTTCTTTATTTCTTAACCTCTTTGTCCTTTCTAATACACATGGTTAAAATAAGTGATTAACCATATATCTTTATGTGTATCATAAAAGGTTCGTATGGATAAGAAATTCTTTATGAGAAAATCAAGAATGAAATGCTACAGAAATAACTCAATCTCAATTTAATGGGACTTAAACTGATGATAGAGCAAAATTCTCATTTTCTCCAAAAATAAGTTAAAGCACACTTAAATACTTAAGTGTCACAAAAGAAAGCCTTTTAAGGGTGCTAGTTAAAACTTGTAACAATTTCTTTGTGGCTTTCATGCAAGATTTAACTACAAATAATTAGGGTTTGAACCTTACTATATGTGAATATGAGACTGGATGAGCAAAATATTAAATTGCTCCTAATTCCCATATTCAACCTCTATATTAGCAAATATAACAAAATTATGAGAATAGTTTGTTCTCATAGAAATGCTAATTTAAAACTTGCACCCAAAACAAAGAGAATGAATTCAAAAGTCACGCTAATAAGAACCATAAAATCATTGGCATGAAACGATGAATATAAATTATCAACCAAAAATCATAACATAGGAAAGCTATGGAGTTTTAATCTTGAGTTTGAATCAATCTTATGTTAATTCAAAGAATAAATTCAAACCTTCGTGTAGGCAAAGGTTGCTAAACATGAATAGAATTTACGCCCTTAATCATAAGACTAGTAATCTAAAACAATAAATTGAAGAAATAATTCGTACCTGTGGGCATAAAAATATTTCTTAATTCATTGTCTAATTTACTATCTTATGTCAATTAATCTCACTAAAATAATTACCTCCCTGTGGGGCCAAATAACCATTTTAGTGAATTAATTGCAACTTAGTCTAGATGCCCTTTTTCATTTTTCATTTTTTTTGTTTTTTTTATCACTCAACAATATGTGAAAAGGAAATAAATTTTTTCCTCAACCACCAACATACTTAAGATGCTGTGGCTACTCTTAAGCATATGATGTTATAAGGAAACTTATTAAAAAATGTGAACTATTCAATATGTTGACTAAAACCCATAATTTCAATCACCAACGTATATGTGATGAAAATTTTTTCACATCAAATATTTGAGATGCTGTGGCTACTCTCAAATATATGATGTAGAAGGAAAATTCTCAATATGGCATCTAGTAACCTTTCAATAGTCAAAAAACACATGCTGACTAAAAGTTCATTGAATTTCCTTTCATGCAATCACTTAACTTTATATGATTAAAGTTTTTCACACTCTATATTTGGGATGCTATGGCTATTCCCAAATACAGATAAAAAAAAATCTTTCTAATAGAAATTCGTAAGTCAACTTATTGACTAGAAGTCCTTGATTTCAATCACTTTGTCATATGTAATTAAAATTTTTCTATACACCAAATGTCTGAGATGCTGTTGTGACAGCCCCACCTCCCCCTAAAGCAAACCAAAGGGTTCAGCGGGTCACCTGCCCAACTCTCGTCGGGACTCACTACAGTTCCTCAAGTCGATTTCGAGCAATTACTTCTCATAACAAAATAACTTTAATATCCTCCAGTCAAATGTAACATTTAAACTCCAAAACTTCCTTAGCGAACCACAACCATCCAAACTATAATTACAGATACAAAAGTTTATCTATTTAGAATTCCATAAGTACAATTCAAAATACAAGAATTACATCAAAATACAGTTTAAGTCTCCAAACCAAACATCCTAGAGCAAACCTTGGAGGTTCTCGTTCTCAAACCCTGCTAAGGAAAACAAAATTGGAAGGAATGAGCTAAAAACCCAATGAGCGATCCCAAAACATGCAACTCATAGTAGCAGTGAAACAATATATATCAGTTAAGCACTCAATAGATCAATATAACTTAGTTGAAAGCATATAATTTATAGAACACATAAACTGAGAAAACACTCAGTAAAAGGATACAGTAGTCACTGGAGGCAGTTGCAGTCCGTCTGGTCCATCACTCAAACCCTTACTCCTCCTTATAACCCCCAGTGGTATTACTTGAGTATACCGTAACAGTGGCCCAAGGTCCCTAACCTACCCGACCGAGTCCACTTCTGGCTCGAATAGGCTAGTAACGATGGGCGATGGCCCAGTTCAGCCAAAGGCTTACACTCATGCACAAACAGTCAAATAACAGTCAATTAATCACTTTAAACAATAAAATGTCACATTTGACTAGGCCGAGTGTGATAAAGTACACACTCGTCTAACAAATGGCATAACGGAGAAAAGTTTCACATTTGAACATTTTTTTTTTAAAAAACACTTAACACTTAAACAAGTAGTGAACATTCAAGGAGCACATAACAAGATCATTTAAGTCACACACATGCAAAGATCACTCACCTTTAAGCAAAGCAAGCCCTATGCGTCCGTTCTTGGATCCCCTTTGTATCCGCCTTCTAAGTCTAGTAGCACACAAGCTATGAGATATTTAGGTTTGAATAGGGTTTAAACTAAGTCACAAAATTACCCAAACAATCACTAAGTTACCAAAACAACACTTAAAACACTCAAAACAGCAAAGAGAGCACATGCATGGGTGCTCGAACTGTAACGGCCTCGAAAAAAAAAATTAAATTTAAAATTTATTTTAATTTCCAAAATTTGAATTTATTTATTTATTTATATCATTATTTCTTTAATTATCTTGAGACATCCAATTTTTTCTCATTTATAAAGCCTCATTTAATTTTAACTCTATTTTCCGGTTAATTACGTCTCGGAGCATTTATTAGCGGTAAAATTTAAAGGCACGTTTTTTGAGGTAAATTCGGACTGTGAGTAAATTAGTGGAAATAAGTAGGGATGATCACTGATAAGTTGGAAGTGCAATTAAATGACTGGATTTGGGTCATTGAAGGTGATTAATTAGGGTTTTGAAAATTTTAGTTAAGATTTGGATTAACCTCATTAAACTCAGAATTTCAACCAATTATTTCTTTCAACCAATTCCTTCTAGCTCTTACGAAAATTTTCCTATTCTTCTTCCCCCTCCTAGCCGAGAATTAGCCCCTTAATTTCAAGCAAAATTAAGCCATTTATTTTTCCCTCCAAATAGATAAGAATGGCATTAATGAAGTTTGACTATTAAGGCAAGACAAGACTTGTGTCTTGTCTTCCTTTCTTTCTTACTTTATAAAAAAAAAATTGCTTAAAATTTGTTCATTTTCTTCTTCCCTTCACCCGAACTTCCTCTTCTTCCTTCTCTTCATTTTCCATCGATTTTCCTCTTTTATTTCTTGCAAAAATCACCAACAAAAACTTCATCACTCTTGGCTTGAACTTGAACTTGGTGGAGAAGCTTGGACTAGGAGCATTTGAAAGCTTTTGTTTGGCATTTTCTTGGAGAGCTTTCACTTGTTTCTTGCAAGAGGTAAAACTAGAAGCTTGAACTTCATTTCATCCATTCCATTCGAAAGCATGTTGATAGGTTGGGTTGTTGAAAGGTTTTAGAAAACCTTGACTTATGTGTTTATAACTTTGTATATGGATTTGATTTGTGGAATTTGATGATTATGGAAAAATCGGTGGGCTCTTGAATTCCCACTGAATGTGTGTAATTGATTTCTAGATGGTTAGATGATGCTATCTAACTGCATTATGTATAATGATGGTGGTTAAAAGTTGGATGACACTCAAAGGAGAAAACCGGCTAAGGAAGAAAAAAATTGGGGAATGAATTTTCTGATTTTTCCTTGAATTTCGTGGCTGTATTTTTGGCTAGTTAAGAGGCTGAATTTGATGTTTAAATGATGAATGTTAAGCTGTTATTTTGCCCCACAAAAAGCTCTTCAATAGTTGATGTTATGAGGGTTGCTAATTTGGAATTGAAAGCTGGAAAAAAAGAGGGGTTATGCTGTCCGAATTTTGAGGATTATTTTGTGATATTCTTGCCAAAAGATGTGACCATTTTTGATCATCCTTATGCTTAGGAAGTTCAATACTAGCTTTGTTTTCGAAAATTAGGACAAATGAAGTTAATTTGAGGCATGAACTAGATGTTAAAAGTGAAGGATCAAAATTTCACAGTTTTGGAGGAAAGAGCTGAGCGAACTTTGGGCACGTAGAAAACTACCTTCCCATTTGAATTTTAAGTTGAAATTTGTTATGAATCTAGTTGATATATGGAAGTATTAGTGTGCCAAATTTGACCTTTTTTGGACTTGAATTCGTCACTCAAACACTATCTTGAATACTGCCCTGCATCTTCATGTTTCCAGAAATTTCAGAATGGCGAACTGCCCATGTTTGAACTGTTGTCATTTCATGCTCGGATGTCGGAATTGAGTTCTGTCAGTGGCTGTTGAAACTCCTTATGTATTACTATGTTGTGTATGAATTTCAGAGGTTAACTAATTTTCTGTAATTTTTGGTGAATTTTCAAAGTGCTCTGGATGTCCAGCCTGATAAGCACTGTCTCTTTACTGTAGCAGAATGTTTAACGAAAATCTGGGTTAATTTCGTCCATAATTTTAATTGAATGTCTTCTGTAAAGTTTTATAGCTTTCAAAGAGGTTTCCAACGGTACCAAATGAACAAAATTTTGACTTGTATAACTTGAGTTATGATTTTTCAAAATTTTCAGCTCAACTTGGAAAATTGTCGAACTTTCGACTTTTTGAACTAAACTTGGCCGGTGATTTAGGAGAACTCATTTTTGTTCTCTTTTAATTATTTTAGGTCAAAGTGCTGATTTTGCAACTGACCAAAACTTGGACTCCGACCCCTACTTTGTCGGTGAGTTTTCAATGCATGTTATTATGCTTTTATTGGATTCAAACTTGTGCTTCGTGACTTGTTACTTGATTGAAATGTGAAATTGAGAATTTGATGGACCGCTCACTTAAAGGAGAGTATACTTTATTGCTCCCTTTTTGTAGAGTCAGAAATTTAATTGTTGCATGTATTGAACTTGGGAGATGGAAAACGTGATATATAATTACTCTTGGCCGTGTGCCTTGAGTAAATTCCTGTTTTCTGTTTATTGTTGAATTATGTGGCGTGCGGGCCCGGTAGGGGGAGTAAGGTGGATGGAGTTGGCGTGAAGAGTCGTCTACTTGGATTGAAAGTCGACGGAGTGTCGACTACTATAATTGCTCGTGAAAAAGTGGAAATTGGCTCCTGAGAGCCCCCGTATCCTCAATGTGTGTTAATTGGATTTGTTTATGTGTTTTAATTATTTACTTTTAATTTTACCGTTTTAAGTGCATGTGCTTGAATTTTGGAAACTCACGAGCTTTTTAGCTCACCCCCGTTCCCTTTTATTTTCCTTAACAGGTGAAGAGAATCTCGAGGCATAGCTAGGGCTAGCGTCGTGATCTTTTGGCTTTTGGTCTCGAGTACGAGGATATATTTTGTATATTTGTTTGATGTTAAGTACCTTAAACTTATGGAAGTGTATGAGCTTTGGCTCGAGGGTTGTGAATATTTTAAATGGATGATTGTAAATTTTAAGTTTAAATGCTCTTCTCAGTTTTAGTGTTAATGTTGTGTTAAGTGGGGAAATTGCACGTTTAAGTTAGTATTGATTTGAATGCTTGAGTCTGGCGAGTTGGGTCAACCCTCCGTTGCCTTAGGGAAAGGTGGACCAGGTGGTATCGAGCCTAGGTTAGAAGTCTATAAAGGAAATTTTTAAAAGTTCTTTTAGAAAGGTCTCTTGTACTTTAAGTTTGATATTTTAGCTACCTTGAATATTGAAAAAGTCCTAACTTTAAGTTGTGGTTTTGGTGTAGGTATGGAAAGTGGTAATGGAGCTACGGGAGCTAATGGGTAGGGGGCCAATGGTCATGAGCCACCTGTTAGGCCAGTGCGGTATAGAGTGAGCGGGGACGACCACACCAGCCTATTGTTCACCCCACGTCGGGGGGGAGGTTCGAGGTGCCCGTGTAGGAGTCAATACTCCTACCCTAATGTTGTGGTGTTGTCTATGGACGATGAGCGTCGGGAGCTACTGGATACCACTAGAGAGCTGCAGGAAGAGAACATGGTGGCGAGAGGTATCATGGCTACTCGTCAGGAGCGGATCCGAGAGTTGGAGGATCAGGTCGAGATATTGGAGACTCGGGTTGACACTGAGCGAGATAGGACTAGGACCACTCGTGATCAGGTCCAGAGGTTTCGGGCCCGACTTGATAGGATGTCTGACTAGGTCCATGAGCGGTCTGTTAGGATTAGGGTTGACCTCACCACCCTGGAGGATATAGTGGCTGATGTTACTGTAGAGGCCATGCTTGATGGGGCCTTTGATGAGGACTCAGCCTTATGAGGATATCTTGATGGGGGACGACCCTTCGGAGGAGGCTGAGCCTAAGGAGGAGGAGGAGGACCCGTCTGAGGTACCTCCCGGTGGACTGAGGACTAGAGGAGTAGTCCCAGAGTATTAGGGTTAGGGCTTTTATTAATCCGTTGTAAAGAGACTTTATTAGGGGGATTCTCGTCCCTGGGATGCATGTTTATCTATTGCTTTCACTATTATATTTTGTGTGGTAAATTGATTGTGAAAGCACTTTTTGTGTACTCTTTTGTGATAAACATGCCATCAGTGTCTTGAATTCCCAATGGCTATATATGAAAATTGGTTAATCTTAGAAAATTCTCTTATTTGATTCTCGATTTAATTTGTTAAATTATTCATTTTACTTTGTATTATTTCTTTACATTTTCTTTTCTCTTATCTCACATTACCTTGTTCCGTATTATTATGTATTAAATTTTATTTTATATTATATTTGTACTTAATTATGCCTACCCATTATAGAAATCATGGACGGTAGACGAGGCCGAGTCCGAGGCCGAGGTAGAGGTCGAGGTCGAGGGCGCGGGGCAGGACAACCCGACAATGAGGGAGACGACCGAGGGTCAGCAGTTGACCAAGGTCAAGGACGAAGTTTGGGACAAGGTCAAGGGGTAGATTTCGGGGAACAAGTGGCGACCGCCATAAACCAGATGACGGGCATCTTGGCTCGTCTGATGGACCAACAAGGTTAGGGTCCAGTCAATTAGCCTGGAGGCCACGAGGGTGGCGAGGATAGGGCATTAGAGCGATTCCAAAGGTTCGCCCCACCTAAGTTCTTTGGAGGACCTGATTCGAAGGTCGTTGAGGGGTGGTTGAAGCGTGACATGATATCTTAGTACTCAATTATCTGAGAGGAAAGGCGGGTATCTTTTGCCACCTTCGAGTTTGAAGGAGTAGTCAGATCATGGTGGAACATGATTGGCCAAATGGGATAGGGACCGACTCCTAGGACTTGGGAGAATTTTATCTGAGTTCTACTCTAAGTTTCTTCCTCCCTTGGTACAAGAAAAGAGGAAGATGATTTCATTAAGTGTCGGCAGACTTAGGTGTGGCGAGGCACAATTACCAAGTTGTCTAAGTTTGCCCAGAGTTGGTGGCCACCTGAGCCAAGAAGAATTAGACGCTTTATTCAGGGCTTGAATTTGGAGATTCAAGAAGGGTTAGCGGCGGCTCAGATTAACAGTTTTAGTGAGGCCATTGAGAAAGTCCAAAGGATCGAGACTGCCAAGGCTCAACTCAAGAGCTTTCATGCCAAGAAAAGGAGTACCCCTTCTAGTAGTCGGGTCCAATGGTTGAGTGCCCTTTCCAAGTTTGGGAGGGGCTCAAGTGGGGCCTCGGGAACATCAATAGGAACTTTTTCTCAAGGAGGGGCATCTAGAGGGTCTATCGGTGGTAGAGGCCCAACAAGGAGTGTTTCACAGGGGAGCCAAGCCTCCAATTCAGGTCTTACGTGTGGTTTTTGTGGAAAACCAAACCACACCGCCAATGAATGTTGGAAGAAGCATGGAAAATGCCTGAGGTGTGGAAGTTCTGACTATCAAATATCTTTATGTCCTCAAACCCGAGATCGGAGTGGTGCCCAGAAGTCAAACCGGAGCCAAGCTAGTTCGGTGGGAAGTAGGACAAGAGTACCAGCTCGAGTGTATGCGCTGGATCATCAAGAGGTGCCTGCGTCGACTGAAGTGGTCGAAGGTACCATTCCCCTTCCATCGCTAGCTAGAGTTTTAATTGATCCCTGCCACTCATTCTTTTGTTAATCCTGCATTTGTTTGTGGTATAGATATAAAACCTGTTAGGTTACCTTTTGACCTAGAGGTTAGAACACCAACAGGGGACAAAAGTTTGATTACGAGTTTGGTGTATAAAAATTGTGAATTGTGGATAGGAGAGAGAAAATTAATGGTTGATTTGGTGAGTCTGGATATTAAGGGGTATGATGTGATTATTGGGATGGATTGCTTAGCTAAACACCATACCAAGGTGGATTGTAGATTGAAAGTAGTGGAATTTGATATGCCGGGGAGAACGCGTTGAGATTGGATGTTAGAGGAATGTTGGCTTCATCGCCCTTATTGGTATTAGGGCTAGAAAACTTCTAAGTAAGGGAGCTCAAGGGTATTTGGCTTTTCTTATAAACCCTCCAAATGATAAGATGAAGTTGGAAGACGCGGCTGTTGTTAGGGATTTTCCGATGTATTTCCCCGAGAATTGGAGTCTTCCTCGAAAGCGAGAGTTCAAGGTTGATCTAGTGCCTGGAACGGCACCAATTTCTAAGACTCCCTATAGAATGGCTTCGGCTGAACTTAAAGAGTTGAAGATGCAGTTACAAGATCTTCTGGAGTGAGGTTTTATCAGGGAAAGTGATTCTCCGTGGGGAGCACCGGTACTGTTTGTTAAAAAGAAAGATGGTAGTTTAAGGCTGTGTATAGACTATCGGAGGTTGAATGATGTGACGATTAAGAACAAGTATTCCTTACCACTCATTGACGAGTTATTTGATCAATTGCAAGTGGTCAGTGGTATTTTCCAAACTGGATCTTAGACAGGGATACTACCAGTTGAGGATTAGGAAAGAGGATGTACCGAAAACAGCTTTCAATTCAAGATATGGACATTATGAGTTCGTAGTGATGCCTTTTCGGTTAACAAATGCTCCGACCGCATTCATGGATTTGATGCAACGTGTATTCAAGCCCTACTTGGATCGGTTTGTGGTGATCTTTATTGATGATATATTGGTGTATTCCAAAACCCTAGAAGACCATGCCGAACACTTGAAGATTGTATTGCAAACCCTCCGAGAACACAAGTTGTTTGCCAAGTTTAGTAAGTGTGAATTCTGGTTGAGAGAAGTATCTTTTCTAGGGCATAGAATTTCCAAGGATGGAATTGCAATTGACCCATCTAAAGTGGAAGGCTACACATTGGAAGAGACCTAAAAATCCCGGGTGAGAAGTTTCTTAGGATTAGCTGGTTATTACCGTCGGTTCATTCAGGATTTTTCAAGAATTACTGGACCTTTGACCGACTTGACTAAGAAACATGGAAAATTCCTTTGGAATCCTAAGTGTGAAGAAAGGTTTCAAGAATTGAAGAAACGGTTAGCCGAGGCACCGATCTTAACTCACGATGGCAAAGAAGGATTTGTGGTCTATTCGAGATGCTCTAAGGATGGATTAGGTTGTGTTTTGATGCAAAATGGAAAAGTCATAGCATATGCTTCTAGGAAGTTGAAACCCCATGAACAGAACTACCCAACACATGACCTAGAGTTAGCAGTGGTTATTTTTGCTTTGAAAAAGTGGAGACATTATTTATATGGGGTGACTTTTGAGGTGTTCACGGACCATAAGAGTTTGAAATATTTGTTTTCTCAAAAGGAGTTGAATTTAAGGCAAAGGAGATGGGTAGAGTTTCTTGAGAATTATGATTGCTCCATAAAATATCATCCTGGAAAGGCAAATGTTGTAGCTGATGCGTTAAGTCGCAAGGCTCAAGTAGCGGGTTTGATAGTGAAGGAATGGAAAATGTTGGAGCAATTAAGTGAATGGAAACCTTGTCTTGGGGCGTAGAAGGTTATTTTTGGAAATGTTGAATTAAGGTCTCCATTATTGGAACGGATTAAGGGAGCACAGTCAAAAGATCCAGTCATACAGAAATTAATGGAAAAAGTCCAGAAAAGAGAGACTCGGGATTTTAAGACTGGACCAGAAGGAGTGTTAAGGTTCCGGGAAAGGATAGTAGTGCCGAATGATGAGATATTAAAGAGAGAGATTCTAGAAGAAGCACATCGGTCCAAGTATACTATTCACCCGGGAGTAATAAGATGTACCAAGATTTGAAAGGACTGTCGGTGGGATGGATTAAAGAGAGATGTAGCCAAATATGTGCAGACTTGTCTTACTTGCCAACAGGTGAAAGGTGAACACCAAAAGCCTTCAGGACTTCTACAACCCCAAAGATCCCCGAATGGAAATGGGAACATATTACTATGGATTTCGTCCACTGCAAGGAGTCAAAAGGGACATGATGTATGGGTGGTGGTGAGACCGACTAACTAAGTCGCATTTTCTACCGTGAATATGAAGTATCCTTTGGAAAATTGGCGAACTCTATTTGGATGAGATAGTGAGATTGCATGGAATTCAGTAGTATTGTTTCCGCCCGAGACCCTAGGTTTGTTTCGAGGTTTTGGTAGAAGTTGCAAGAGAACTTGGGGACTAAATTAAGCTTGAGTACAGCCTATCATCCTCAGACAGATGGTCAGTCTGAGAGGACCATTCAGACCCTGGAGGATATGTTAAGATCGTGTATAATGGATTTTGGTGAAGGTTGGAGTCGATTTTGTAGACGTTGGTCGAGTTTGCATATAATAATTATCATGCCACGATTCAAATGGCACCTTATGAGGCGCTTTATGGGAGAAGATGCGGTCACCGATTCATTGGGATGAAGTAGGGAAAAGAAAGTTCTTAATCCGCTATACCTTGGATTGAGGAGGCTTATGAGAAGGTGAAATTAGTTAGAGAAAGGCTTCAAAGCGCCCGAGTGGCAAAAAGAGCTACTCGGATAATAGAAGAAAAGATTTGGAGTTTGAGGTAGGTGATAAAGTTTTCTTGCGGGTGAAGCCCGTGAAAGGTGGTGTAGTATCTAAAAAGGGGAAGAAATTGAAGCCGAGGTACGTGGGACAGTTTGAGATACTTAAACGGGTTGGAAAAGTGGCTTATCAACTGGATTTACCAGCTAGTATGTCCAAGGTTCACAATGTCTTCCATATCTCAATGCTCAAGAAATATCACCCAGATCCAAGCCATGTTTTGCAATTAGACGAGATTGAGATGGATGAGACACTCTCGTATGAGGAAAGACCTGTAAAGATTCTCGATCGAGAAGTGAAGGATTTAAGGACAAAGAAAATTCCTCTGGTTAAAGTCCTGTGGAAAAACCACGATGTGGAGGAAGCAACATGGGAGGTGGAAGAGGAAATGCAGAAGAAATATCCAGAATTATTTGTTTAACAAGGTGAGAATTTTGAGGACAAAATTCTTTTAAGGAGGGGAGAATGTAACGGCCTCGAAAAAAAAATTAAATTTAAAATTTATTTTAATTTCCAAAATTCAAATTTATTTATTTATTTATATCATTATTTCTTTAATTATCTTGAGACATCCCATTTTTCCTCATTTATAATGCCTCATTTAATTTTAACTCTATTTTTCTGTTAATTACGTCTCGTAGCATTTATTAGCGGTAAAATGTTAAAGGCACGTTTTTCGAGGTAAATTCGGACTGTGAGTAAATTAGTGGAAATAAGTAGGGATGATCACTGATAAGTTGGAAGTGCAATTAAATGACTGGATTTGGGTCATTGAAGGTGATTAATTAGGGTTTTGAAAATTTTAGTTAAGATTTGGATTAACCTCATTAAACTCAGAATTTCAACCAATTATTTCTTTCAACCAATTCCTTCTAGCTCTTACGAAAATTTTCCTATTCTTCTTCTCCCTCCTAGCCGAGAATTAGCCCCTTAATTTCAAGCAAAATTAAGCCATTTATTTTTCCCTCCAAATAGATAAGAATGGCATTAATGAAGTTTGACTATTAAGGCAAGACAAGACTTGTGTCTTGTCTTCCTTTCTTTCTTACTTTATAAAAAAAAAAATTGCTTAAAATTTGTTCATTTTCTTCTTCCCTTCACCCGAACTTCCTCTTCTTCCTTCTCTCATTTTCCATGATTTTCCTCTTTTATTTCTTGCAAAAATCACCAACAAAAACTTCATCACTCTTGGCTTGAACTTGAACTTGGTGGAGAAGCTTGGACTAGGAGCATTTGGAAGCTTTTGTTTGGCATTTCCTTGGAGAACTTTCACTTGTTTCTTACAAGAGGTAAAACTAGAAGCTTGAACTTCATTTCATCCATTCCATTCGAAAGCATGTTGATAGGTTGGGTTGTTAAAAGGTTTTAGAAAACCTGGACTTATGTGTTTATAACTTTGTATATGGATTTGATTTGTGGAATTTGATGATTATGAAAAAATCGGTGGGCTCTTGAATTCCTACTGAATGTGTGTAATTGATTTCTAGATGGTTAGATGATGCTATCTAAGTGCATTATGTATAATGATGGTGGTTAAAAGTTGGATGACACTCAAAGGAGAAAACCGGCTAAGGAAGAAAAAAATTGGGGAATGAATTTTTTGATTTTTCCTTGAATTTCGTTGCTGTATTTTTGGCTAGTTAAGAGGCTGAATTTGATATTTAAATGATGAATGTTAAGCTGTTATTTTGCCCCACAAAAAGCTCTTCAATAGTTGATGTTATGAGGGTTGCTAATTTGGAATTGAAAGCTGGAAAAAAAGAGGGGTTATGCTGTCCGAATTTTGAGGATTATTTTGTGATATTCTTGCCAAAAGATGTGACCATTTTTGATCATCCTTATGCTTAGGAAGTTCAATACTAGCTTTGTTTTCGAAAATTAGGACAAATGAAGTTAATTTGAGGCATGAACTAGATGTTAAAAGTGAAGGATCAAAATTTCACAGTTTTGGAGGAAAGAGCTGAGCGAACTTTGGGCACGTAGAAAACTACCTTCCCATTTGAATTTTAAGTTGAAATTTGTTATGAATCTAGTTGATATATGGAAGTATTAGTGTGCCAAATTTGACCTTTTTTGGACTTGAATTCGTCACTCAAACACTATCTTGAATACTGCCCTGCATCTTCATGTTTCCAGAAATTTCAGAATGGCGAACTGCCCATGTTTGAACTGTTGTCATTTCATGCTCGGATGTCGGAATTGAGTTCTGTCAGTGGCTGTTGAAACTCCTTATGTATTACTATATTGTGTATGAATTTCAAAGGTTAACTAATTTTCTGTAATTTTTGGTGAATTTTCAAAGTGCTCTGGATGTCCAGCCTGATAAGCACTGTCTCTTTACTGTAGCAGAATGTTTAACGAAAATCTGGGTTAATTTCGTCCATAATTTTAATTGAATGTCTTCTGTAAAGTTTTACAGCTTTCAAAGAGGTTTCCAACGGTACCAAATGAACAAAATTTTGACTTGTATAACTTGAGTTATGATTTTTCAAAGTTTTCAGCTCAACTTGGAAAATTGTCGAACTTTCGACTTTTTGAACTAAACTTGGCCGGTGATTTAGGAGAACTCATTTTTGTTCTCTTTTAATTATTTTAGGTCAAAGTGCTGATTTTGCAACTGACCAAAACTTGGACTCCGACCCCTACTTTGTCGGTGAGTTTTCAATGCATGTTATTATGCTTTTATTGGATTCAAACTTGTGCTTCGTGACTTGTTACTTGATTGAAATGTGAAATTGAGAATTTGATGGAACGCTCACTTAAAGGAGAGTATACTTTATTGCTCCCTTTTTGTAGAGTCAGAAATTTAATTGTTGCATGTATTGAACTTGGGAGATGGAAAACGTGATATATAATTACTCTTGGCCGTGTGCCTTGAGTAAATTCCTGTTTTCTGTTTATTGTTGAATTATGTGGCGTCTTGAGACCCGGTAGGGGGAGTAAGGTGGATGGAGTTGGCGTGAAGAGTCGTCTACTTGGATTGAAAGTCGTGGTGTCGACTACTATAATTGCTTCGTGAAAAGTGGAAATTGTCTCCGAGCCCAGATCCCTCAATGTGTGTTAATTGGATTTGTTTATGTGTTTTAATTATTTACTTTTAATTTTACCGTTTTAAGTGCATGTGCTTGAATTTTGGAAACTCACGAGCTTTTTAGCTCACTCCCGTTCCCTTTTATTTTCCTTAACAGGTGAAGAGAATCTCGAGGCGTAGCTAGGGCTAGCGTCGTGATCTTTTGGCTTTTGGTCTCGAGTACGAGGATATATTTTGTATATTTGTTTGATGTTGAGTACCTTAAGCTTATGGAAGTGTATGAGCTTTGGCTCGAGGGTTGTGAATATTTTAAATGGATGATTGTAAATTTTAAGTTTAAATGCTCTTCTCAGTTTTAGTGTTAATGTTGTGTTAAGTGAGGAAATTGCACGTTTAAGTTAGTATTGATTTGACTGCTTGACTCCTGGCGAGAGTTGGGCAGACAGTCCGCTAACCCCTCTGGTTAGCCTTAGGGGGAGGTGGGGCTGTTACACGAACCAAAACGGACGACACTAGATTCAAAACAGAAAACACACACTAGAAGGTGTGAAAGGCAGATTTGACATCTTGAGCCATTTTGATCATAACTCATGGTACGAGTGTCGGATTGAAGTGCACGAGGTGCTGTTTTGAAGCTAAGAGAATAAGCTATAACTTTCATGAAGGCCATTTTTACCCAGATTCACTCCGTCCAGGTCAAAAAGTACGAAAACAGTTCCAGAATTTCAGTTTTAGAATCACTGACAGGCCAGATTCAAATGATCATATCTCAGCGCTCAAAGATCCAAATCAAAAAATTTCAAAGGCATTGGAAAGCTGGTATACAAGGCTACAACTTCCGTGTTTTGGCCAAGAGCCAACTCACAATGAATAGATATGAAAAACAGAGCCAAAGTTGCCGTTCCAGCCTCCCCTGTTTTCTGTTTTTGTGCCCAAACAAATGCAACTCATGCACATGCAATTCAAATGACTCGAGAGCAATATTAAACATGCAAATGCAGCTTTTCAAACACCCCAACCTCATATTCCAAGGCATATACCTCCTATCTATCTACCACATGCTCATAACTTCGCCTAAATTGTTTGAATTTAACCAAATCTCATGCATTTCTCATCAATGTGCACCAATGCACTACTAATGGATTAGCAATCATTCAATGAAGTGATCAAAGAAACTCATTAGGTCCAAGATCATCAACCTCTCACTAGGGTTTCAACCATCTCATTAACAATCTATCAACGAAACTATCAAACACACTTTAAATAACAATCAATGCATACCTTAAACACTCATTTACACACTAATGGGAAGCAATTATGGAACATTAAGCCAAGAACCTTAATTTGATCAAGCTGGCCGAAATTCACAAAGCTGGAAAACGGAAAATTGACACCATTAATTCACAATTTCAAGCAAGAACAAGCTCTAATTTATTCAGAACAATCACATAGACATCAATTCCCAACAATGAATCTTGAAAAAAATAAGAAACTCTAACCTAGCTTCTTGGTCAAGAGTATACACACTAAAATCAACCAAAGCAAACCGTAGAATCATCTCAAAAGCTAAACATAAGCATGAATCAAACCAAAGAACCACAAAATCCAACAATTCATCACCTCCATCAAAATTCCAGCTTAGAAGATAGAAAAAAAGATACCTTTCTAGCTTATGTTCTTGGTGCAACTCCAAGTTCCCAAGTGCAATCTTCTCCTCCTAGCTCCAAATCAAGATTGGATGATTGAAGTTGGATGAAATCTCAAGTTTTTCTCTCTTTTTTTTTTTCCTCTCTTTTCTTTCCTTTCCTTCTTCCTCTTTGGCTCACGGTTCCTTCTTTTTTTTCCAGCCTTGCAGCCGACTCCCATTGAGCTCCTCAAGTGACTAATAGTTTAAACTAATTAGATATTTTATGCCTCTAGTCAAAGGTTGGTCAAGGGTCAAAGTTATCATGCCAATTAAACCTAACAACTTAGGTCATCTTTCACTCTTGCCCAAGTAATTTCCTTTCCTATCAAATTAGTCCATAGATGCTCAATTCAACTTTAGCCTATCAAAGCTTAATTACACCTACTTAAGCTACTAATCACCCAAGGATTTTAATCATGCATTAACACACATAAAATCAAAGAGATAACAAACTTGCACTACAAGAAAAATTAGCAACAGTGATAACAAATGTTGTCACAAGAAATCAACAAGTCGTCACTAATTATTATCAGTGACAACTTAGGAATCGCCACTGAGTTGTCAATAAAGGCTTGTCGGTAAAAGTAAACAGTGTCAACACAGAAGTCGTCACTAAATATGGAGCATTTGTGATGACAAATGTTGCCACTAAATTTTACTATATAGTGACGACATCGTTTATGTCATAGATACTATATCAGATGTTGTCACTGTTGAGTGCCTGATGTTGCCATAGGTAGCTTGTTTCAGTGACAACCATGTCACCACTAGTGCTATACTATTCAGTGAGAACGCTTTGTTGTCACATTCCTGCTATAAATGTAGTGACAACATGATTGTCAGTGCACTCTCTTTCTGTGACAAAATTTTTCCAGCATTTGTTATCATTATTTGAGCAATCAGTGACAAGCTAGCATTGCGATTATGCTTATTTTGATGTTGTCACTAAACTTTAATCTGTATATGGTACAATCATTCAATTCTACTAAAATTACATGGTTTGTATCTCAAATGAATTACAATATTGGTAATAGCAAAATGCATCAAAATTAAGCATTACACCAATTGACAAATAGATATAGAATGTCAAGCTAGTATCAAGCAATATATCTAGATTAATTCAAAGTAGTATCTTATACAATGCTTGCTCCAAAACATTGGTAGTTTAAGAGTAACGAATATAGATTCAAAATATATAAGCCATGGCCAAGATAAACATCTCATGTGCAAAAGGGGCTCTGGGTTCATCATTCTTCTTTAACCTTGGTCATATGGCAGCCTTGCAATCAAAATGCTTGAATCGACAGCACATTTCTGCACCATAAATACTGGGATTCAATAAGAGACAAATAACCAAGATAAATACAAAAGTATAAATTTGTCCAAGAAACAGTTTGGAAGTGAATGTAAAGCTATCCAGCAGAATTTTTTCCTCAAAACGTGACAGAAGGATATAAAATCAGATTGTCTCGCATAAACATCACTGTGGATGTTTGAGGTTTGCAATAATACAAAATGCAAAGATGGACCTAAGATTTGCTTCTGCTATTGCAATTGATTCTTCTAATAAATAAGAAAATTACATGGAATAGACAATGCAACTCGGTACCCTACATCCAAACAATTTAACCAACAAAATACTATTCTTGATGAGTTCCTCTCTTTTCCCTCTGTATCAGAGTAGTCAATTAATTTCAGCATGGATTCCATGAACTAAATTTGCATAGTTTCTCCAGATACTGACAAGGATTTTTGAACTTTTGAACATTACCAAACTTGGCCCCTAATACAGAACATCCTAAACAATGCCACAATTACTTGTACTCTATTTCCGCTGCACCAAGTAAATGACTCTTTTCAAGCAGAAATACATTCTTACTTATACCACAAAAAATCTTTAAAAGCAGGTTGTGTTTTCAGTTAAAATATTTGATAAAAAAAATATATCAGAGGAAAGGGGAGAGAGGGAGAGAGAGAAACCTGGGAGCTATCAAGGGCCAAACAAGATACATATACCTTGTAGCGCTAATTTCATTTAGCATGCAGATTTATGACCATCTACAAACACAATTCTGGTCATTGTAAATGTTCCTTATAGCATCTAAAATGTAGCTGGAAAAGCCCAACAAGTTCAACTGCAAATATCATCCACTAATAGACTTAAAACAAGGCTTACATAAACATTACACCATATCGAAGGCCAACTACAGCCCTAACATAGAATACAAAGTCAAAGCTAGACAAGTTTGAAATGAAATTTGCGACATGAGCTGAAATGCTACATCCTTATGCTGAAATAACAATAGTTTCCCAATTCTATCGGACAAGGGTCAAAAGTGAAACGAAACCACAAGGACAAGGGTCAAATTACAAGCAAAGTGGCACATTTAAAGTTCTCATAAGTCAACAAAACCAAAATGGCTTTTGGCCATTTTGTCATCCTACACAGTAAATTGTGGTGAAGCACTAATTGTGCATGCAAATCGACTAGAAGAAATCGCTTTTATCTCATTGAGGTTATATGGTAGACATCCACAATGAAAAGAATATTATTCTTTTAGCTTAGGCATGTAAATTAGAAGAGGATATATAGCACTTACCAACTGTTTTCATTGCCTGGCATCTGCAGTCCAAACTTTGTACTCAATGGTTCAAGAAAACTGGTTGCATGCCTTTGTTGATTCTCAAGCTTCTCTATCAACTTTTGTCGGGCTTGAAGTTGCACTTCCAATTCAGCAGATCTTTTTCAGCTTCTTGAGCGTTTCTCGACTTGTTGAAGCGTTTCTCATCTTGATTCTCTTATCTTGAGAGATTCCATCTCCGCAATTTGTTCAACCATCATAGTTGTCCTTGAAGCACCACGACCACGAACATGTCTAGGTATACGGCCAAGTGCTTCAACGCATATATCTTCTTCAGTCCTATTAGAACCATTTTCTTGAGATTCAACCAAGAGCTCCTTCAACTTACTCTAGATTAGTGGAATTAGATTGTTAGTCATATATGCGAGTTATGACAGAATGGAGCTTGTAAAAGTTTTGTAAAAATAAACATAAACTTACTGAGGTAGTTGCTAACTCCTCATCAACCATGCCTGAATAAGCATATTCGATAAATTCTTGAACACCGTCTAAATACTTGCTGTCTAAATAGTCTTTTATTTGCATCCAACTCTTATCCATGTTAGTGCAGCCTTTACCTAAGATACGGATAAAACATACCCTAATTATAATAAAGAAATAGATAATTTCTACAAAAAAAGAATCATAACAAGTAAATGGACAGAAACTCCATTAAAATCAACCGATCCATAATAGCAAATAAATTAGCCATATTACTATACTATGACTCATGAAATATAGAATGGTAGCTGACCTTACATATTTTACCTAAGAACAAGTGCATACATGTCATGTGAAATAATCCCAAACAGCAAAATCTAACTTGCTAGGATAAGGCATGACATAACGTGCATGTACATATCACAAATAATAAAGTGCCCTTTTATGTTGATTTTGCATTTTCAAAACTAAAACGTGACATTTACAAATAATTAACTCATATTACAGGCACTTATTACAATATATCTAGGGACTATAATTATTTGTGAAGCTTGTCATGTCGAAGGAAATGCAACATCGAAAAAAAAATTACCAAAGGAAATGAAAATGAAATAGACCTTGTAACTTACCAGTGAGTGAAAGCTTGTGGTTGATTAATCGTGAGCTTAATCGCAGAACCTATGTGACTGCAATTCAACATAGCACTTGATTAATCAATGAATCCATAACACTTAAAGCCATAAAAAATCCAAAATACAACATGCAGAACAGTCACTTAGCAGACAAACAAGAATACTACAATCCATAAGCACCTAACGTGTACCTATATCTAAGTTTTCAAGCATCCATTATTTTAGTGTTAGACAATTGATAAATTGGACACCTAGACATGCTCCCATATTTGACACTGTACCTAGGTCCATGTAACATCGAGGATGGAGGTTGAGATAGAGGCGGCAAATAAAACTACAACAAAGTGACAATCATATTGTGGTAAAGAAGACAAAAAATTTACTACTACAAAGCAAAGCAAGATTTATGGGGAGTTATTGTAATAATGTAAAGATTCACTGCTGCGTCTGCTGTTAACAACAATAAGTGTGGGAGGCATATTTCGCATTCTCATGTCTCATCATGAAAAGCATTTAGTATCACAGATTAATCAGACAACAGAGAAAATCATATACGTAAATGCATAAACCATTTTCCTCACGTAAATGCTAAATAATAACAACCAATTATTTCTCCCGACAGTGCTCCCTTCAGTAATACGCGTCCAAGAAAAAGCCCAATCAACAGCGACCGATGTACCCTCATCAAATCACATCAGATGGCACATATAAACCAACTTACAATTGTACAAACATTAGAAGGTGTCTCAAATTCAGACATGAAACACAGAAACATAGCTACGATGCTTTCTTTAGTCACTTATGCCTAGTAATAATATGATGGCTTACGGAATAATCCTTCGAAATATATATATATATATCCCAGCTCACCCAAACATTTGCTTCTTGAGAAGAACACAATGTGAATTCTTTATCCGATCCTCTGTTCCAACACTAGTAGCTAGCTCTTAGGCCGACCAAAGAAACCAAAATTGCAATCGTCAATGCACCAACAGCGTGGTTCATTTTGTCACCTTTGAAAGCAAGCTTAGTTCTACCGATGAATGGATGGAAACTAAAGAGATGCTCTTGACCATCTCACAAGGAAAGCAACGAGAGAATGGTGTAAACCTACAAAAAAATGTATCCACGACAATGCGGTGGGTCATACAAAGCG
The DNA here is from genome assembly GCA_013103745.1 of Gardenia jasminoides. NCBI lineage: Eukaryota > Viridiplantae > Streptophyta > Magnoliopsida > Gentianales > Rubiaceae > Gardenia > Gardenia jasminoides. The sequence goes on along the minus strand of CM023098.1, from coordinate 5,459,611 downwards.
GTCTGGGACAGATTGTAGGATGCACTACCAAGGGAAAGAAACAGGTCTTGAAGAGACCATCACCATCATAGCGACTATGCATCTGGAAACTTCAAATCGGATGAGAAACTTGAAAATGACAAGCACGACAAGCAACAATGTTGAAAGCCCTCCAAATGAGGGTCGGAAGAGAGAATAACAAATCAAAGTAGCATCGGATATTTTCATCCTCATCTAGCGGAGGAGTTATTTTTCATCCTCTTTGGTCTCTTAAATTTGTACAAAATGCTTACGGAATATGCAACTGCACTTGATTATTCTTGTGTTGGTGATTTTTCTTTTCCTCTTTTAGGGGTAATGCGTTGGGGTGAGGGTTATACAACAAATCTGAACTCACACACACGCATTACCAGAAGACAAATGTGTGTCAGGAGAATGCCATGAATGATCTCTCATTCTCAAATCTAAGTGAAGAATTGCCTTCTACTTTCTCCAGCCTACGGATTAAAGGAAACATCCCAGAAAAGAAGAAGAAGGAACATGGGCAATAGGAGTCATACAAATCAAATAGAAGCATTTGGATCAATAGAAATTTGAAGAGTGCACGCCTCTTGTAAAATGAATTCCATCTTCCACAAAACCATGACCATCTTTAGCTCAGATTCCAGTATTTTCCAAACAAATTTAATGTTCAAAGTACAAAAACTAGGTCAATGACATTTGGGGAAAACTGAAATAGAGCAAGAATAAGTGAAATTTACCTCTTTCTTGAAGGTTGCACAGAGGAGACACCAAATCTGTAGTGATTCTTCTGGATTGAAACCAGGAGCAAAGTGTTTATGGGAGCAAAAGAGGTAAGAAAGAAACGAGCTAAGTGTTTAGGAGAGTGAAAGAGTGAGAAGCCATTCTGGTATCCTTTTTTACTTTTCAGCGCTATTTTTGACAAAACCAACGAGTGAGAGTAGACTTGTCCAAATTTTCACTTACAATTGAATGCCTCCAAACCATTTTCAATTCCCGCTAATGTCTTCCCTTCATTTTGAGCAAGAAAATGTTTTCCAATTACAAAAGTTTTATTTTTTTCTTTCTATTTTCAATGAATGGGTTTTTTCTTTTCTTTGTTTTAACTTAAATGTTTTGAACAACTATGCTAGATCTTCAATATTTTCTTTGTTACAAAAAATTTTGATTACAAGTTAGAATAATTTTAAAATATTACTAAATCGTTTGTTAAATTTCTAATGATTCGTTTAAGTTGCTAATTATATTGTTATTAAGTAAACAATTGTACTTTTAAATCTATATATTAGACAGAGTTATGCATTACAATTGAATAATATCATTCTTCATTTATTTTTGAAGTAACCACATCAAAATTTCACATAAATTGACAAATATTATTGTACAGTAAATAAAAAAATTTCTAAAACATATTATGCCCTATAAATTAATCTAGGACAATTAAGTCAAATTTGTATTTACTATATTCCATCCTAACATCTAAATATTGATTATACCAAATATTAAAAATTGAGTAAATATTCCATTCTGATCTGTCTTCCAAACCCTACAATGATAAATCTTTTTCCTCTACTCATTTTGGGTAGAAATGTATTTGGATGAAAAAGCTTTTTTATTCTTAACATTCCTATGTACCAAATAGGGGTAAAAATAAAAAGCATGTTTTAGTTGATAATATACTTTTTTCTTTTTACATGTAAATAATTGCTTCAACTAATAAAATGACCAATATTAATGGAAAAGTAATTTGTATAAAATTGAAAAAGGTTCTGTGACAACCAAAGTTGTCACTTGTCTTGTCAGGAGGTGTTTTAGTGACAACAACTAGAGAGTTGTCGGAAAAAGGAAAAGATTCAATGGCTGACATTCCCCACTTGTCGACTTTGAAATGCCAAATCATTTGCGCGCCCTGGCGGGAAACAATCAGTGATAACATTTCCTCGTTGTCACTGAAGACTTAGCTCCCGGGAAACAACTGTGACAAGTCATGAGGTTGTCACTGAAATAGTTATTCTGTGACAAGATTTCTGTCGTCACTAAAAAATGTCGTCACTAATGACCCTTTTTCTTGTAGTGTTGTAGTTGGTCATAAAACTTAAATTCATTTTCAAAACTATGGCTTTACGAAACCAAATTAGGGTTTTTCATATACAAATTAGGATTTTATCCAAATTTAGGGTTTTCGAAGCAAACTGGGGATTTAATTTCAAATTAGGGTTTTCAAACTTGTAAAACAAAATAGTTAAAACCAAACACTTTAAGAAGTAAAACAAACCATATAAACACATTGGCAAACAATACTTACTATAACTAACATCATTTAATATTTTCCAAAAATTGGGAAAAATCGGGATCTCACAGCTGTGGCTACTCTCAGATACATAGTATGTTAGATTTTATAAGGACATCAAAATAGTCGAACAATCTGCATGTTGACAAAAGAATTTCTTAATTTTCCTTTTCATTCATTTTAATCACCAAACTTAATGTGATTAAATACTTTATGCATCAAACAATTGAGATGCAAGGAAAAACTTTATAAAGGAAATTTTATGAAATTCAAATATAGTAAGCAACTAATGTTGATACCAAATATCATAATATGAAACAAGTGACTATAATTGTAGTACATAAATACACTACATGATCTCATACAATAACGTGAATATAGAGACACAAGAAATTAAACATTGAAATAAATCAATGATCATGAGAAAAGTGTCTCTAAGGTTGAGAACATGCCCATATTATGATTTTTTAGAATATTAGAATCATGTGATTTATTAAGTAAAACTATGCCAGTATTGATTCTAATAAGACTTCAAAAATTCAATAGTCATATAAGGCCATAAACATAACTTGTCACTTGATATTAATTACCATAAACAAAATCATAGTATATTAAATTGCACATGGAGCTATATATGTATCTTGATGAATCCAATATAGTAAAGTATATGGTCACCAAGATTCTTTACGTGAATCTTAATATTTATTAAGACATATATCGAACATTCAACTATGAAATTGAGAGTTGTGACCATGCCAAATAATCAACATATGGTATGATTCACGATAACATAAACATATATATGGGATTTACCAGTAGTTCTCAATTATTGAGACAATGGAACTATATATCTCATGACTAACTAGATTCGATTCGTCATAACATTATACGAATCTTTGCAACCTTCATCAGATAACCAGTAAACCATGAAGTTATGGGCTAACAACATGGTTAGGAGGTGGCTCTGATACCACATGTAAAACTATATATGTACATTTAACATGTACTACGCAGTGGAAAACTAAATGACTTATCTCTAACCTTTGTTGTCAAGCACCACATGCATCCTATGTGCTTTCTTTTCTCCATCCATTGTTGTCAAGTAGAGATTAATACTAAGTCTCCTTTGTCTTCTTCCTCTTATTATCTAAAGTGTCAAAATATGTAGGAGAAGAAAATACGTAGAAGAGAGATTTAGAGTAATGGAGCTTCTAACCCATGCCTAACCAAAAGGTCTTAGTTTGATGGCATACCACAAGCTATTTATAGGCTAGGTCAGGGACCCTTATTGGCAAATATCAACATCCCTAGGGTTTCCTTCCATTAAGGAAATCATACCATAATTCATAACTGAAAATAATATCTTTGACTATTTGATTGGTGATTTGATTGAGTGAAATATCAATCAACAGAATATACCAATCAATTACCATTAAATGGGAGATATTCAATCAATGATTGACAAAATATCAATCAATTAATCAAGATATCAATCAATATCAATCAATTAATCAATCAACCATGTGGGTCATAATTGTCTCTAAAAGAGGCTAGTCTTACACCTTCTTCAAGTCAAGTGTCACCATTGGTTTTTGCCAGTGGTTTCCATCGCGGATAAACAAGCCTCAAATGAAAGAGAATGTAGCTAGAGAGAGAGAGAGAGAGAGAGAGAGAGACCCACGGAGTAAGTGAATTACCTAAGCATTTTGAATGCTGAATCCTTGATTTAAATCTCGGGTATGATTAAATTAGTATGCAGTTTTATTTGGCGTTGATAAGTATAAATTCACCTCAAATAATGAGGTGTCGACAAGCTGGAATTTAAAAAGTTTATATATTTCATCAGCCACAAATATTGCTTTGTTTCATAAAGGGAAGCATTCAAAGGAAATACGTGAGGCATAACATGCAGGCACTGATGGAGGGCGTCTTTTGTTTGCTACGACATTAACCAATTGACATCAAATTGCATGGTTTGAAACGAGGGAAGGCAGACAAAGACATTTTGTAAGCAAAATAACAAATTGAAGTCCGAAGTGGAATTGGGATTGAAATTAGTCCTTAGTTTCATTGAAACTATTTCACAAGTAACTATAACACATGAAGAAAGCATGCAAATTTCAGCATAAGCACAACAAAAAAAAATTTTCAGTAGCTAGCAAACGCGAGTGTTCAGTAAGCAGATCTTCAATTTAGTTCACAAAGGTGTGGTGCAATTCAAGTGAATTTCGATTTGACGAACCGAGCTCAAAAGACTGGAAATTTTAATTAGAATGATGGTTGATGGTTACCTTACTGAGTGAAGCTTGCTCATTGTACTTTCTCAAGAAAATGTTGGAACGATTGCCCTTTGGAATGATTAATTTTCAACAACTCTTGCTCTTTAAATAGAGCTTACACTAAGTTGCAAAGAGGAAGCACATGTTTCATCCGGAAATTGCATATTCAAGTTCCGGAAGCTATGGGAATCCTAGACTCCACGTTCCTTAATGTGGGCAGGTAGAAATTGGCTACTTCTAAATCAACGAAGGAAATTGCCTAACTATTACATTGCTAGAAGTTGGTTTTAGCAACTACCCTTTCCAAGTGCTCGGTTTGGAAAGTTGTTGAATTGCCTCGTCATGGGAAAATGGAAATTGTTTAAAGCAGTATATTTCTAATTTGTGGTGTTTAATTGTCTTGGAACTGCAAGTCAAAAGGAAAGTGGTCTCATGAATTCCTAAAGAATTAAAGCCATTGAAGAATTGAAGCCACAGGCACTATAATTCTGTATGCAAATCAACATAGTCCAACTGCATTATAAAGCTAGAGTGCAAAGTTTGGGCTTTCTAATGAACCAAGTATTCTATAAAGTCGTGATTCTAATGGATTTCATTAGTGAAAAAGTCTTGCAAATCGAGGTTAATAAACGCTTGTCTGCAGCAGTTGTCGCACAATGGCTCACCAAGTCTTGAAGTGGAAGGCATTTGTAGATAATAAAAAATTTTATTTAGTTTATTTAGCTTTATTTAACTAAGATTAAATAAACTGAATTGATCTTGATTAAATTAAATTGTGAAAGTTTATTATGTTTTGGACTAATGAATTAAATCAAATTAAATACATGATGCCCATTTAAATTGAAGTGGATTAATTGATTTATTAATTTATGATAGATTATTTGGCCGGCCTATTATTAAATCCCAAGTTAAATGGGTTTCTTGAGTTATAAGTCATCCAAATGTACGAAGGTTTTGGATGATTTTCTTGAAAACCAAGCCTATATATTTTGATTATAAATAGAGGTCTTCTCTTAGGTCAACTCAAGACAGTTTGAAATCACTAAATTCCAGAAAAATTTTGTCAAATTCTCTCAAGAGCTTTTTCCTTCAAATCTAGTGCAAGGGATATTCAAATCCCAAAATCTAAGAGAAACTCTACCAGATTCCTCAAGAGATTTCTCTGAAATTCAAACTGAAATCAAATTTAACAAGAAGTCTATGGCCTTTGGATTCAAATGCAAGTCAAATCAAATCCAATGTCAGTGGAAAACTTGAAAGTTGAAGATTCAATTGTTCAGTACCATCATCAAGTTATCCATTTTTTATACCCAAATTGTAGGAAACAACTTTTTTGATCAAAGAATAAGCCTCTTGAGCCCTTTGATTAAAATCATTTGAAGAAATGAATCAAAGAATTAATTTTTTTGATTTAAGAATTTTCAAAACTTGTAATCCTTTTGTTCTTTAATCTGATATGTTTGATGTTTATACAAGTTTTCTTTTTTGTTTGTTTTAAATAATGAAAATTGTGCTTACAATGGCATCCTCATTTTTGCAAATCTTTGTGGATCAAAAAATTATTTCAAAGTATAAAGAAGAGATAAGAAACAGAAAACATCATTTCCTAGTACGAAGAAAAAAAAAAATTTTTGGCCTTTTCCTGCGATACTTTGTTAAGTTATTTATTTCATCACCATGAGTCATGAGAAAATTGTCACGCAATAGGTAAAAAGAATATGCAGTCTTTCAAAATAGGGTTAAGTGCAGTAAATCTTTCTAAACTTTACTTCAAGTTATATTTTATCCTTCTAAATTCAATAAATAGGCACTTTACCCCCTACGTGATGTTTTAGGACAAAATGTTCCTTAAATGTTAATAATTTTTTTATTTATTTCTCTCTCTCTGTCCCTTTTTCTACTTGTCCATTTGCTTTTTTTTTTAATTTTTGTCCTTTCTCTCATGCAACCAACAACTTTCTTCTCTTTTCTAATATTATCTATATATCATTTTTACATTTCTTAAACTTATTCTTTTTTTATCTCTACCTTTTTCTTATTTTTTTTATTATTAGAAGTAGTAGTTATTACAATGCCAACATTATAACAAAGTTTATGCTAGCTATGCATATATAGTATTTAAATTAATACATCAAAATTAATTATTTTTAATAACAACAGTAACAAATGCTTAGTAGATTACAATAACACAGTGTTTAGCCAATTATACATAATAAAAATAAATAAAAATATGAAAAACTTTTTCTATTTGGTATATACTATTAAATATCAAGAAATTAAAGTTTCAATTTGCTAATGTCTATTTAAATAGCCAAATTGCTTGTCACCCATGCTTGTAGTTATGATAGGTATGTATATTTTCTCATGCTATTTATTTTGTCTCAAATTTCCCAATAGTGTAAATAAATAACTAAAAATAAGAATAAAATTATAAGTGAAAGAAAACTACACTACTATAATAAACATACAATTAGTAATACTAATAGAAAAGTGATAGAATAGTGACATGAAAGAAGTACAAAAAGGAAGATAGTTGAAAAAAAGAAAATAAAAAAGAAAAGCAAGTAATGGGAAAAATACAGGAATGAATATACAAAAGAAAAATAAAATAATATAGTAAGCACACTTTTTTCTTAAAAAAATTAAATAAGAGCCTAAGTGCCAATTTAATGAGTTGTTGGGGATAAAATTCGATTGAGGATAAAGTTCAGGAAAGTTTAGTGTATTTAACCTTTCAAAAGGAATGCTGTATAATAGTCGTGCCACTTGGTTTATATTTCATGAAATCCAATAATGTTATTGCCTTGCAACTTCCTAGCTATTAAAAGATATAAATCTTGCACCACATGTAGACCTTTTATGTTGCCAAGAATGCTTTCAAACAAAGAAGTTAGAACCATTGACTAAGAAATTAAAAAAAGTTTTTTGACACCAAATCTATTAAATTTTTGAGATACCTAATTTCCTTTTCATCTTTGAGATTAAGGATCTTGAGATTAAGAATCATAATTGTAAAAATTTTTCAAACAAATAAGGTTATGTACAATGCATTGTGAAAAAAATTAACAATAGAAGTAGCTAACTCCATCTCGAATACATGAATTATAAAAATAAAATTTAGAGAATTTTGAATTTATTTTGAATTTATACGAAATTTATTTTCAACAACTATATGAGATTTTTTGTTAAAAATAATTTGGAATAAAGCATATTTGATTTCAAGCAATATAAATCATGTTGACATATACTTAAAACTGAATTATAAATTAGTTACCAGAAAAAAATGTTTGGTATTATGTTACGAATACTAACTTATAATGGTTTACATATACTTAAACTAAATTGTAAATTGATAAGCACAAAAAATGTTGGGTTATTATGTTACCAAACCACTTATTTTTTAGATTTAATAGCACTTAAATTCTAAAACTATAAACTTTGTCCCCCTAAACTCTGAAGAAGTCACACAATTTTAGGGGCCAATCTCAATATAAAAGTACTTATGTGAGTTGTCACTGTTAAAAAATGTTAATAGTGTTTGTAGAACCAAAAATAAATTTCACGAAAAAGCTATAGGAGATAAATTTCATATAATCAGTGTATATGGGGAGAGGGAGGCAATTTACACACATACAAGTATGTGTGGGAGAAGAGGAATAATATTAATAATATATTAATAATCACACTAATAACAAGCTCTCAAATTTCACTCTTCTCAACTGATAACAATAATGAGATTCCCTATTTATAGAGTAGATGACTTGGTAAACAAGTCTTACAATCACAAAAAAATTTCTAATCAAAATACTAATTTCTAAACAATAAAACTTCCATAACATGACTCCATTAGAATTACTAAAAACCTAACTTGATTAAAATACTACTAAATAATAATATAGAAAATTCTATTTTTGAATCTTTATTTAATATGCCAACAGTGTTACCTTTTATAGGAGCGCCAGGAGGGGGTGAGGGCAAAGGGAAAGTTAGAGGTGGTAAAGTGTTACTACCCCTAAAATTTAAGAGGACAAAGTATGATTAACCCATTATTTTTAAAAAGGATGTGGGGAAATGTCCTAGTCTTCAGTATGAGGTGGCACTCAAATAATTATTCCTTTGTATTCTACAATCTAATACATACAACCCCTTATACTTTGATCTAAAGTGATAATGTCACAAGAATCATTCAAGCTACCTGGCGTTTATTTAAGATGCCTACTTGGTCAAACAAATGTGAGCAAGTAGCCAGTAAAATTGATTTATCTCCCTATGATAAAATGTACCATTTTATGCCCAGGATACCTTTATTGTTGTCTACAAATATCTCTCAAAGTATAAAGTGTAGTATTTAAGGTGCACCTAAGAATGTTGGTCCAGAAGATCATGTTAGTAACATTTTCTTTCATTTATAGAAGTTTCAAGAGAGTAACTTTGCTCTTCTGAAATTGATGTACATAGTAATCTTATTATAGTATTAACTTAATACTCTGTTTAGGACATAGCATGATTTAGGACATTCATATGGCACAAGATCTTTGCTAGAATTTTTATTTAAAGTGTAAAAATTTTTATTTCAGTGCACTTTAATAGTGAACAGTGACATTACAATCTTAACTTCTATTTGACTCTGTTAAATACTTGCGGAACTCTTCTCCTTCTATCCATTTGTTTTTTTCCCAAATTAAAGTGATGAACTTGCTGTTTAGAGATGAACACAGAGCTTGATTACTATAGTCCATTGGACATTTGTCTTTTTACAAAAAAAATAAAAATAAAAAAAGAAAAAACTCCTCCATCCGGCAAAATGTCATTTTGAAGTTCCCAATTCATCTAAGAAATGTTACATCATCAAATCAATATTTTATACAAAATAAACAAGAAAAATAATTTTTTCATGCTGCTTTATTGTCCTTGTCTGGTTAGTCATCTATTGTGGGCTTCCACTGACATGCAATTTCCAATCTTGAAAATATCATTGCAGGGAAACTTACTAAAGAACTACTACCAAAACCTTCTGGACCTGGTAGTTGGTTAGTGTTAAGATCAGCATTGAATGAGAAAACAAAGTATATACTGCAGAAGTGGAATTCAACAAGAAATAGTTGTCCAGTATAAGACGAAGATGCAACTAACAATCAGGTTTTGGTCTTCCTTGTAGAATGACCAAAGGGTTGAAGGTTCAAATCAAATTATAACATCACGGACTAAAGATCACAAATAGTGCATGACCAGCAATTAGTTTTTCCAACATTTAAGAGAGTATTGAATGTTGGAAAAATGGTGAACAATGTTAACACCTGAATGATGAAATTATCAGAAAAATAGTCGTGCTAAATAGCACTATTCTAAGAAACTATTTTAAGGTGCTGAAACATTTTTTCAGAATTAAACAAGCCTTCCTTTTCTAATAGGAGGAAACTAGAACTAGCAAATTTCATAAAACCAATAGAAGGAGAAGAATAAAAGGAATAGAAGTAGAGAGTAAGGAGGGAAGGATTTAGAAATTGTAGTGAAGTAGTGTGTCTTGTGATAAGTAGAAGTCAGGTATTTATAGGCCTTGGGAAGTAACATTAAGAAATGGATAAAATTTTATCTTCAGGAAAAAGAGCCGCTGGAGGCTTAAGAAATTCTCGCTAGTTGTTGCTAATAAATAGGAAAATACAGATAAAAAGAGCGTTTGCTAGTCATTGCTAGCAAATAGGCAAATTGAAAAATGTTAGCTCTTGAAAGAAGTCAAACTCTATCCACAATTTTATCTTCAGGAAAATATTTTCTTCAATTTAAAAAGAAAACAGACCAAAAACAAAGTGGATCAAGTGTAACCCATGCGCAAGGGAATGCAAATCCACCAATTCGAATTAGATTGGTCCAACTCAACTCGCCTTTAATGAGCGCGAGCTCACAATAGTTTCCAATTTATCATAAGTTCAATAAAGAGTTTAATAATATAAAGTGACTAAATGTCTCCTTAGTTTTCCCATGTGGGACAAAATCTTTTGAAATACATATTATCTACAACAATCTCCCACCTATTTCAAAAGATTTGGACAAAAGAGTACAAAAATCTGTTGGATTCGTTCAGGTTCAATGCAATCAGTTTAGTGTCGTTTGGACTAAGAACCAAATTTAGATTGATAAAATATATCTTACAGAATTATTGGTGAAACATGAATTTCTATGAACCAACAAGTACTATTGTATGATAGAGATCTTATCAATTACATTATAATCCACAATTTGTTGTTCAATACGGTTTTGCGCTTTTAGGCCATGCGCCTACCTAGTTATTCATTAGAGTTCTAAAGATTCATCCAAAAAATCTTATAGGAGTGGCTTCACTCCACTCTCATATATGTAAATCTATCAAGTGTATACTGCCTTAAATACACTTTCCTGAAGGGATATGAATTCATTAAGAATTTTGAACTCAACCTCACAATTACTAATAATCAAAGCACTTATCTCAGAGGGGACTTAAATTTGAAGTACTTTACAGTCAATTGACTTGTTATTACCCATATAAACCTATTTCATGAGATAACCAATCACATAGGTTGGATTTCCATCTCTATTGACTACTGTTGTCCTATGTCCTATTTCCCTTGTAATTTGAAGAATTAATTTTTTTTTCTACTGGTTTAGTCAGAGAATCGGCCAAATTCAATTTTGATTTCATAAAATCAATGGAAATTATTCCATCTTTAAGCAGTTGCTTTACGATATCATGTATCAATTTCATGTGTCGACTTTTACAATTATAAGATTTATGTTTAGTAATAGCAATCGCGGCTTGACAATCACAGTGTATGGACATAGGTAGCAACAGATCATTAGTTAAAGGAATATTGGCTAAGAAATTTATCAGCCAATCAACCTCAGTTCCAGTCAGTTCCAGAGTCACAAATTCTGACTCTATAGTTGATCTAGCAATGATTGTCTGCCTAGCAGATTTTCATCTTACTGCTCCACTACCAAAGGTGAACACAAAACCACTAGACCACTAGTGGATTTTGTCTCATTTGAATCAGAGATCTGATTAGCATCAATGTAATCCTTTAATACAGTGGGAAATCCACTATACAGGATATCATAATTTATGGTATCTCTCAAATATTTTATTAGTTTGATTAATGCAAACGAATGGTTATGATTGCGATTATGAGTGTATCTACTCAATCTACATAAAGCATAAAGTATATCAGATCTTGTAAAGTTCATTAGATATATCAAATTCCCAATAAATTTAGCATACTTAGACTGAGCAATTAGGTCGCCATTATTTTTTTTAATTGAATGTTGGCATCATAAGGAGTGCTCGCATGTGTCACATCATAATTTTTAAACTTTCTAAGAAGTCTTTCAAAATGCTCTTGACAACATTATACCGTCATCCGTCCTTATGATTTTAACACCCAATATCATTTTGTTCCACCCAAATCTTTCATATCAAAATTAGAAGACAACAAATACTTAGTACTATTAACAATATTTAAACTAGTAACAAATATAAGCATGTCATCTATGTATAAATTAATTATCATAAATTGATCATTTACAATTTTAGTGTATACACATTAATCCACTTCTATAGATGAAAATCCATCTCTTATCAAAACTTGATCAATATGCCATTGTTTAGGAGCTTGTTGTAGGTCATAAAGAGATTTAACTAATTTAAAAACTTTATTTTCTTATTTAGATACAACGCATTTCTCAGGTTGAATCATATAAATTTCTACTTCTAGATCACCATTTAAAAAGGTTGTTTTAACATCCATTTGATGGACAAAAAGTTTATGAATAGAAGGCAAAGCAAATAAAACATCTGTGGAAGAATTTCTTGTTACTGATGCAAATGTGTCAAAATAATCAATATTTTATTTTTGAGAAAATCCTTTTGCTACTAAATGAGCTTTATATTTATTTATAGAACCATCTTATATTTTCTCTTAAAACTCCATTTGTAACTAATAGGTTTTATACTAGGTGGTAAATCTACTAAGGTCCATATATTATTTTTCATAATAGACTCAGGGTGCGTTTGATAAAACTGAAATCTGAAGTCTGAAATCTGAAATTTGAAATCTGAATCTATTAAGTGATTGAATTGTTTAGTACTAAATCTAATATATTTGAATGTATATCACATTAAGTGATAAGTGAATAGCTTATCACTTAATTTTGGGAGCAAGTTTTGCCTAGAAAATTCAGTGCCACTTAATTAATTCAGATGTTCTATTTTCGGTTATCAAACGGTCTAAATGTGTTAAGATCTAAATCCATTAAGTTTAAGTGCTGAATTGGGTTATCAAACAGGGCCTCAATTTCAGTTTTAATTGTTTCTTTCCAAAATTTGCTGTCAGAATAAGTTAAAGGATCATCGTTAACAAGAAAGGTTTGAAAATCATTTTCAAAAGAAAACTCTTTTCTTGGCCTTTGACTCCTTCTCAATTCCTCGCTAAAGGTTATTTCTCTATTTTAGTGCATGAGAAATTTTTTTGGATAGTGAAAAATGTGTTCAACGAATTCAGCATTCTTTGTTTCAATAATTGTATTACAATAAAACACATCACTTCTTAGAATAGGAAATCTATATGCAGTACTATATTTAGCATATTTGATAAATACACAATCAGAAATTTTAGAACCTAACTTTCTTTTCTTAGGTTCAGTTAATAATACTTTAGGAAACACTCTCAAATTTTTAAATATTTTAAATTTGGTTTATAACTTTTTCATAACTTATAAGGTATTTTGCCAATTCTTTTATAAGGAATTCTATTTTTTAAATGACATGCTGGTAATATAGGTTCTCCCTACAAATTATTAGTAGCATCAAAACTAACTAGCATAGAGTTCACCATTTCTTTTAATGTTCTATTTTTCCTTTCAACTACCAAATTAGACTCTTGTGAATAATGTGGTGTTATTTCATGTATTATGCGTTCGTGCTCACAAAAATTATTTAACACTAAATATTCACTTTCTCTATCCGATCTAATTCTTTTTATCTTTTTATTAAGTTGATTTTCTACTTTAGTCCTATAAGATAAAAAGGCATTATAAGTATCAGCCTTATTTCTAAGTAAATAAAGTTTAGTGTATCTAGAATAATCATCTATAAAAGTAACATAATATCTTTTACCACCTCTAGTCATTATGTGTTTGAAGTCACCTAAGTCTATGTGAATTAAACTTAATAATTTAGTTTCTCTTTGGACAATTACACAACTTTTCTTTCTTATTTTAGTTTCTGCACATAGTTCACATTTGTTCATATTATTATTATTAACACTAGAAAGTAAACCATGTGATTGCATTTTCTTTATATAACTTATATTAACACGTCCTAATATAGCATGCCATAAGGAAATAGAATCAATAACATAAATAGAAGAAGAAGCATTCTCATTAATCATATAGGAAATGTTAAGTACAAAAGGTAGCTGATTATAATAGTTTTTGCCCACAAACACATTATATTTTGTCATTACAATCTTATTAGATTCGAATGACACTTTCACCCTAACTTTTCCTAGCAAAGTTATAGAAATCATATTTCTCAAATATTCGGTACATGTAGCACATCATTAAGAGCCAAAGTTTTTCTTGAAGTGAGTTTCAAAATCACATTGCCCTTACCTAGAACTTTAGCAGTTCGTGAGTCTCCAAGGTAGACCCCTCTTCATCTGCTCCTATTAGAGTATAAGAGGAAAACGCTTCTTGATTTGCACATATGTGCCGAGTAGCCCCAGAGTTTACTACCCATTCTTTCACATTGGCTACAATGTTCACTCGAAGATGACTGCAACAATTATTTCATCTTATTTGGTTAGATTGATATTCGGAGGATTAGCATTTGTTTTGTCACCTTTATTGTGATTACACTGAGTAGCATGGTGTCTTGATTTCGCACAATAATAGCAATTACCTTTCTTTTTCTTAAAGCTGGGATTGTTGGGCTTGTAATTTGGATTTTTAGACTTATTTTAAGACATATTGGCATACATCTTATTGTTCTTCTGTACCATATTAGCTTTGAAGCTCATCTCCTTAATTTTGGCAACTCTTAACTCCTTCCTGCTTGAATCTTCAATCAAGATGTATTTCACGGGCTCATCCATGGTGTAATTTTTCTACTTGTGCTGCAGATTATTATTGTAGTCAGGTCATGATTCGGGCAACTTTTCAATTAGCATGCCTATAGTAAATTTTTTGGGCAGTTTGATGTTTTCATTTTTCAGATCCTCAAGTAGCATTTGGTACTCCGTGATTTGAATTTTCATTTCCTTGTCATCAATCATCTGCCATTAGTTGTACTTTTCTATGATGAAATTTTGTTTGGTTGCATTTTCAGTGGTAAACTTTGTCACCAAGACTTCCCAAATTGTCTTAACTTCTTTGCAACTACAGTACATGTCAAATAATTCACTAGAAAGCATTTGTAAAATAGTATGCCGACATACCTTATTGGCATATTACCATGCTTCTTGTGTCTTGATATCCATAGTTGTAGCAGGTTGAGATTCCGTTAGTACATAACCTACTCCATGGATGTCACGCAGAGAGTGCACATGTTCTTGCCACATTTTAAAGTTTTCACTAGCAAAAACTTCAATTTTGAAAACATCTGAAAAAGACTTAGCAAATGGTAGTATGACTGCAACTAATGCGGATGAAGGTTGTGATGTGTTAACACTGTCGGAAGCCATGGTTTCATAGATTGTTGGAAAAATGACGAACAATGTTAACACTTGAATGACGAAATTATAAGAAAAATAAACAAACTTGAGTCATGCTAAATAGCACTATTCTAAGAAACTATTTCAGAATACTGAAATGTTTCCCCAAAATTAAATAAACCTTCCTCTTCTAATAAGAGGGAACTAGAACTAGCAAATTTCACAAAACTAGTAGAAGGAGAAGAATAGAAGAAATGGAAGTAGAGAGTAAGGAGAGAAGGATTTAGAAAGTGTAGTATAGTGTAGTGAAGTTGTGTGTTTTGTGAAGAGTAGAAGTCAGGTGTTTATAGGTCTTAGGAAGTAATGTTAAGAAATGTATAAATTTTATTTTCAAGAAAAGAGCCACTAGTTGTTGCTAATAAATAGGAAACTATGGATAAAAAGAACGTTTGCTAGTCATTGCTAGCAAATAAGCACATGTAGATACAATTTCTCTAAGAAAAACATTAGCTCTTGGAAGGAATCAAACTCTATCCAAAATTTAACCTACGCATAGGAGGGGTGCAAATTCACCAATTTGAACTAGATTGGTCCAACTCAACGTCCCTTTTATGTGCACGAGCCCACAATAGTTTCCAACTTATCACAAGTCTAATGAAGAGTTAGAAAATATAAAGTGACTAAATGTCTTCTTGATTTTCCAATATGGAACAAGATCTTTTGAAATAGATATTATCTGCTACATTGAATACGTTAGTGCACAATGCAATCAAACTAAAGAAAGGTCGTGTTAGGAAATTTGGCTTACTTTTCTTTTAGGTAGTTTTGTTTTGCGTGATAAGTATATAGTTTTTAACAATTTGGTGTCAAGATTATATTAATTCCGATATGTAGTTCGGTATCATGTTATTTAGTAGTTGAAGGCAAATAATTACTAAAAAAAAATTTTCCAACGGAGAGATTATTAGGAAATTTGTCTTACTTTTCTTTTAGGAAGTTGTGTTTTGTGAAACAAGTATATAGTTTTTCACAATTTATATTTACTGGGGTAGTCGTCAAGAAATTTTCTATTTACTATGGGATTGTGAACTAGGGGAACTATTTCCTATTATTACTTGAATAAGTAATAATGTGACCTATAAACAAGTGGAGTTGACATGCTACAATGGTACAAATAAGGAGCATTATATAGTCTTATATGTGGAGTGAGAGAAATTATACAACGACTGGGTTCGGATTCAAATTGTATTTCTATATGGTTTTTTTATCTCATAATAAAGAATGTTTCTCTTCACAAATGTAGGATTGATAATGAAATCGAACCACGCTAAAACTTCTTATATGTCTTTTATTTTCATACATGTAACTTGCTAATGGCTCAATAGATGTTTATTACATGTCTAGATCGCAACAAGTTGTTGGACTTGTTTTGACACTACACAAAGCAAAACAGGCTTGTGGATTCTTTCTCTAAGAAGAAGTAAATCAAGAGTTAAACATGGATTTCTCTAACTGGGTGGAGTTCAATATTAGATCGAGAGATAGGATCTCAAGACTTCAAACTTTGGAAGGCTTTGGCATACTTGGGACCATAGGAACTTGAGTTATTTCAAGCATTCAGCTAAAGCTTCCTTCGTCACTGCCAACCTTGTTACTAACTATGCATTTGCAAAAGAATTACATGACGCTTTCTCTATTTGCACGTACTTTTTTGTTCAAGACAACTCTAAAACAATACATTGCAATGGAATTAAACAAGAATAGTGCAGTAGATGGGAACCGGGGTCGATTGCTTACAATAGAATTTTTATAGTTAATCAACGAAAATGGAGAGATGGATTCCATGGGAAGATTAAATCAACCACATGTTATAGTTGCGGAACTATAGAGCATTATAGTTTGTCTCTAAGATGCTGAAGAAAGAAACATGACAAAGATAGTTACCAATTTCGATTCAATGATGGCAATGGATATAAAGAATTTTGCTTGTGCGATATTTGCACCTTGTGGAAGATTGCAAATTTTTTCCCAAAAAGAATAGATGTGCTCCTCCAACATACTTATAGAGAAGGAAACAAATGTGCTAATTTTCTTGCAAATATGGGAGTAAAATTCAACTATAGTTTGATTGTATATAACCAGTTGCCTAATAGTTAACCCTTGTTTGGTACGCTAGAATTTAGAATAGAAATATCTTTTTAACTTCTTTATTCCATTCCAATGTTTGGTATGGACATTTTTTATTGAAAAATCCTGTTCCCCTAAAAAACTTATTCCAACTTTTTTCTGAAATCTCATTCCTCACAAAAATTTAGGAAAAATTCATTCCCACTCTATCCAAGAATACCTAAATCATAGGAGTCAATATTACCTTTCTATATTCTATATCTCTATTTCTTATGTACGTATTTATCTTTCATATATATTAATTTGTCATTTGCTTTGTCAAATATTAGATCCATTTTATGAGTTTAGTTAATAAGTCTACTACTTTTTTACTTAGGAATAATTTTAATTCTATTTAATAAATATTCAGCTGACATTTTAAATACATTTTTATTTACAATATTGGATTATATGATAACATTTATTAACTCAAACAAACAATAACATGCCAAAATACATTCATATGAAGTTAAAAAAAGATGAAAAAAAAAAGAGAAAAGTGTAAACCTACTAGACTGTCTGTTATGGCACAATATTTACAAATAGTTCTTAAAACCCTTCAAAAGCAAATCAAGGATAGAGAATTTAACGTGCATGAATGACGGACTTAACACACATGAAAATACATGGAATTCAACATGCATGCAATTTAAAATTTTAATTTAGTTGCAACTGGTATTCACCTATTGCAATTGTATTACAGTTAATATTCACCTATTGTAATTGTACGCTATTAAAAAGTTAAGTTCTTACTTAATAAGTTATTGTGCTTTTATGCTATTAAAAAGTTCTTTATTAATTAATAATTTATTTATCTCTAAATCAAGATGTGTATAGAATGTTATATAGAGGGATAATTAATTCAATATAGTAGTTTTTTCATTCCATTCTAACTTTTCAATATGATTATACTAGATATGAGAAAAGAAATTAACATTCTAATTTGACTTAGTTACCAAATACTGAAATAATAAATATTTTCCTTCCATTCTGGCAGGAAAATAACTATGGGTGAAAAGATCTTTCCACTCTAGACCTTTCCAATATACTAAATGAGGAGGTTATAGTGTTAAGTGGGAGTTTATTTTTGTTCATCTAATCCTTTTTAAAGCAAAATATAAATTTTTGTTGATAAACGACTAATAAGGTCACCCTCAGTAACAGCTACTATATATATATATATATATATATAATGCCACTTATATTCCTTTTGCCCGTATCATCCAGAGGTTTCAAATTCGAAATCTCTCACTTACATTCTCTCTCCTTGTATCACTCAACTCATCACCTCTACCAAATTAGTAGCTAAATATTATCACTATTATACATAAACTATTATATATAAAGAATAAATATAATATCTATCAAAATATGTGAGAGATGCCACATTCAAGGCGAATTGGAATAACTTGAGAGTCATTGAAGAAATTCATGATTGCGGCTAAGATCTCTTTTTAGAGTTGAGTTTCGTAGACAGAACAAAAAGTTTATATAGCCTAAAAAGTCTTAAGTGTCCATATCACTGCCAAAGATAGGGAGATTAGTGTCATTTCACAAACAACTTCAGTTAAACTTGTCAGCCTACTCTTGATGATCTCATGGACAATTACATACTTCAACTGTTTTATAAAGTTAATTAGAATAAGCTAAAGAAAATGGTTTCAAAATAATGCTCAAAAAGTGGGATTGGGGCGGGGGTGCAAGGGAAGGGTTCAATCCAATCTAAGGGTTTGTTTGATAACTTTACTTAATGGTGAAAATTAACTCATTCAAAAATTTTTGAATTTAACATATTTGATACTAGAAATGTCTGTTGTTGACTCCATGCGGCATATAGTTGGGTCCGTTTGGATTAGTTATTTTTTGAGTTATTTTTCAAAAATACTACTGTAGCATTTGGGATGTGAAAAACTACTGTAACTGTCTTTCAAAAACTACTGTAGCTGTTTTTCAAAAATTTTTTGAGGTTGTTTTTGAAATAATTCTTTGTGGTATTTTTAAAAGTAAAAATTTATTTGGAGCAATTTTTTGGGGCATTTTTAAAATTAAAAATTTATTTGAGATAATTTTTTGGGGCATTTTTAAAATTAAAAATTAATTTTAGGAATTTTTGGGATATTTTATAATTAAAATTT
Source organism: Gardenia jasminoides (assembly GCA_013103745.1). Lineage (NCBI taxonomy): Eukaryota > Viridiplantae > Streptophyta > Magnoliopsida > Gentianales > Rubiaceae > Gardenia > Gardenia jasminoides. The sequence continues at coordinate 5,440,059 of CM023098.1, read as the reverse complement.
ATTTGAGATATTTTGGGGTATTTTAAAATTTATTTGAGATATTTTTATAATTAAAATTTATTTGGGACAATTTAGAATAATTTATTTGGATTTTTTTAAATTAATCCATCCCACCACCATACCTCCTCCTCCCACTCCCTCTCTCTCTCCCTCCCTCCCTCACTCTCTCTTTCTCCCATTCCATTCCTCTCTCCAACTTCCTCCTTTCTCTCTTCCCTCCCTCTCTTTCTCCTCTCTTCCTCCTTCTCCCAGATCTGGTCATGGAGTGGAGGAGGAGGAGGTGGAGGAGAGGAGGAGGAGGAAGAGGTGAGGAGGAGGAAGAAAAAAAAAAAAAGTCTGATCCGGTCATGGGGGGGTTGGGGGAAGAGGAAAGAAAGAAAAAGGAAAAGAAAAAAGAAATAGAAAAAAAAAATATTGTGTATGTTATTTTTGGGGTTGTTTTTGGTTGATATATTACTGTAACATTTGGGGTGTAAAAATAGTTTTTCAAAAACAAGGAATCCAAACAAAGCCGTTGATTCTTGGAGGGGAGTACTTTATGATAGGAGAATTTGGGAGCTCTTTCTAGATTGGGGGATCTCTCAAAAGTTCTTTGATAAATGATTCTTTAGTATAAATGTAAGTACACGTGTAAAGAACCATAGAGCTACTGCAGCTCCTGCTACTTTGTGTAAACTTACAAATCTCTATCAATAAAATTTTAAATTTTTTGCTCAAAAAAAAATACTAGAAATTTCTTACCACTTTATGTATTAGACACTCCTTAATTTGTGTAAGGACTGTCTTACCACTTTATGTATTAGAAATGTCTTGCCATTTTAGTGACTTTTCTAAATTGATTACACATATTATACCTTTGATTTATATAACTTATTTTGAAACATACTTACAAAATGTATATTTGTTCTCTTTCTATTCACATGCATACGCATGTAAAAATATACTCACACACAAATATGCACATTTAAGCACCACCTCTAATGTATAAGTGGGCTGTTCTCAAATCATGAATGTATAGCCCAGTAGATGATTCGATGTTTCAAGTGGGCTGTTCGGTGTGATTGGGCTTGGATAAGGCTTGCTCTGCAAAATAACCTTTGCTGTATTTTATTTTTTTTTATTTTTATTTTTTTTTGGGAAAAGGACAACATTTCATATCATACTTAAGATAACAAATTACATAGTCTAGGCAACATTTTTGTACTAGATAATTTCTTGTGATATTTGTGTCTGGTTTATGACATATGATCTGCAGGTAAAGTGTTCTGAAATTGTCCAACTAAGAATAATGACGAGTTAAAAGTCTTATTCTTATGTGTGAGTGAGCTTGATGCTAAAATATGAGTAGGTTCCAAAATGCCAATTGAATATCCCGGAAGCACTCAATGCATAATAGCGCAATTTCTCAATCTAGATGGAGCAGTAATATTCAATTTCTCTGAAGATGTATAACTTTGATGAATATATTTCCAGCAAGTGTCCAAATACCTAGTATAAATTCAAATAGAAAACAGATTGTTTGTTTTCGCGGAACCTCCGATACTCAAATCAGCATTTAAATTAGAGAGAGTAGGTTTTAGTAAATGGTGCTTTTCTTTCATCAAGAGAGAGGGTAACTATGTTTGTGTGAGTCACAATTTGCCCAAGTTTGCCTTAAACTAAAGGAAAGTAAACCAACCTGCTTTGGTATTTAGTTTCTTATTTCTTTTAGTATCTTATCTTGGTGTCTTGTTTATTTAGTTTCCATATTAGTTTAGAAAATCTCAAGTCAGTTTTGGTTTATAATTGTGTTTGTTTAAAAAAATAGTAGTGTATAAATACTACTAGTATAGTAGATTATTAATTGAACAGTTAAGTCGAGTCTTGAAGAGAGATTTGAGAAAAGTAAAGTCTTATTAAGTTGAGTTGAGGAAAACCTTCCGAGTTGTGAGTTGTGAGTTGTCGTAAGTAAAAGACTACGACTTAGTATTGTTATTCTTGAGTTTTGAGATAATAAATTATTGAGTATTTATTTATAAGTTTATTCTCCTGCTCCTCCCACATATTTTTATATGTGTTAAAAAATTGTTTCCACTGTGCTTGTGCGTGTTTTTTGTGCCAACATAAACTTATGTAATGATATCATGTAGAAGGAGTCCTTCCCTGTCTGGCTCAAAAACATATGAGAATATATGAGAGCAGATATGAGAATAGTTGTTCAAACTTTGTTTGTACTATTTAATGAAATACATCTGTTGCGTTGGGGGGGGAAAAAAACATAAAAAATCTACTGGACTTGTTTCATTCGCTAATAGAGGACGGTTGTGGGGGACAATTGTCACAGCCCCTCATCCTGAATCTTCATATCTCGTTTTCTTTCCTTGCTGTAGAACTGATGATGACTTCCACTCAGCCCATATTCTACTACAGTCTACAGACTACAGGTGAGTTACCTAATAAGCAGAGATATATATGTCTCACTCAGTGTCCTTATCATCTGCTCGCCGCCTCAATTCTTTACTCCGTATGGAGATTTCATCATTGATTACATAAATTAGATCACAATCAAAACTTGTCAAGCTGGCAATCTAGATGGTCAAAGTTTAAAGCAGTTTTCAACTTTGTCCAATAACCAATTGCCTTCACTATACACGAAGGACGATAGGAAATTGACAAAATTACTCTTCTTCCCAGGATATTCCAACAACTCCCCAGTTGCTGTCCAGCAATCACGGGCTCCCTTTAGAGTTTTGACAGACTATTCAAACCAAAGAAGAAGGTTCAAGCCGCAGAGACCACGGACCGAAGTGGCTGTGATCATTTTAAACCCTAAATGGATTGCTTAGATGTCAATTGACTGTTCTTCAGTCTTAAATTTAGCGTTCGTGATTTAACAAAATAAGTCCATCTTGGTGTCCCAAATTGACTCCATATAACGAGTGTGGACATTTTTGGCTTACTAGTACCACGTAGAGGTTAATTTGACCTCACAGTGATGTGGTTTATGGTACAAATAGGATTGTTTTCACTTTTCACTATCTACCAGTTAGTAACAAATAATTCGGAAATTCATAGATTTGGACAATTTCCGTACATCCGGTATAGTTTTTTCCTTTTTTCTTTTTTGTCGACATGATAATTCCTATTTTAAATCTATTCTAGATCCACTACTACTGTATATTAAGGAGAGAGGTGGACCAAAAGGGGTCAATTGATAAATCTAAAGGAGACTACACCACACAGTTAGACCAGATAAGTGCTGATGCACCCACTAGCGAAACTTCCAAAAAATCCTGAATATATCAGGTATAGTTAGTGAAATGGCGGAAATAATGCATTTACTTACTTACATCGTCAACACATTTTTCAATCACCTTTTTATCTTACATATATCACATTAAAAAAGTACTAGTGTTTTTTTCAAAAAATTATATAAAATAACCTACTATCCAATATTTTTGGTATTTCAAGCCAATTAATTAATCGTATTTTTTCTGGTGTAGAAGTCCTCAAGCCGCACCAAGCTACATAGCCCTGAGAAAAAGATTGGAGCCATAATTAAACACCTTCTGGTATAATTCGGAAAATATTGCCCAGTGCTGCTATGTGGATTGGGAAATTCCAGGGCAGGCTGCTAGCTTTAGCTTATTCAAATGGGAAACACCACAGTCAACAAATTCTGCCGTCAACTAATAAGGCTTTCATCTTACACGTTATAAAACCAAAGCAATTCTAACAAGCTGAGAAGATAGAGAGCTTTCTAACATTTCCACTTCCAAATCTTTCCAATGGCCATACTTGAATATTCTACACTCCAAAACCAAAACCAAAACCAAAACCAAACACAAAATGCTAGTATTCAAGAAACTCATGAAGTAACTGTGGTCATGGTTCCCCTTCCAGCACAAGGCCATCTCAACCAGCTCCTCCATCTCTCCCGCCTCATCTCCTCCTATAATATACCCGTTCACTATGTCGGCGCGGCTGCTCATACCCGCCAGGCAAAGGTTCGCGCCCACGGTTGGGATCCTCTTGCCATTTCCAACATCCATTTCCACGAATTTCCCATCCCTTCTTATGAAACTCCTCCTCCCAATCCAAATGCCCCAACAAAATTTCCCGCACAACTCTTCCCAGCGTTCAATGCATCGATCAAACTCCGCGAGCCAGTTTACGCACTTCTGCAACAACTCTCTAGCACAACAAGAAGATTGGTAGTTATTCATGATTCTCTTATGCCACATGTCATCCAGGATGTGGGTTTAATCCCCAATGCAGAGTCCTACTGCTTTCAAAGCATCTCAGCCTTCACTCTATACACGTTTGTTTGGGAACAAGAAGGGAAACCTGGACTATCGGAGCCTGAGCTACCCGAACCACTCAAAGATCTTCCAACATGGGAAAGCTGCTTTCCCCAAGAGCTGACTGAATTTGTAAAATTGCAACAGGATTTCAAGCCAATTACCTCTGGCACCCTGTACAATACCTGCAGAGCTATAGAGGGTCCATACCTTGACCTCCTTGGAAAATCCAGAACAGCCGATTCTGATAAGCAATGGGCTATTGGTCCTTTCAATCCAGTTGAGATGAATGAGCAGAAAAACTCGAAAAAGAGACACTATTGCCTGGATTGGCTAGACAAACAAGCACCAAACTCAGTCATTTTCATTTCCTTTGGTTCAACAACTTCAGTATCAGATGAAGAAGCCAAGGATATTGCAATTGGACTAGACAAAAGTGGGCAAAAATTTATATGGGTATTGAGGGATGCAGACAAAGGAGATATCTTCCAGGGAGAAGGTAGGAGAGCTCAGTTGCCAGAAGGATTTGAAGCGAGAATTGAAGGAAGAGGAATAGTTGTGAGGGACTGGGCGCCCCAGCTGGAGATTCTTGGACATTCTTCAACAGGTGGATTCATGAGTCATTGCGGATGGAACTCTTGCATGGAAAGCATCAGCTTGGGAGTACCCGTGGCAGCATGGCCTATGCATTCTGATCAGCCCAGAAACGCGATACTACTAGAAAAGGTGCTCAAGATTGGCCTAACAGTAAGGGATTGGTCGAAGCAGAATGAACTTGTGACATCCATAACTGTTGAAAATGCTGTGAGGAGACTGATGGATTCAGCTGAAGGAGAAGAGATGAGGAAAAGAGCCAGAGAATTGAGCAAAGCTGTGAAGGGCTCTGTTATGGAAGGTGGTGTTAGTCGCTTGGATATGGATTCTTTCGTTGCTCATATTCGTAGGTAGATTTTCAGTTCATCCAAATTGTTATGTTCTTTAATCTGCAGGAATTCTGAGTAATAAAAATTGTAAGTTATTATGTTAAATCAATTGCAATGAAATTTTCATTATACTGCAGCTGATCAGCTTTCTAATAGTATTAATTTCGGTTAACCAAACACTTGGCTCTCTTGATTCGATAGTCCTCACTTGTTCAAAATCTTTGTCGTCCACCATATGATTAAAAACACTAAAAAGCACATTAATATTTGTTTTTGGCCTTCTCCTAGGTACGTTGTTAATTTGATGTACTTATTTTATTCTGTTATTATCAGAAAATTGTCATCCAACAAGTTAGGATGGATAAATGTAGCCTTTCAAAAACGACATGCGTCTAATAAATTCTATAACCACATGTAGACTTTTATGAAGAATGAACAAAACCAAAAACAAAAAAATAATAATAAAGAAGAAGGAAAGAAAGAAAGAAATGCTCATAGAACATTGATTTTCAATAACTATGCAAACATATATACGAGTTGTAGGACAAAAGAGCTCTTCGATTCTGCTGTAATTTGTTAGGCCATGTGTGCTTTCCGTCATTCATGAAAAGAAAGTATTCCAAAACCCAACCAAATTGCTTTGAGAGAAAAATGTTTATTCAATGGCATATTTTTTACAATAATACATTGCTTATATTTATAGCCTGTTCCTAATTAATCTAGACACTTATTATACAAGACAAGATCCTAACTGGTGCTAATAATACTAATTGATACATAACAAACCTAGACACCTGTCATACAAGGCAAGATACTAATTGATATTAATTGATACAATAAAATAGTTACATTAATATCGCCCCTCAAACTTAAGGTGGTCATGGTGGTTGTAAGGAAACCAACTTGACCAAGTTCCGGAAGATAGTGCCTTTGCATAGAGATCAGCAATTTGGTTCGATGAACGAATTGAGAATAGATTTAAAATACCATGAACAAGATATTGCCTCACAAAATGATAATCAATTTAAATATGTTTAGTGTGCTCATGAAAAATTTCATTATGTGCTATCTGTCCTATCTCAATGAATGATAGTAGGAGAAAAATGAGTAACACATATATCTTCAAATAACCAACAAAACCAAACTAACTCCTGAGAAGTATTAGCCAAAGCGCGATATTCAGATTCAGAACTAGATTGGGTAGTGATGGATTGTTTCTTGTTATGCTAGGAAATTAAAGAATCTCCAAAGAAGAAGCAAAACCTAGCAATGAAACAACGATCTGTAAGATCTTTAGCCCAAACAGCATTAGAGTAAGCACAGAATTCAAGAAATGAATAGGTCAAGAAATGAAGTCCATGAAAAAGGATGCTTTTAACATAGCAAAGAATTCTAAAAACTACAGCATAATAAGTAGAACGAGGAGCACTCATGAATTGACTGATAATATGAATGGCATAAGCAATATCATGTCAGGTAATAGTTAGATAGATAAGACTACCAACGAACCGACGATATCACGTGGGATTATTCAATAATGTGCTATCCAGAGAAGCAAAATGATTATTTTCCTAAATTGGAGTAGAAATAATTTTTCTATCTGTTAAACTAGCAGAAGTTAAAAGATTAAAAGCATACTTTGTCTAGATAAGTAGTATCCATTGGTATTTGCAGATATCTCAAGACCTAGGAAGTAATGAAGAAATCCAAAATCCTTCATTTCAAACTGATTCAGAGATTGCTTGAGTTGTTGGATTTCCTCCAAATCATCACTAGTGATAATCATATCGTCAATATAGATAAGTAACAAGATAGTACCAATTGCTATGCGGTGCAGGAAACGAGCCGAATCATGAGAATTGGAAGCAAAACCCAGTTTAATAAATGTGAAACTAAATTTGGCAAACCAAGCTCAAGGAGCTGGTTTGAGTCCATACAAGGCCCGACAATGATGATAGACTTTGTGAAATGGATGAGAAAAACTAGGAGGTGGTTTCATTTAAACTTCACCATTAAGAAAGGCATTTTTTTACATCCATTTGAAAAAGAGACCAACACCAAACAGCAACAACAGCAATAAGAGTACGAACAATTATGAGATGAGCAACAGGAGCGCAAAAGTCTCCTCATAATCAATACTGTACTTCTGACTATAACCTTTAGCAATAAGATGAGCTTTGAAACGTTCAATAGATCTATCAAAGTGAGTTTTGATTTTGAGGCAAATCGATCAGATCTCAATTATGAGTTTTGAGCAAAGCATCTTCTTCTTGCATAGCCTTCTGCCACAACGAATCAGAAAAAGTTTCACAAAATGAATGTAAAGCAGCTAAAGTAGAAAAACAATGATAATCACGAAGATAAGTTGGTTGATTTCTTACCCAAGAAGGATACCAATGGGGGAAGGAGCTGACAGATCCATTGAAGAAGACAACTCATCAAGAGGTGTAATGGACTACTCTAGAACTGGAGAAATATGGTCATTGGAGGAACATACAGGATTTGAGGAGTACCCAAGGAATAAATCAACTAAATTATTAGTAAAATATGATAGTAGAGAATAACAAGGTACAGTAGTTGAGGGATAGTAGAAAAGAATTTATGTTCTCAAAAAATGACATTACGAAAAATACACAACCTACGGGAAACCGGATCATAACACCTATAACTTTTATGAGCGATACCATACACAAAAAAACAATAAGATGAGTACAAGTTGTAACTTGTATCGTTCATGAGGATGAAGAAGTACAAAATATGCATAGCCAAAAACTCTAAGATGACAGTAATCAGGAATCGTACAAATAATGCTTCGTATGGAGATTTATTTTGAAGGAGAGGAGATGGAACTCAATTGATAGTGTAAACAGCAGTAAGAGCAGCCTCTCTCCAAAATAGTACTAGTGAAGATGCAGAAATGAGTAGAGATCAAACTGTATCTAAAATATGATGGTGTTTATGTTCGGCTTTACTATTTTGTTGAGAAGTTCTTGGACAAGATAAATGAGGGAAGGTGCCTTGAGAAGTTAGTATAGATTCAAAATCACCACAAGTATATTCACGAGCATTATCTAATCTAAAAAGCTTTATAGTCTTAGAGAACTAAGCTTGTACCATTACATTAAATCTATAAAAAAAATGAAAAGAAGTTCAAAACGGGATTTTAAAAGATATATCCATGTATATCAGGAAAAATCATCAATAAAAATGACAAAACAATGAAAACCCCCCATAGTAGGAATTGAAACTAGGCCCCAAATATCAAAATGAACCAAATCAAAAGGTGCAAAAGCATGAGAATCACTTTTATTAAAGGATAAAACGGGTTGTTTGGCCAATTGACATGGCAAACAATTAACAATTCCTAACCTTCCATTACAAATTAAAGATTTTAATCTAACAGGAGAGGGATGACCTAATCTGGAATGTCATATGGACAAAGTAGGACCATGAAGGGCATAAGAAGGTGGAAGACGATGAGATATCAATTTGAACAATTTATACCAATTTGAATAGTTCACCAATCTTACGCCCGGTCCCAATAGTTGTCTTCATCTGTGGATCCTGAATAAGACAACTAGCACGAGAAAAGAATATGTGAAGATCAATATCACATAATTGGCCAACAAAAAGAAGATTGAAAGACAATTGAGGGACAAAATAGACATCAGATAGTGAAATATTATTAGATGAGATGTACCAGTATGTGTAACAAGAATAATAAAACCATCAGCTGTGGAAATAGAAGTTGGTTGTGAGGGTTCAGATTTAAAACAAAAAATGGCAGAGCTATAAGTTATATGATTACAATACCCAAAATTAGTGAGCCATGCAGAAGTATCCGATGTGGTAGAAAACACACTAGTAGAACGTTGAGCAGTGCGTGTAAGAACATAAGAAACAATGAACTCTAAGTCAACGGCAAAAAGAGATGCAGATCCAGGAGGTGCATTAGTAGTAGACTCGGTAATAGGGTTGTTGATATCAATGGCAGCTGCAGTGTACGGAGAAGAGTTCCTAGTATGCTGTCCTTGACTCCTTTTTTTCCGTTGGAATTTACGGTATTCAGAAATACCATGACTGAGATGATAACAATATCTACACTCAATAGCTGACTTTGGAGTGAAAGTATAGGTAGTCAAGATACAGAGCTGGTCAAACAAAAAGCAACAAGGACCATGTTATTAAAGTGTGAAGTGATTGTATGCTTCTAAGTCTCTTCAGATATCAGGTCCTTGAGAACAGCAAGAGAAGGTAGTGGCTTTCTATTGAGAATACCAATCCGAGTGGCTTCAAACTCATCAAGCAAGGCCATAAGAAACTGAATAAGATGATAAGAATCACGGTATGCATAGAATTTTTTTTTTTTTTTTGCATCATCAGAACAAGTCCATTAGGGTTCATATTCAGCAATCTCATCCCAAATGCAAACCATATCATAGTAGAGATCCTGAATAGATTGACTAGGTTGCTGTTTCATAGCATGCAATTGAAGGGAAAGTTGATATTGTCGAGAAAGATTAATAGCGCTATACAGGTCTGCCAAAAAATCTTAAATTTCCTTAGCCGTATCAAAACATTTGAAGATGTGATTTATTGCCGGGATAGAACTGTTAGTGGTCCAAGTGATAATTTTTTTATTATCACTATTGCACCCTTCAAATCATGCATTGAGTTTCTCAGAGGATTGTCCATCAGAAACAATAGAAAGAGTTACATTTCCAGTGATATATTTCCATAATTTACGATCACAGAGAAATTTTTGAAATACTTGAGTCCAATGAGAATAATTAGTACCATCAAGGATAATGTGAATAGATTGAGACACATCAATTTGAGCCATAATAATAGCCAATATATGTGTGAAAATTTAGAGCAAATAAGTAGTGGGCAAACCAAGTCTATAGGTGCTATGCGTGGTTGAAGTGGAAAACCAAGAGTAGTAGCCATTGGTTGAGGGATGAATCTGGAATAATCCATAGATCTTGACTGCCACAATACTGGAGGTTGATTGATAAAGCACACGGAATCGGAGTAATAAGGGCAACGTGGAGTTGATGGATCAAATAAGTGGGTCCAAACTTAAGCAATAAACAAAGGCTAAGTTGGATGTGAAACAGAGGGCACCAAATTTGGATGCTTACAAGAAATATCAAATGGGATAGCCATAGATATACATACAGATCCTCAAACACCTTCTCTAGCCCATTAGCCAAAGATCCCAAACTATTCAAATACCTACAACCTCACAGACATCCTAAACAAATTTCCATCCAAACCAGTAAAACCAATATCAATCCAAGACCTTCAACTTGAAATTGCCCTTCTTAAAGAAGAAGTAAGAGCAATCAAGGCTAAACAAGACCTTGACAACCTTGTCTTACAAAACATTGTCTCTTCTCAGCCTAAACTCCCAAAAGGAGAAGAAACCTCTGATAATGATATAGATTTTCTAAACCTATTATCCAAGAAATCCCACTAGAAATTTCTAGTAAAAATTAAACTAGTTATCTAAAATGAGTATATCCTTGAAACAGAAGCCTTATTCGATACCAATGAAGATAAATTTGAATGGTGAAAACTAACGAGGATTGGATAAAGCTCTTAATAACATATAGAAGAAATGATTTGAGAGAAAAATGTTTATTGAATTGTATATTTTGTATAACGACACATTGCCTATATTTATAGTCTGTTCCTAATGAATCTAGGCACCTATTATACAAGGCAAGATCCTAATTGGTGCTAATAATAGTAATTGATACATAACAAATCCAGACGCCTATTATACAAGCAAGATCCTAATTGATATTAATTGATACAATAAATATTTACATTAACACTGACTAGAGGTACGCAAATTTGGTTCGAACTGAATTAAGAATGAATTCGAAATGAATTTAGTAAATTGGAAGTGGGTGTTCAATGTTTGGTATGAATTCGGTATTTACCAAATTCACTAAATTCAAATAGGATATGAATTAGGTAATGAAAATTTCAATATGGTAATAATCGATTCCGAATTCGGAATTCAAAAGTAGAATTGGGCACCGAATTACCATTGTTGAATTACCATATTAGTATATAAACTTATATAATATATTAAGATACATATATTAATGATATATATTATTAATATATTTTATAGGTAAAGCCAAGGGCTATTAATTAATAGATACTATATAGTATTATATTATATCATGTAGACATGTACTTGTAATAATAACAGTAATATGTAATTTTTTACAATATACTATCTTAGTATGATTATAATAATATAAATATATAATAGTAAGTAATTAAAATACTTATCACTTTATATATAACTAGAATTAGTTGACAACTACAACATATTAGTATATTAACTTTCACCATTGAAAGCAATCAAATCATTTACAAATTAAACATTTAATTTAAAATTGTGTAAGAAGTACGAATAAATATAAGTGTAATGTATTGTGCATTACATAATTTGTGAATTCTAAGTGATTAAGTGACATATAACTAATCATTATTTACAATATACCATTTTGTACATAACTAGAATTAGATATTAAGGAGAACTGGACTACATATTAGTACATTATCTTTCACCTCTGAGGGCAATCAAGTCACTTACAAATTAAATATTCAATTTAAAATTATGTAAGAAGTAAGAATAAATATAAATGTAATGAATTGTACATTACATAATTTGTGAACTACAAGTAATTAAGTGACATATAACTAATCATTATAACTAAGAATTACAAGATTACATTATTTGTAATTTGTAAACTATAACTTTAATCATTGATTCATTATAAATTTTAAGGTTGTATATTGTAAGTTTTAACTAGTATCACTTAATCACTTATCATTAATGATTGTAAATTGTATCTACATGTGACTTGCATTTTAATTAGAATTAACCACCTTTTATTTGTTCCCTAAATCATAGATCAAGGAAAATGAGTCAAAATATAAATACATATAGGGGATGAAACGATTTGGAAATAAATTTTCAATAAGTAGGATAGGACTATTATGTTAAAGTGCTAATTTTGCTGGAATTCAATTCAGTCATTATGCGATTCTATACCAATTCCGAATTCAATTTTTAACTCATTCCATTTTATTGCATTCAATTCGAATTTGGAAACGGTTTAGATCTTGACAGGTAAAATAACTGAATTACCAAATTCAAATAACTGAATTACCGCATTTGCATTGAATGCTCATCCCTAACAACAACAAATACCAAAATTTTGAGAAATGGAATATTAGAAAACAAACAGACAATTAAAATGCTGAACATGCTGCTTTGAGATGAACACAGAGCTTGGCAAGATAATCCGCCGGACATTTGTCTTTTTCCACTAAAAAATAATAGGACCTCGTTCATCCTGCAAAACGTAATTTGGAAGTTTCCAATTGATCTAAGAAATGTTACATCATCCAATCTTTATTGGATACGAAATGAACAAGATAAATATTTTTTTTTCGTGTTTTATTGTCCTTGTATGGCTAGTTGTATATTGGGCTTCCACAGTTCCACTGACAAGCAATTTCCAATCTTGAAAATATCATTGCAAGGAGACTTACTACAGAACTACTTTCACAACTTTCTGGACTTATTAATTGCTTATGTTGAGATCAAAGCTGAGAGAGAGATTAAAATACCTATTGCAGGAGCGGAATTCTAGAAGAAAAGTTATCCAGTATGAGACGAAGATTGGTCTTTATGGTAGAATGACAAAAGGGTTGAAGGTTCGAATCAAAGTGTAGCATCTCGGACCAAAATGTACTAATAGTGCATGGCCAACCGTTAGTTTTTCCAACATTTAAGAGAGTATTGCATAATATGGTGATGTTTTTCTTTATTATTTCTCCGATGTCCTCTCTTTATTGCTGACTGGGGAAAACATGCTGAAAATTCTGGGGTAGGTAGCTAGGAACAATTGTATTTTTTAAATTGATTAAAGAAGAATAATCAGAATGAATCCACTCACCAACACAAGTTGGCTTATTCGGTAAAAATGGACAACTTTTTTACAAAAAGTTGTCTGTTAAAATCGCGCTACCAATGTAAAAGCTATATTGGTGGGATGATCTATAAGAACCTCAGTGATCTATATTCTATGGATGTGTTGGTAGCTCCTCTCTGACTGTGTTGGCAAGGTGATCTATATTCTATGGTTGTGTTGGTAGGATGATCTGTAAGGATCTTATAAATGACTTATAGTCCCGAAGGTACGGTTCTAAGGTGATCTGTAAGAATCTTTGTAAGCGACCTATGGTCCGGAGGTTTATTGTAACCTACTGTGGTAACTGAAGTCAAATCCACCCAAACTTTTCGTACCAAAAAAAAAAAAAAAAGAGTCCACTTTTCTTTGGGTCAAAAAACCGAAAAATGGGTCCTTATGGTTATCATTGAATCTGGGGCAGTTAGCTGGGTACAATTGTGTTGTATCCGATTCTTGAATTATTTTATTTTATTTTTTAATATAAGTGAGAGATTTCGAATTCAGTACCACCCATACCACTCAACTCATCCCTTCCTTCATGGCTACACAGCAACTATCCCTAAAGGTTGATGGTTGTGATTTAGCCAAAAAGGAAAAAAAAAATGTAAGGCCTGAATCACACATTCGATATGGATTTTAACACCATCTGTGGGATTCACAAAATTTTGTTCTATGTTTATAAGTTGTTAAAAGTGAATTACATCCTGAATAAATAAAATCACATCACGTGCGTTTTGAACAAAATAGATTTGAAAGGGTTTTTTTGATAATGTTTTGGGCCCTATGTCCCCTTCCGATTATTATATTTGGTATAATATTTGGTGCAAGATTACATTACATTTTTATATTGGGCAATTGATTAGCATATTATTAAATAAAAAATTTGTCGATCAATTGTGGCTCACTTCTCCCTTTCTAAGGTATCCATGGGCCTGCCAGACTCACTCACTAGCATAACCAATAATACTTCAAAAGTGAATGTAAACAACCATTCCAATCCAAATCACAAATATTACATAATGAAATTCAACTTACAACACTCATTCCCAAATTACAGTTCAGAGTACTTCGAGTACAACCACAATTCTATCTTACAGACCCAAGTATAATAAAAGTCCATCCATCCATGGTTACAAAAGGTACAAGAATTAACCCAGTCACATACACTAAGAAGGATCACAATGCACGCTATCCAACGTCTCGAGACCTGTGGGGGGGAAAAATAAAACACTTTTGGGGTGAGCTAGGAGCTCAGTGAATGTCCAGTAAAAGCAAGAAATTCATGGACTTTTGCGTTAACAATCACTTTGTAAAACAATTGAGTTTTCAAGCAATCATTTCATCAATACTCACTTTAAAAACAACATACAAGGTAATTCAAGACACAATCAAATCCATTGAAAGGATACAAGGCTTTCACTTGAGCTATTTTAGTTAAACGCTTCACCTTATAACTCCGATCAATCCCTCAAGCATAACCGACCATCACCTTATCCCTCCAGGTAATACTCGAGTATACCGTGCAAGTACCAACCTACCCGACCGAACCGGCCGAATAGGCCGATAACGAAGGGGAAAGGCCTTGTTCACCAATGTGGTAAAGTACACATGGCCTCATGCGCAAGTAATGATCGGTCAAGACCAAGGAGTTTTTGTTTTAAGATAAAGCTTTCCAACCTATCCGACCACACTAATGGCGTACTCAAGTAGACTTTTGACCCACCGACGCTCAAGAAGGGGTTCTTAGATAGGTTTTCTAGCAAAGGATCTTGAGACCCGGTCCCGATACGATAAAGTACACATCGACCTACAAGTAGTGAACGATGCGATAAGGTACACATCGGACTACAGGGGTAAAATGCTCCTTGGTACACCACTATCAAACAATCAAGTTATCAACAAAACAATCAAGGAAGCAAGTAATATGCAAACAATGGAAGTGTGAGACGGTATATTAACAGTTAGGTCGAGTGTGGTAAAGTACACTCGCCTAGAAACAAGTATGTAATTCACGTAACATACGGAGATTTTCACAAACTCATTTCTTTGAGTATAAGTTGAGTATATCGATATCACAAGTCATTTTCACGTAAAATAAACATTTGATTTAAAATGGATTTGAACATCCATAAACTCTTCATAAATGGTTTCACTTGTAAAGCATTTCATTTGAAAGCGATAGTAAATCTTTTCAATAAATCATTCATTTGGAAACTATTGCCAGATTTTATTTGAAGGGGAGTTGAATCACTCCCAAATCCTTTATAAGCTATTTCACGGTTAAAAGCATTTTACTTGGAAATAGTGACAAATCATTTCTTGGTAAATACTAGCAAATCATTTTACAAATCATTCATTTACAAACCATGGAAAGATTTCTATTTAAAAAGGGAGTTTGAACACTCACCTCGAACCACTCAAACTAGTGAGTAAAGAAGAACGCTAAACTTCGTTAGCTGGTTCACCCTCGACAAAGTCTTGACCACCTGAGCCAAAGTCCAACTATCAGATACCAGCCCAAAATCTCATGTTCCAAGTCTTAACTTAACTACTCAAAAGTACCAAACCCTTACTACTACGAAGTCTGGTTCGGGCCATATTTAAAATTACCCTTGTTGAAATAGTAAGGTCTCAAACCTCAAAAATCATTATTTTCAAAATAACTTGGCACTCACTCATAGTCAAACTATACATTAATTTAAAATACTTCAAACCAAGCTCTTATATTCGAAACCCATAGAATTTGACCAAAATATAGTAAAACCCCCAAATTCATTCAAATGACACTTTTCATTCGAAATTCATGAAAAACTCCACTTTTCATCTTTTAGAATTCAAACATTCCCTCCACTCAAACATACACTCACAAATGAACAAAACCCATATTTTCTCAGAAGAAAATTCTTCAAGAACAAACACAAATTTCGAAATCAAGTATTAAATTTACCAAGCATGGGTTTGGCCATCACATCTATTTTCCTTCAAAATTCTCAACAACAAAATCCTACTTTTCTAACCATATCATCATATATTTCACAAATATCATTCAGATCCCAAACAGGTCCTCAAGTCAGCTACCTAAAATCCACCTCAAGTCCGCTACCTAGGTTGGGAATCCAAGAGCCCAACTCAAATGCTTCATACATAAGCATTCTTATCAAAATAAACCATGGATCTGAGCTATTTAACACTAATAAAGCTATATCTACAAGGTTCAAGCTTTATACCTTCAGATCTGACTAGATCTGACAAGATCCAAGATGATCTCGTGGGTTTCCTCTTTCCAAGAGTGCTCCCAAGCCTAGCAACTCCTCAAGCTTCGATCTTTACCCAAGATCTTTGAGCTTTGACGATGATTTTCAACTCCAAGCTCACGATCTAGTAACACACCACTCAATCAAGCTTTGTTTCTTCACTTTTCTCTTTCTTTTTCTCTTCCAAACTTTCGGATGGCACCCCTCTCTCTCTCTCTTCAATCGGCTGCCAAGAATGGATAATCAAGCCCAAGAATCCTCCACTAAGATCTTACACTTCAAGTTGATGGATGATCAAGAAGATTGAAGCTCAAACCTCAAGCTTTTTCCTCTCTTTCTTCCCCAAGAAAATCGGCCAGCTCTTCCCTCTCTCCTCTCTCTCTCGGCTGCAAGAAGTGGTGAGGAGGATGGGCTTCAATGGTGGTTGAAACTTGAAGGAAGCAAAGAAGAAGAAGAAGAAGAAGAAGAAATGGAAGATTGGAGCTTTTCTCTCTCTCTCTCTCTTCCTCACTCTCTCGGCAGCTCCCTCTCTCTCTACTCCCAAATTGCAGCTGAAAATATGAGCCCAAGGTTGCCAAAAAGTCAAGGCTTTAAGGGCAAAAGGAGTGGCTCTCCTTAATTTATGGAAAAGTTGTCTCATGACCACTTTATGTCGCTCAACTTACACCTGGTTTCCTTCATCCCATCTCACCATAATAATATTTCCAAAATATCACTACATATGCTCGGTTTCAAGTCCAAGTCACTATTCACGCGTCGGAACAATTTTTAACGTTAAAATGGCCAAACCACCCACACCGGCAATAAATTCGTATAAAATTCTCTAAATTGGAAAATAATCACTTTAAACATATATTCATTCATATTTCAATAAATAAACATAATATAAATAATATTATGCATTTTTAAAATAAAATTTGAATTTTGGGGCCCTCACAGGCTCTGTCAGGGGGCCTTCTTAAACTATGCACGTCATTTCTACTGGGAATGACGAGCTACGAATTTTTATTTTTTTAAAGCCAAATCAGCGCAAAGGCCAAGCGATTTTTTTTTTTTTTAAGGCCCCAGCTCGTCATGCCTGTCAATTTACATAAGATTTATTCATATTCATAAATCAAAATTGAGGTTTTGTAAATTGTTGCTTCAATGATCGACATTTTTTTTTATCTACACCGTTAATCCAAAATTTAACAACTGATGTTGTTGTAAGTGAAAAATCCCACGAACTATATACTTAATTACAATTTACCTTGTAAACTATTTCAATAGGCAATTTACTCCCATTGTAAAGTCATGTTTAGATAACAATACCCCTATTATCTTGATTTGTTTAGTTATTAAATTTAACCAAAAAATAAAAAAAATATTTAATTTCTAGTATAAGCAATATCCACGTTTTGTTATTGCAAAGCATAAAACAACAGTAGTAGTCAACTCTTTATTTAATCGATTTTACTATTTTGTTCATATTTAATTGAATATTTCAGTTTCTTAAATGATATTAACTCTAAAATTTATTATTTTACCTTTATTCATGACCATCCCATCACATGACTATAGTCCCACTATCAAGTTGCCACTTGATATTATGCCGTTTTAGTTTTTTGAGCCTCGGTTTCACAATCCCTAATCAATCAACACCAATATTCTAACACCGTACATACTTGTGTCATACTAACACCAAGTGATTGGCAGAAACTGCTATACCAATCTGTAGAAGCCTCCGAAATTGTATATAAAATCTTATTTTCATTGTCAAGTGTCCCACATGTTCTATGACGACATTTGATTGAAGAAAAGTCATATTTGGGCAATTTAGAGTGGCAAGTCTACATTTTGTTTACTGTGGTAGATAAGTTTTGATGAAGACAATTGATTAGAACTACTGACATTGACTTTGACAAGGTCGAAGGAAAATTTACTTTACCTTTTTGGCTCTAACGTAATAAAGGATGAAGTTTTTTTCTTTTCGGGTAAAGGATGAAGAATTTATGACTATGAAAAATGAAACCGGTATATTGGTAGAAAAAGCATATGAGAATAGTTTAATATCTCTATAGATGTGCGTGTTCATTCATTCCTGTGGCATACTTCCCTATCCTATTATTGACGTCATATTTTCAATCTTTGATTGTTCGAAAGTTTGAGTTAAGTTGAGGGAAGTTAGACCACTACTAAAATAACTCTCCTTTTATACATTGCATTTGTTAAAGTTAAACAATTTCAAAACTACTCTTTGGTCATACTCTTCACTCGTAATGATGAGATGTAACAGAAGAAAGAGGAAAGGTCAAATTACGTATCGAAAACTCTTTTTTCTTTGCACCTTCCACTCATAACGACAAGATTCATCAATTTATGATGCAGTTGTGGAGGGCCTACTACAACATTATCACTTTCGCATTCTCTTCCTGGTGCTAGAATAATGAGTACTCCAACGACCAGGTTCATTTCTTCAAACGGAGAAGACTTTGGAGGAATTGAGAAGTGTGGCCTCACAAAGCCACTCCAACAATCTGAGAAAGAAAAGAGCTTTCCAAAATTTCCAATTCCCAAATCTTTCCAATGGCCATGGATAATCATTCTAGAAGCCAAAACCAGAACCAAATCCAGAACGGTAGTAGCATTCAAGAAACTCATGAAGTAACTGTGGTCATGGTTCCCCTTCCAGCACAAGGCCATCTCAACCAGCTCCTCCATCTCTCCAGCTTCATCTCCTCCTATAACATACCTGTTCACTATGTCGGCACGGCCACTCATACCCGCCAGGCAAGGGTTCGCGTCCAAGGTTGGGATCCTCTTGCAATTTCCAACATCCATTTCCACGAATTTTCAATCCCTTCTTATGAAACTCCTCCTCCCAACCCAAATGCCCCGACTAAATTTCCCACACAACTCATCCCAGCTTTCAATGCGTCGATCAAACTCCGCGAGCCAGTTTACGGACTTCTGCAACAACTCTCTAGCACAACAAGAAGATTGGTAGTTATTCATGATTCTCTGATGCCATATGTCATCCAGGATGTGGGTTTAATCCCGAACGCAGAGTCCTACTGCTTTCAAAGCGTCACGGCCTTCACTATGTACACGTTTGTTTGGGAACAAGAAGGGAAACCTGGACTATCCGAGCCTGAACTACTCGAACCACTAGAAGATCTTCCAACATGGGAAAGCTGCTTTCCCCAAGAGCTGAATGACTTTGTAAAATTGCAACAGGATTCCAACCCAATTACCTCTGGCTCCCTGTTCAATACTTGTAGAGCTATAGATAGTCCATACCTTGACCTCCTTTCTAAATCCAGAGTAACCGACTCAGACAAGCAGTGGGCTATTGGTCCCCTCAATCCAGTTCAGATGATTGGGCAGAAAAGCTCGACAAAGAGACACTATTGCCTGGATTGGCTGGACAGACAAGCGCCAAACTCGGTCATTTTCATTTCCTTTGGTTCAACAACTTCAGTGTCAGATGAAGAAGCCAAAGAGATCGCAACTGGATTAGATAAAAGCAGGCAAAAATTCATATGGGTACTGAGGGATGCTGATAAAGGAGATGTCTTCCAGGGAGAAGACTGGAGAGCTCAGTTGCCAGAAGGATTTGAAGAGAGAATTGAAGGAAGAGGAATAGTTGTGAGGGACTGGGCGCCCCAGCTGGAGATTCTTGGACATTCAGCAGCAGGTGGATTCATGAGTCATTGTGGATGGAACTCGTGCATGGAAAGCATTAGCATGGGAGTACCCGTGGCAGCATGGCCTATGCACTCTGACCAACCCAGAAACGCGATACTAATGGAAAAGGTGCTCAAGATTGGTCTGTCAGTAAGGGATTGGTCGCAGCGAGACGAACTTGTGACATCCATAACTGTTGAAAATGCTGTGAGAAGATTGATGGATTCAGCTGAAGGAGAAGAGATGAGGCGAAGAGCCAAAGAATTGAGCAAAGCTGTGAAGGGTTGTGTTATGGAAGGTGGTGTTAGTCGCTTGGAGATGGATTCTTTCATTTCTCATATTCGTAGGTAGATTTTCAGTTCGTCCAAATTGTTATGCTCTTTAATCAACAGGAATTCTGAGTAATAAAAAGTGTAACTTATGAAGTTAAATCAATTGCAACGAAATTTTCATTGTACTGCAGCTGATCAGCTTTCTGATAATATTATTAATTTCGATTGATCACATACTTGGCTCTCCTGATTCGACAGTCCTCAGTTGTTCAAAATCTTTGTAGTCCACCATCTGATGCAAAGTATAAAGAAACACAAAACAGCACCTTAATGTTTTGTTCTTGGCCTTCTCCTATGTACGTTGTTAATTTGATGAACTTATTTTATTCTGTCATTATCAAGAAATTTGTCAGCCAACAAGTCAGGATGGAAAAAATGCAGTCTCTGAAAAACCACATGCGTCTAGTAGTCGTACAATTTAGTTGTTGTTTCGTTGTAATTTCCTACTATTAAAAAGATCGAAAATGCTTCGGTAAGTATAGTTATGGTAAGTGTAGACACCAAATTTTGACTATTTCAATTGTTTTATTATGTTTTTATCTATTAATGTTTAGTTATTTATTTTTGAATATTCTAACACAGCTTTCTTATTTTTGTAGGTTTTTTCTTAAAAAAAAAAAAAAAGAAAGTCAAAAACGCAGACCAGTTACACGGATCAGGCCGCGTAACCAATCCGCGTAACCTGATCAGAGGCTAAAAAAAAATACGTGCGTTTCTTTTTCCAGCCATTTCCTTCCTCATTTCCAGCTGTATTTTTGTGTCTTTGGCATCAAGTAATCGATTTAGTTGATGCCAAATTCACCCTTGAGCCTTAAGACACAAATAAAACGCATCCAATGATCAAATTTAACCCAAAAAAACCCTCAAAGGATCTAAGCCTTTGGTTGTAGGTTTTAATGCCTATAAATCACCCATGTTAGGGTTTTCTGGAAGAGATGAGCAAAAAGAGCAAAAAAAAAGATAGAAGAGGGAGGCTGAGAGTGAGCAGAAAGAGAGAAAAATGATTCAGAATCAAAGAGAAAAAGAAAAAGAGAGAAAAGATAAAAACTAGGGTTTTCTTTTCTTTAGTGAAGATTTCTAGAATTTTGGTGATTCTTTCTCGTTCTTTTTCAAGCCTCCGAATCAGGTAGTCTTCCTTTACTCTATCTATTATTTTTCTAGTCGAAAATTGCTGAAAATCAGACCTTTTGGTGGAACCAAGGTCTTGAATATGTTTTTTTTAAATTTTATGACATTTGATGATGATTATTGGTTGTTATATGAGCATGTTGTGTTTATAAAGCCTTGGTAAGGCTCATAGTCTTGTTCGACGCGTTTAAAATCGGCGTTTGATGCTTACGTTGATCTTGTTGTGATTTCTGAAAAATTTCTGAAAAATGTTCTTCACGTTTTGAAGATGTGAAGAAAGCGGATCTCTTACGCGCTTAGTTAGCCTCAGCGTTTCTTCTTGAATGTTTGAAGATGTGAAGAAGCGGAGTTCTTAGCTGGTTTCTTTCACAGAACGATCAGCGTTTGCTTGAATATTTGAAGATGTGAAGAAACGCGGGTTTGTTACGCAGGCCAGTCCGCGTAACATCCCGCGTTTCTAGCCTGACAGTTCTTCCCTTTCCCCTTTTTGTCTATTTGATGATGTTGATGCTTAAGATTTGGCCTTTTCGGTTTTAACTTGTTTTGACATGATCTGAATGATGATATTTAATGCTTTAAATAGATCCCCTTGCCTCTGAAGATTTTGTTTGTGTTATTGCACGAAAAGCTGGAAGCAATCTTCCGATATTTTGAAGATGGAAGAGACGCTTCTGCTGAGTCCGCGTTTCAGCGTTCCTCTCGAACTCTACATTTTGCATGTAACGCGGATCTAGTTGCTGCTCTGTCGCTTTCTACCCGCTAACCTCTCGATCCTCGGTTTGTTGCTATTTCCCGCTTTTTTGTTCCGAATCTTACTCTATTATTCAGTATTTCCTAGTATTGTCCATGTTGTTTGCGAATCTGTTTTGATACCTTTTCTTTGAATTTTTGGTTGATTTTTCCTTTAAATTGGTACCTTGATCCCTTTTGTTGACATTGAATCTTAGATAACCATTCCCCATTTAAGGATTCAATTAAGGCATCACATCAAGGGATGGTAACTTCTTTCCCTATTATGTGCTTTTATGTGTTTTGCATGATCTTGCATGTTTTAAATTAAGTTTTCCTTGCTTTTATTCATGTCTAGTCTTTATTTATGTCATTTAATTTTTGGGTAAATCATTTGGAGGCCTTGGATGCCAAGTTGTAATAGATAGGTTTAATTTTGCAAAAAGTGTATTTATTCTAGAAAATGTAATAGTTAGATTATTATTCCGAATTTTTTTTCCCTTTAGAATGTATTTAGGTTCCCCCAATGTAATAATTAGGTTTTATATGCTTATTTTGCATGTTTGCATGTTTATGTGTTTACTTGCTTTCCTAGGGTCTTGCATCTAGATATTATGCCTATGTGTTATGTGTTTATGTGTTTTATGTGTTTACTTGCTTTATTATCATGTCTACATGTTTATTGTATAAATGTATTGACGTCACCACACTAGTCCAACGCTAGTTGTGGCCTTTCCTTTCGATTTCTCACTAATCCAATGTTAGTGAGAACTTTTAGACGAGAGCTAGTCCAATGCTAGACCCTTAATGCCGTTCATGCATTAGATACAAATTTCACACACTTTTCACTTTTAGAGTTTCCTTTCCATTTTGCATGTTATTTTTCTCCCATCCCGTGTGCAAAACATGTCATTTAGTTTTCTTTTTCGTCAAAAAATAGATTAGTGCATTTAAGGCATTACCCTTTGAATTAGGGAAAAGAGCGAATATGGCTTCCTAGTCTTAGCACGCTTTTATTTCCTTCTATGAAAAGGAAGATTTAAAGTCACGAATCTAGTCCCCTGCACCCATTATCTTGTATTATCCCTCTTTAGGACATACGTGTGCATTATTTTAAACTCTATCAAAATCATTCTTTAAAATCAAGTTTCTTCTTCATGTTTTAGCAATTCAAAGTCAAAAATCCATTTTTCTTAAAGTTGCATCTTTTGAAAATTCAAGTTCCTCTTTGCACTTAAAATTGATATTTTCAAAAATTCAATTTCTTTTCCCTTGATATTTTATAAAAATTGTATTTCTTTTGAAAACCCTATTTTCCCGTTTGTTTGAGTCTCATCATTTGCATTTTTCGTGACCTCCTCAAGGGATCAAATTTGGATGACACAACTAATGTGATCAATTCCAATCAAACCTTAAGGAGACATTTTGCCCCTCTCGATCCAACATTAGGTTTAGGTTTTGCATCCATATAAATAACATCCAAATGTGATAAATTTTAAAGTTAGAATTAGGAAATTTTTAACTAAATCTTGCAACTAGCTTTGGCTAGGTTAGAAGGGTGCCTTAGAGACGAGTAACATCGAATCTTTACCTTCCCTTCTTTCAACTGTGACCCCCGAACCTTTTTTCTCTAGTTTTTCAAAGACCTGGAGTTGCCTAAAAAAGGATTTTTCTTAGTTTATTTTCATTAATTAAAATTTTTGGGTGACTTGGTACACCTAAACTCCATACCAAGTGGCGACTCCAAACTTTTCTAAAAAATTCTTTTCTAGACTTTTGTTTTTGGGTCCAAATCGTCGCATTTTTGTAGTCCCATGACCCATTTCTTTTTCAAAAAATCAATTTTTAACTAAAAGCCTTTTTTCAACTAAAAACCCGAAACGACGAGGGGTTTTCATTCCTTCCTCTTCCTCTTTCAAAAAAATGGGGCGCGACAGCTTGGCGACTCCACTGGAAATTTTCCTAAGAGGGTCCGAGCACTTAATTTAGTTGATTATTTCGTTTTTCTAATTTTCTTATATATCACATTTGGATGTTTTAGGTTGCATTCCTTTTTCTTTTCTCTTTTAGGGTTTTCCCGCGCAATCGCTCCTTACACATCGCGTACATGATGAATGAATTATTGTTTATTTATTTGTATTGATATTTACTTGTACCGCGCCTTGCATTTGGGGTGGGTGTGCATCTACCCTAGAGCCTCGAGAATGTTTGGTATTTGAATCCCTCCTTTCAAAGGGAATCACTTTCATACATGCATATGTATTTTACTTTGACCCTACTTTTTTTTACTTTTAGTGGCTTGTCACGCCACTCTTCCCTATTAGGATTAGGATCGATCCACTTGGACATGTGGCCGTGGCACGACGTGCATGTAGCAATGTCTAGGGGATCACTCGGACCACCGACTTGAGGCATTCGGATTAATGACCTTTTGCCTTTTGGTCTGAACGTTTGGGAGCCTGTAACCTTTATCGAGTTTAGATGCATTAGTGAGCTCAACCTCATGCATCCATGTTAGAATTGCTTAGGGGAGAGTCTACCTTACCCTATTAAGGATCACTAGACACGAGAGGAGGGATTCCACCCCTCTTTATTTTTGTGCAATTTGTTGCTCCAACGTGTTATGTGATATCTGTCGATTAAACTAACCTTTTGTTGTCTTCCATTTTCTTGCATTTCACAAACTCTAGAAAATAAGAGTCTTGACGCTCTTTTAAAACAAGCCATCCTTCTAGATAGGCTATTGCACGTTTGAATTTATGTTTATTGCATTTAAGTTGTAATTGCGTATCACTTTTAGGCTTACCCCAACATTCAAATGGGGCTCCTATAGGCCATGTTTCATTTTGCACCCTTACTTGCGTTAATAAACTGGCATCATGCATAAGCCATAGAGGGAATGCCGCATAGGGAATCCCATGTTAGGAATAAACCACCCTTGTGTCTCAGATATATAATCCAATGAGACTTGCATGTTTATGTTTTCAATAACATCCAAAGGGGTAGCGCACAAGGTAAGGTAAGGTCCGATCCCTTCTATGATGGCACCAAAGATATGGAATGACCTTCGTATGCTAGAATATAAGCCCCTAATAATCACTTTTTGGCCATTTTATCAAAGTTGGTAAAATCCCATGCATAAGGACACTAAATCAAAAAAATTCACAAAATAATTTCTCATTGTTGAGATAATAATTTTATCAAGGCCAAATCTTGATTTTAGAAGGCTTATGAGCTAGTGTGTTGCAAATAAAATTGAGATGTGGAGTTACAGGTAAGCAATGAACCCAGTCGACTTTGGGTAAACCATCAATCCCATCCGATCCATTTGAACTAAATCCATATTTCCCTCAAGACTAGTCAAGGCACTACGATTCTTTCAAGAATAGTCCTTTTCATGCCAAATTAACCTTTAACATCTCTTCACATATCAATTAAAGTAATAAATCCATTCGGACTTTGTCCTCGTAATGCATCAAGTATCACATATTCTTTTGGTCAATCCTCTAGATTGTTTTACTAATCGCATATCAGTGAAGTGATCGGATCCATCAGGTATCGTATGGTGCATACCCCAGAGGATTGCATTTTTCATGTTAGGCCCACCCTTGGCATAAAAGGGCTCCCCTCTAGGACATGCATCCGAATTATATAAGCAATCACTAACTTCGTTCTTTTTCTTTTTTTTTCTTTTCAATAAATCTCCGCAGATCCCCTTTGGAAATAAGCTCCTAAAGTGTGTTTCTTTTCCCACTCAGAGAAGCAAGGACAAGTGACCAATCGGTCCAATCGAGGAAGCCAGCTTTATCTTGAGTAAATGTTTAGAATGCATGACTAGACCATTTTGAAGCGTGCATATAAAAAATAAATAAAGATAGATGTTTTGAAAAATCAAGGAAGGATAAATTCTTTTGGGAAAATTTTGGAAGCAAGGTTTCTTACGCACACTACCAGGTATTATAGCCCGCATTTAAAATAATGATTTTCAAAAAAAAATAAAATTGACAAGTAACGCAAGAGGTTGCGTGGACTAGTCCCAGCGTTCACTTTTTTTACAAATTCATATCTTCCGACAGGTGTAGCTGAGTCTTGCGTGGACTGTTCCGCATTTTCCTCACGGTTCTTTGCATTTTCATGTTTCTGAAAGAAACACGAATGGTTACGCGAGTGACTCCGCGTTTCATCCCGCGTTTCTTATCTGACAAAGTTTCGTGTTCATATGGTAACGCGGACCGGTGTCTTGGAGTAGTCAGCGTTTACGTCTCCTCAAAAGCGTAAAGCGGCGATCTTCTTCACTGCTTTTTCATTTCTCCCTCCCCGCAACTCACCCCAAATCCTCAGAAACCTATTTTTTCTACCATAATTCTCCACCAAAACACTCCCTAGGCCTCTTAGAACCTTTTTATCCGAACAAAACATCACGAAAACACATCAAAAGCTCGGGATTGAGGGTAGGTTTTCTGAAACTAAAACCGGTCGATTGGGGGTCGATTCGAGCTTGTTTTTAAGGGCTTTTTGCATCATTTCACTCCTCAGACACCCCACTACGTGATTACAGTACTATGTCGCGAGCACGAGGTAAAGCAGTGGTCGAGCCGTATCCGCAGAGTGAGGATAGTGAGCCGGAGACACCATTGTTGAGGAAGAGACGACGACCGAGACAGCCTCTGCCGCCAGATTTTGACACCACCCGGTTCTCCTCTAAAGAGAACCAGGAGTGGTATCAGGCCCAAGAGAGCATCGATTTTGTATACGAGCTACACATAACTCCAGAGGTGGACGCTGTCCTCCAGATTACCGCCACTTTCACAGCATTGGGGTGGGCCCGATTCGACATTGCCTACTGGATCTTCCCGACTTGGTTCAAGTAGTTCTATGTGAATATCGAGACAAAAGGGGCAGTGGAGAGAGGATCGAGTCCTGTTAGGGGTTTGATTGGTGATCACCCGAGCACGATAGCTCGGACTACGGGATCACGACTTGTGAGGTCCAGTGATTGACTTGAAGAAGGACTTCTCGTCACCTAACCGGGAGTGGGATCTCTCACATGCCATGGCGTGGTTCGGAGTCGCATACGAGGAGTTCGAGGTCCCAGAGTGACGGCTGGCTCGATCTTTTCCGACGCACGCTATTTTGTACACCGGCCAACAACGTCATTCAAGAAGAGTGGCGAGGAGGAAACGACAATCTATACTTTTTAGATCGTATGTTCCACGGTCAGGAGTCACCATTCACCAAGATTCCTCTGCCGAACATTATTATTAGTCACATTAGGATGACGGCGAGAAGGACTTCTATATCATTTCACTTCGGGTTTCCCCAACTTATCCCACTTCTTCTTCATAGGGCGAGGGTGATCCCACTTGGTATCCCGTGCACTCCCCGAACCGGTCATTTGAGCTTAGCATTGCATTGGGATCTACATATAGATGTATCAAACATCGTTCAGCCCCGACGAGCCGCCCGTAGAGCTATGAGACATGAGGAGGAGAGGCTGCTCATCGTCTCTTCGCACCACCACCGCCACCACGGCTGGGTGGCGGTCATGGACACTCGATTTCGACGGATGCTCGAGAGATGGGATCATATGGAACACAGATTCGGCCTTCGATGGGGCATATGGAAGCAGGTCGGGCTTTGAGCACTCGATTAGGCATATAAAGGCACATCTCGACATTCATTACCGAAAACTGTCCGCAGAGGCCACCGGAGGCGATGGTGGAGCTGAGGGGGACGATAGATCCGCCCCATGATTTGCAGTTTATTCCATTCTTGCTTTATTTCTTTTTTTATGTTTGATCTTGCGTTCTGATTTTTAGATATAGGTTTAACTGTTAGAAATATTTTTAGTTAAATTGCTTCATAGGGAGGTATATATTTGTTTAAATTTGGCTCTTTTGTGCCTATATGTGTTATATGTGTTTGAAAATTTGGGTTGCTGGCAGGGAGTTTCATCCAGTTATAGGGGAAACTCTGCCAAAATTTTTTCAAAAAAAAAAAAAAACTTTGTCTAAATTACACATTTGCCCCACAAATTGATTTGTTCTTCGAAATTTGATTCAAAAAGGGTGCAAATGTCCAATTTTGGTTGCAATTGCTTTCATCCTTCCTCAAATAAAGTCTGATTTGAAAGATCCATTTTTCATTTTACTCAAGAAATAATCATTATGTGTTTAAGACATTGGCATTTTTAGAAAGTATGTTTTGTAAAATAGGAAAAATTATGCCTCAGTTTTTTTTCCTATTAAATGAGATTTCTTCTTTTATTGGATTTTACAAGAAAATGATTGATATAGTTGGCAAATGATCCTTTTTCAATTGATATGCTAAAAAAAAAAGAAAAAGAAAGAGAAAAAAAAGAGAAAAAGTAAAAAAAAAAGCAAGTGAGAACCAAAGTTCTACTCCAATGATTCTAGTACTAAGTAATCGGAGGTTTAGCATCTACAAATGTTAACTTTCGCGTAAAACGGTGCTTGAATTATGAGTATGCAAAGCAGTTCGAACAAGTAAAATGTTAAGTAACCGGGAATCTTCACCTAAAAGTGTTGATTTTCGCGTCCAAAAGACATTTTACTATTTGAGCAAGAAGGCATATGTCGAGTAACCGGGAGTCTTCACCTAAAAGTGTTGATTTTCGTCAAAGGCATTATTGCAATTTGAGTAAGAAGATGTGCCAAAATCCTTTCAGAAAATTTGAGAAAACTGTGGAAAAGGCAAGCTTGAATTGACTGTATGAGTCGTTTGATTGCAAAATTTGGTGAAAGTGAGAAATCAAGTTTGAAATGTTAAATTTGAGGTATAATTGTCTCTCTTTTACTTGATATTATGAGTAATTGATGCAAATTGAATAATTGCATAATAATGTTTTGCCTGGTTTATAAGGATTTGGATTTCCAAGATCGCATGGTTTATTTCAATTCCATAATTTGTTTAGATGAATATTTCCTACCACTTGAGAACAAGTAATGTTTTGTGAGCACGAATATCTGATGAATGTGTTTTATTGCATGATTCTCATACGTTTTAGTCATTTAATGGCTAACAGTTATGATCCCAAGAGAATTTGCACTTTATGATTAAAAAAAAAAAGAGGAATTGAATTTTCATGGACTAATTTGTTAATATTTCATGACTTCTGCAGGGTTAACGATTCAGTTAACACTGGGGCAATTTTGTTTTAAGAGAAGTGATCTCTAATTTTGGATAATGCATTCAAAATTAATTTTTACCGGAAAAGGTTTGCAGACCAAGAGGATGGCAACATATGTGTATTTGTTTCAACCCTGCAGAGGAAAGGTTTCAGTTATACTCCTCAAATTTCCAAAATCCATATTCTTGAAAAAGAAAAAAAAGAAGAAGAAAAGAAAGAAAAAAAAAAAGAGAAGAGAAGTCGTTATTCCTATCAATCGCTTCCTTTTCAAGACAAGAAAATCAAAAATCAGAAATGCAACATTTCACTGAGTGCATCATTACTTGCATTCTACATTTATCATGTTTGAATAGCTTGTGTTTTATTTTTCAAAGTCCAATCCGAATTTATGTTTCAGTTCTTATTTTCATCTCTCCCACTAGTGTCTAGATTTGGGTCCAATCCCACCAGCAATTTAGACCTTGGGCATTTTTGCATTTTCCCATCTAGTCATTCAAGCTTGGGTCCAATCCCACTGAATAGTCTAAATTTGGAAAGAATTTAAATTTGTTGGTTCTTTGTCTCGGTTTCCCCAGGGCACCCTTCTACTTTCCCTTCAATTTAAATTTACTGTTGGTTGCTATCTCTCCGCACCTTCTATCCCTGCTTCAATTTAAATTTCTATTGGTTCTTTGTCTCACCTCGCACCCTATCTCCTTCTTGATATTTTAAATTCACGTTGGTGAGTCTCACCTCATTGGCACCTTCTATCTCCCTTCTTGATATTTTAAATTCTTTTGGTGAGGTCTCGACCTCTTCTATCTCCCTTCTTGATATTTTAAATTCTTGGTGAGTCTCGACCTCAGCACCCTTCTATCTCCTTCTTGATATTTTAAATTCTGTTGGTGAGTCTCACCTCAACACCCTTCTATCCCCTTCTTGATATTTTAAATTTCGTGGTGAGTCTCACCTCCGGGCACCTTCTACCTCCTTCTTCAATTTTAAATTCATTGGTGAGTCTCGACTTTCACGGGCACCCTTCTATCTCCTTCTTGATATTTTTTGGTGAGTCTGAAAGGCCCATCCTTCTATCTCCCATTCTCAAATTTTTACATTCTTGTTGAAATTTTCAAAAAAAAAAATCGATTTCATCAAGATTCATTTGCATTTGAACTACGTTTGACCTAATTCTCATGGCGAGATACGTAGGCAACTCTATACGAGTTCGGTTATATTATGCATTTTTAGTTTGAAATTTGGCAATATAACATTCCTGCTGTTTACAATGGTTCAGATACAACCAGCGAAACCAGGTAAGCATTTGGTGTCTACGTCTTTGTCTAGAGTTTCTTCGAAACTCAGACAAAAAGGGACAAGTTGTAGACACCAAATTTTGACTATTTCAATTGTTTTATTATGTTTTATCTATTAATGTTTAGTTATTTATTTTGAATATTCTAACACATTTCTTATTTTTGTAGGTTTTTCTTAAAAAAAAAAGAAAGTAAAACGCTGACCGCTGTGGATCGGGGCCACGTAACGATCGAGGCTAAAAAAAATACGCGTGTTTCTTTTTCCAGCCATTTCCTTCCTCATTTCCAACTGTATTTTTGTGTCTTTGGCATCAAGTAATCGATTTAGTTGATGCCCAATTCACCTTTGAGCCTTAAAACACAAATAAAACGCATCCAATGATCAAAATTAACCCAAGAAAACCCTCAAAGGATTTAAGCCTTTGGTTGTAGGTTTTAATGCCTATAAATCACCCATGTTAGGGTTTTCTGGAAAGAGAGCAAAAGAGCAAAAAAAAGAGAGAGAGGAGGTCGAGAGTGAGCAGAAAGAGAGAAAAACGATTGAGAATCAAAGAGAAAAAGAAAAAGAGAGAAAAGATAAACACTAGGGTTTCCTTTTCTTTAGTGAAGATTTCTGGAATTTTGGTGATGATTTCTGGAATTTTGGGGATTCTTTCTCGTTCTTTTTCAAGCCTCCGAATCAGGTAGTCTTCCTTTACTCTATCTATTATTTTTTTGGTCGAAAATTGCTGAAAATCAGACCTTTTGGTGGAACCAAGGTCTTGAATGTGTTTTTTTTAAGTTTTATGACATTTGATGATGATTATTGGTTGTTATATGAGCATGTTGTGTTTATAAAGCCTTGGTAAGACTCATAGTCTTGTTCGGCGCTTAAAATCGACGCGTTTGATGCCTCTGTGTTGATCTTGTTGTGATTTCTGAAAAATTTCTGGAAAAATGTTCTTCACGTTTTGAATATGTGAAGAAACGCGGATCTCTTGCGTGACTTAGTTCGCGTAACGCTCCGCGTTTCTTCTTGAATGTTTGAAGATGTGAAGAAACGCGGAGTTCTTGCGCGGTTTCTTTCGCGTAACGATCGGCGTTTCGGCTTGAATATTTGAAGATGTGAAGAAACGCGGGTTTGTTACGCAGGCCAGTCCTTGTAACATCCCGCGTTTCTAGCCTGACAGTTCTTCCCTTTCCCCTTTTTGTCTATTTGATGATGTTGATGCTTAAGATTTGGCCTTTTTCGGTTTTAGCTTGTTTTGACATGATCTGAATGATGATGTTTAATGCTTTAAATAGATCCCCTTGCCTCTGAAGATTTTGTTTGTGTTATTGCCTGAAAAACTAGAAGCAATCTTCCTGATATTTTGAAGACGGGAAGAGACGCGGACAGTTACGCGGCTGAGTCCGCGTTTCCCCCCTGAACTCTACATTTTGCATGTAACGCGGATCTAGTTGCGGCTGCTCGTCGCTTTTACTCGCGTAACCTCTCGATCCTCGGTTTGTTGCTATTTCCCCGCTCTTTTGTTCCGTAATCTTACTCTATTATTCGTATTTCCTAGTATTGTCCATGTTGTTTGCAGAATCTGTTTTGATACCTTTTCTTTGAATGTTTGGTCGATTTTTTTCCTTTAAATTGGTACCTTGATCCCTTTTGTTGACATTGAATCTTAGATAACCATTCCCCTCATTTAAGGATTCAATTAAGGCATCACATCAAGGGATGGTAACTTCTTTCCCCTATTATGTGCTTTTATGTGTTTTTGCATGATCTTGCATGTTTTAAATTAAGTTTTCCTTTGCTTTTATTCATGTCTAGTCTTTATTTATGTCATTTAATTTTTGGGTAAATCATTTGGAGGCCTTGGATGCCAAGTTGTAATAGATAGGTTTAATTTTGCAAAAAGTGTATTTATTCTAGAAAATGTAATAGTTAGATTATTATTCCAAATTTTTTTTCCCTTTAGAATGTATTTAGGTTCCCCCAATGTAATAATTAGGTTTTATATGCTTATTTTGCATGCTTGCATGTTTATGTGTTTACTTGCTTTCCTAGGGTCTTGCACCTAGATATTATGCCTATGTGTTATGTGTTTATGTGTTTTATGTGTTTACTTGCTTTATTATCATGTCTACATGTTTATTGTATAAATGTATTGACGTCACCACACTAGTCCAACGCTAGTTGTGGCATTTCCTTTCGATTTCTCACTAATCCAATGTTAGTGAGAACTTTTAGACGAGGGCTAGTCCAATGCTAGACCCTTAATGCCGTTCATGCATTAGATACAAATTTCACACACTTTTCACTTTTAGAGTTTCCTTTCCATTTTGCATGTTATTTTTCTCCCATCCATGTATCTGAACATGTCATTTAGTTTTCTTTTTCGTCAAAAAATAGATTAGTGCATTTAAGGCATTATGCTTTGAATTAGGGAAAATAGTGAGTATGGCTTCCTAGCCTTAGCACGCTTTTATTTCCTTCTATGAAAAGGAAGATTTAAAGTCACGAATCTAGTCCCCCGCACCCATTATGTTGTATTATCCTTCTTTAGGACATACGTGTGCATTATTTTAAACTATATCAAAATCATTCTTTAAAATCAAGTTTCTTCTTCATGCTTTAGCAATGCAAAGTCAAAAATCCATTTTTCTTAAAGTTGCATCTTTTGAAAATTCAAGTTCCTCTTTGCACTTAAAATTGATCTTTTCAAAAATCCAATTTCTTTTCCCTTGATATTTTATAAAAATTGTATTTCTTTTGAAAACCCTATTTTCCCGTTTGTTTGAGTCTCATCATTTGCATTTTTCGTGACCTCCTCGAGGGATCAAATTTGGATGACACAACTAATGTGATCAATTCCAATCAAACCTTAAGGAGACATTTTGCCCCTCTCGATCCAACATTAGGTTTAGGTTTTGCATCCATATAGATAACATCCAAATGTGATAAATTTTAAAGTTAGAATTAGGAAATTTTAACTAAATCTTGCAACTAGCTTTGGCTAGGTTAGAAGGTGCCTTAGAGACAGTAACATCAATCTTTGCCTTCCTTCTTCAACTTTGACCCCCGAACCTTTTTTCTCTAGTTTTTCAAAGATCTGGAGTCGTCTAAAAAAGGTTTTTTCTTAGTTTATTTTCATTAATTAAAATTTTTGGGTGACTTGGTACACCTAAACTCCATACCAAGTGGCGACTCCAAACTTTTCTAAAAAACCCTTTTCTAGACTTTTGTTTTTGGGTCCAAATCATCGCATTTTTGTAGTCCCATGATCCATTTCTTTTTCAAAAAATCAATTTTTAACTAAAAGCCTTTTTTCAACTAAAAACCCGAAACGACGAGGGGTTTTCATTCCTTCCTCTTCCTCTTTCAAAAAAATGGGGCGCGGCAATAAGAAAAGAATTTTTACCTCATATTACAAGTTATCACACTTTTAGTGACCATTTATTTACTTGTTGGACCAGTCACCTAGATAAAATAATATCTAAAAATTAGTTTAAAATTTTGGTAGTAAGTTTTGCATTTAAAATAGTAAGTAAACTTAATAAATTAGTAACTTTTACGTCTCAAAAAAAATCATAATATATATGAAACTCACTTTTTTTGGAAATAAATTACTATATTATATCCCAAATTTACTTTTTAGAGAGTAAGTTTTTTTTCAAGTAATAGTAAATGTTTATAGAATAAATAGTAAATTTTATCATAATATAGTAAATTTGATTAATGATCAAAATTTACTAGTTTGTGGCATAAATTTATGATATTGCTTTAAAAACTTATATGAAACTACCATTAGGAAGTTTACTTCAAATAATACTAAATTAACTTAATAAATTTTTAAAATTTATGTCTCAAACAATAAATTGGAATAAATATGAAAGTCACTTTTACTTTGGAGTAAATTACTACTTTATATCCCAGACTTACTTTTTAGAGAATAAGTTTAATTCAAGTAATAGTAAATTTTTATAGAATGGTAGTAAATTTTAGGATAATATAGTAAATTTGACTAATAATCAAAATTTACTAGTTTGTGGCATAAATTTACTATTTTATTTGAAAAAACTTATATGAAACTAATATTAGGAAATTTACTTGAAATAATGCTAAAATTTTTTATTAATGATTGAAATTTAATATTATATTCAATAAAAAATACTCGTAATGTACATGTATGATGCACGATTGTACGTGTTATTTATAAATCTTGTATATTTTATACATTTTAAAAATACTACAAAAACTATTTTTACTCTTCACATAACCTTATAAATTATGTAAGAAAATTTTGTCATATTATGAATTTTGAATTATTTTTAAATTTTTGAAATGATTGAAAGTTTGGTTTACAATAATAACAAATCATCCAAAGCGAGTTATATATATAATAACATTTGTCTATACATCACAATTTCTATGAATTAAAACCTATGAATACAATAAAATGACAAAATTTTAATAAATTTATTGTAAGGGTCATAAGTATAAAAGTTAAACTTGTAGTAATATAGCATAATCTTTAAAAATTATAGTAAATTTACCTATATATTAAGTTATGCAACTTTCAAATACGTTTTGTATCGTTTACATGTTGGATTTGTATGGTTTTTTTATCAAACTCATATTTTTATGTTGAACTTTTAATTATATATAATATTGATGCATATTATATTTTATACCTTATCTGTCTCAAATTTTAGTAATTATGGTTATTGCTTTATAATAGAAACTATCCCAAATGATGTTGTGAAGCTTATACATATCAAGAATCAATAATATTTATAAGAATAATCTTAAGTTTTTGTGGGTAAATGATACCTGAAATATTATAGAATCTAAATCTTGTGAAATCTCGTGGATGCCAAGATTGGAGATTAAACTTTCTACAACAAATTTTTCTAAGCTAAACTTTGCCATGCCGAGAACCTAATCAAGCAAAGTCTTTATCAAGAAATTAAACTTTCTGCAGGAGTTGCTAGGATAATCGAGTGGGTGAAAGGATCAAGGAGTAAGAGTCCCAAATTATTAAGAATTTACTTAAAAGAAATAGGCAAAATTTATTTTTTTTACATAGTATATTAATAGTAAGTTCAATTCAAAAAATGATTTATTAAAAATTAATTAAGTTTGTTTCCTGAAAACATAAATTTTCAGTAATGATTATAAGTTAGTACTTTAAGAGATATACTTACTAAATTTCTTAGTAAAGTTACTAGTAAATTAGATTCAAAAAATATAAATTTTATTAAAAAGTCAGTAAGTTTGTTTACTAAAAAGGTAAATTTTCATTGATAATTATAACATACTGTTTTTTATAAGCTCAAAAAAGGTAAATTTTTTTAAAAAGTAAGTATGTGTTTGTTTAATGAAAATATAAATTTTCATTAATGACTATAACTGAGTGCTTTAGAAGATATACTTATTAAATTTCTTCGTAAACTTATTTAGTAAGTGCAATTCAAAAAAGATAAATTTTACTAAAAAGTAAGTTTGTTTATTGAAAACATAAATTTTTATTGATGACTATTATTTACTATTTTAGGAGATATATTTACTAAATTTCTTGATAAACTTATCATTACTGATATTAATTATTGTAATACAATATTAGAAATGACGCTAAAAAATTTAATTTTTTATTAAAGACGGTAAAAACCTATTATTGCAGGTTATCTCCTAAGCATTACTATAACTCAAGCATCAGAAAGTATATTCTTAAAAAGACATAAATCCTATAACCACATGTAGACTTTATGAAGAAGGAACCCAAAAAAAAAAAAAAAAAAAAAAGAGGCTCATAGAGCATTGATTTTCAATAACTAGACAGACAAACACATATTGGCGTACTAGGACAAAGAGCTTTTCCATTTCGCTGTAATCCGTTAGGCCGTGTGTTTGTTAGGGCATGTGTGCTCTCTATCATTCATGAAAAGGAAGTGCCCCGAAAACCAACCAAATTACGTTTTCTGATGTTACAACTTACAAGTTAGTTGAAGAATTTTGGTCCACAACTTCTCGATATCTTCAGAAGTTCACGCCCACAAATACCAAGATTTTGAGAAATGGGATTCTACGAAAACAGACAGACAATTAAAGGGACCAACATGCTGTTCAGAGATGAACATAGAGCTTGGCACGATAGTCTGCTGGACATTTGTCTTTTTCCATTAAAAAACAATAGAACCTCATTCATCCAGCATTGCAATTTGGAAGTTCCCAATTCATATAAGAAATCTTACATCATCCAATCTTTATTCGATACGAATAAACAAGAAATATAATATTTTTTTCCCTCGTTTTATTGTCCTTTTCTGGCTAGTCATCCATTGCGGGCTGCCTCTGATAAGCAATTTCCAATCTTCTTGCAAGGAAACTTTACTAAAGAACTACTTCCACAACCTTCTGGACTTATTAATTGCTGAGTGTTGAGATCAACGTTGAGAGAAAGATTAAAGTATCTAATGCATGAGTGGAATTCTAGAAGAAATAGTTGTCCAGTATAAGACATGATGCCTCTAAAAATCATGTTTTGGTCTTTATGGTAGGAGAACGAAAGGGTTGGAGGTTCAAATCAAAGTGTAATATCTCGGACTAAAATGTACTAATAGTGCATAGCTAGCCGGTAGTTTTTCCAACATTTAAGAGAGTATTGCATGCGTTAGTGCAATATGGTGATGTTTTTCTTTATTAATTCTCAGATGTCCTTTTTCTTTATTGCTGATCTAGGAAACCATTGTGAAAATTCTGGGGCAGGTAGATAGGTACAATTGTACTTTTTAAATTGATTGAAGAAGAATAGTGAGAATGAGTCCACTTGCCAACACAAGTTGGCTTAATTGGCAATGACAGGTTACTTTTTTACGAAAAGTAGTGTGTTCGAATCCCAAGTCACTTTTTTTATAAAAGGTCGTGTGTTTAAATTACATTACTAATGTAAGAACTATGTTGGTGGAATGATTTGTAAGAACCTCTATGGTTGTGTTAGATACAAGGGTTGTGTTGATGGCGTTGGACCATCAATCCATGCTGTGAAATGGTGCAAAATTATCAAAAGGCTTTAACTTGCTAGGAGTAGGAGTTGAAAATCTAATCTTTTGCACGGATTGACTATTCCTCGGTCCAGTTCTAGCCTTCCTCCTTTCTGATTGTAGGCGGACTAATGGTGAGGAAGTGGTGGATAAGGAGGTGGAGGAATGA
Organism: Gardenia jasminoides; assembly: GCA_013103745.1. Taxonomy (NCBI): domain Eukaryota; kingdom Viridiplantae; phylum Streptophyta; class Magnoliopsida; order Gentianales; family Rubiaceae; genus Gardenia; species Gardenia jasminoides. The sequence continues at coordinate 5,402,113 of CM023098.1, read as the reverse complement.
TTTGTAAGAACCGCTGTGGTTGTGCTAGATGTGAGAGTTATGCTGGTGGGATGATCTATAAGAACCTCTATGTTTGTATTGGTAGGGTGATCTATAAAAACTTCATTTATGGTCACGGAGGCATGTCCTAACTCATAGTAGTAATCGGAACTGAATCCATCCAAATTTTTTTGTGTCAACAAAAAAAAAAAAAAATCCACTTTCTTTGGATAAAAAAATAGAAAAATGGGTCCTTATGGTTATCACTGAATCTCAGGCAGGTAGCTACATACAATTGTGTTGTATCCGATTCTTGAATTATTATATTTTATTTTTCTTAGTATAATTGAGAGGTTTCAAACCCAAGATCCTTCATATCATCCAACTTATCCCTCCCTCCATTGCTATCTGCAACCGTTCCTAAAAGTTAGTGGTCGTGATTTGGCCAAAAAATAATCATAATAATAATTTGTGAGGACCGAATCACACACTCTACATAGATTTTTACATCATGTGTGCGATCTGTAAAATTTTGTTCTATGTTTACAAATTCTTGAGAGTGAATTACGTTTTAAACAAATAAGATCATATCATGTGTGTTTTAAACAAAACCAGTCTAAACGGTTTTTCTGACAATGATTTGGGCTCGTGTCCCCTTTCGATTATTATATTTGTTATAGTATTTGGTGTAGGATCATATTACATTATTATATTTCGTATATATAAAATATTTTATTTATGTATATCAGTATTTTTATAAATACAATAACATAATGCAGTTGTACATCAAATCATATAAAACAGCCAGTGTAGATCTATATGAAAGCACAACCGGATCTTTCCCAACACAGCTATCCTCCATATACGTTGAAGTGGACTTGACAGCACACAATTCTTCTTTTAAGAATTGTTTTTTCAAGTTTAATCACTGGCCGTTCAAAAAAAAAAAAATCACCTGAGATTTCTGTACTGTCTTTGACTGCGAATTATAATCCATGCGACCAAACCAAACATTAGAGGACACCGAAACCACACAAAATCTTCATGTTGATTGCAGTGCTAATATGCACGTTAAGGAAACTGGTCCCGCCTTTCACGATTTCACATGCTATACAGTGTCCATATCTCCCATCACATTTTAGAATTGGACAGCGAGCATCGTCGTGAAATATTGAGTTTCTGATCGAGAAAGGTAACAAAAATTGGTCCCGCAGTATTTAATGGATGATGATCGGACAAATAAAATTAATCATGAACAATCGGATTAAAAAAATGAGATTAAAAAAAAAAGAAAGAAAAAAGGATCTCGTGAGAATTTGTTATTCCTACAGGTTATCAAATTGAAGCGCCTTTGATTGACTTATTTGCTGGAAGGCTAGAAGGGAGAGAAGAGCAACTAATCTAAGTAATTAACATTTTGAGTTGTCACGATAAACAGAGATTTAATCAACGGTTAAACTACAGAATTTTGAATAGTTATTCTAAAGCTCAAAAGATATTAGAATGGCAAGGAGTTATGGAAAAAATATTTAAAATTAAGTGGTTTTAGTGATATTCTGGTAATACTCTCCTTCCAAAAGTTGGTTATCCTTTATCCTACTATTCTATTAGAAACTCCTTTTCTCTCCTCTCCAACTTCTCTCTACTCCTCATTTTCTTTGAAACCTTCCTCTTCGGGAGGTCTCCCTCTCATAGGTTTCATTTTTTGTTGTTTTCTAATAAAGTCTCTCCTAAATTTCTTAGCGAGAGATCTTGGGTTCTCCTAGAGGTTCTTAATGAAAATTTTCTATTCTCTTGGGAGCTCCTAGTGAGATTTTGTATTACTTTTTCTTATTTTATTGTTTAGATCTAAATTTCCAAATCTAAAATTTCTTTAGATTCTGAGTCTATCTCGACAGATCTCATCATCGTTATTGGAACTTATGATTGTTGATTAGCAGGTCTGACAATTGCACCATGTATAATAGGAGTTACAGTGATTTATTCTATGAGAGGATGACTTTAAAATTTCTTATATTTTCTAGATCTGTTCTTAATTTTTTAGGTCCTTTGTATCTATTAAATTATAGATGTGTCATTTTAGTGCACGTTTTATCTATCATTAGGGAAGCAATGTATATCCATCGTGTTGAATGATTTCCGGCAATCCACTAATGAAATATGCTTTTATCAAAAAAAAAAAGGAAAAAAAAAGTGATATTCTGATAGGAGTTTCACGTAGTCGCTTATTTGAAGAAATTTACGAAAACAAGAAAAAGTTGTTCCTAAAAATTATGCTCATGTCAACGAGTGAGTGAGAAATTGTATATAAAATTATTTTCATTATCAAATGTGTCACATGTTCTGGGACGATATTTGATTGCAGAAAAGTCAAATTTGGGCAATTTAGAATGACAAGTCTATATTTTGTTTTCTGTGGTAGATAATTTTTGATGGAAAAAATTGATTGGGAGTATTGACGTTGAGTTTGATAAGGTTGAAGGAAAATTTACTTTACCTTTTTGGCTCTTAGGTGACAAGGGATGAATTCTTTTTTTTTTTTTTTTTTTCCGTTTTCAGGGTAAAGGATGAAGAATTTATGACTGTGAAAAAGGAAACCGTTATATTGGTGGCAAAAACATATGAGAAATTGAGAATAGTTTAATATCTATACAGCGGAGAGGAATTTGGAAATGTACGTGTTCATTCAATCCAACTTCCCTATCCTATTATTGACATGATATTTTCACTCTTTCATTGTTCCAAAGTTTGAGTTAAGTTGAAGAAAGTTAAACCACTTCCACAATAACTTTCCTTTTTCTACACTGCATTTGTGAAAGTTAACAATTTCAAAGCTACATTCTTATCATACTCTTCACTCATAATGACGAGATGTAACATATGAAAGTGGAAAAGTCAAATTACGTTTCGAAAACTCTTTTTTTCTTTCTTTTTTTTTTTTTTTGGCACTTTCCACTCATAACAAGAAGATTCCTCATTCCATTAATTTATGATAAACAGTTATGGAGGGCCTACTACAACATTATCACTTTCGCATTCTCTCCCTAGTGCTAGAATAATGACACGATTACCATGTTCATTTCTTCAAACGGACAAGACTTGGGAGAAATTGAAAAGTGTGGCCTCGCAAAGCCACTCCAACAAGCTGAGAAAGTAAAGAGCTTTCCAAAATTTCCAATTCCCAAATCTTTCCAATGGCCATGGATAATCATTCTAGAAGCCAAAACCAGAACCAAAGCCAAGATGGTAGTAGCATTCAAGAAACTCATGAAGTAACCGTGGTCATGGTTCCCCTTCCAGCACAAGGCCATCTCAACCAGCTCCTCCATCTCTCCCGCTTCATCTCCTCCTATAACATACCTGTTCACTATGTCGGCACGGCCACTCATACCCGCCAGGCAAGGGTTCGCGTCCAAGGTTGGGATCCTCTTGCAATTTCCAACATCCATTTCCACGAATTTTCAATCCCTTCTCATGAAACTCCTCCTGCCGACCCAAACGCCCCAGCAAGATATCCCATACAGCTCTTACCATCGTTCAATGCATCCATCAAACTTCGCGAGCCTGTTTACGCACTTTTGCAACAACTTGCAGGCATAACAAGAAGATTGGTAGTTATTCATGACTCTCTAATGTCATATGTCATCCAGGATATGGGTTTAATCGCCAGCGCAGAGGCCTACTGCTTTCAATGTATCTCAGCCTTCAGTATGTACACGTTTGTTTGGGAGCGAGAAGGGAAACCTGGACTATCCGAGCCTGAACTACTTGAACCACTCGAAGATCTTCCAACATGGGAAAGCTGCTTCCCCCATGAGCTGACTGACTTTTTTAAATTGCAGCAGGATTTTAAGCCAATTACCTCTGGCTCCCTGTTCAATACTTGTAGAGATATAGACAGTCCATACCTTGACCTCCTTGTTAAATCCAGAAACACCGACTCTGACAAGCAATGGGCTATTGGTCCTCTCAATCCAGTTGAGATGAATGGGCAGAAAAGCTCGAAAAAGAGACACTATTGCATGGATTGGTTGGACAGACAGGCGCCAAACTCGGTCATTTTCATTTCCTTTGGTTCAATAACTTCGGTGTCAGATGAAGAAGCCAAAGAGATCGCAACTGGATTAGATAAAAGCGGCCAAAAATTCATATGGGTACTGAGGGATGCAGATAAAGGAGATGTCTTCCAGGGAGAAGAGAGGAGACCTCAGTTGCCAGAAGGATTTGAAGAGAGAATTGAAGGAAGAGGAATAGTTGTGAGGGATTGGGCGCCCCAACTGGAGATTCTTGGACATTCAGCAACAGGTGGATTCATGAGTCATTGTGGATGGAACTCGTGCATGGAAAGCATTAGCATGGGAGTACCCGTGGCAGCATGGCCTATGCACTCTGACCAGCCCAGAAACGCGATACTACTGGAAAAGGTGCTCAAGATTGGTCTGTCAGTAAGGGATTGGTCGCTGCGAGACGAACTTGTGACATCCATAACTGTTGAAAATGCTGTGAGAAGATTGATGGATTCAGCTGAAGGAGAAGAGATGAGACAAAGGGCAAAAGAATTGAGCAAAGTTGTGAAGCGGTCCGTTATGGAAGGTGGTGCCAGTCGCTTGGAGATGGATTCTTTCATTGCTCATATTCGCAGGTAGATTTTCAGTTCATCCAAATTGTAAGGTTCCTTAATCGGTGGGAATTCCGAGTGATAAAAAGTGTAACTTATTAAGTTAAATCAATTGCAATGAAATTTTCGTTGTGCCGCAGCTGATCAGCTTTCTAATAGTGTTAATTTTGATTGATCAGACACTTGGCTCTCTTGTTCAAAATCTTTGTAGTCCACGACATGATTCAAAGCATAAAGAAACACAAACATCAGTCCTAGGTGGCTAATTTCTAAGAAAAAGGTCAAAAATCAAAATCGTCCGGAAATTAGTGCTCCACGGTACGGGGATACAAAAGTAGGGTCGCCGAAACTTTCAAATGCGGTTTCTCGTTTGTTTTATTTTTGTTTCCAATTTTTTTTCCCTTGTCAGAGGGGATTAAATTTTATAGAGAAACCGCATGGCTGAATTGCGGTTTCTCTAAACATCAAAAATTTTAGCCAAAATTTTTAAAAAAAAAAATTGGAGTGAAACCGCAAAGCTGAGATGCGGTTTCTTCAATCTTGAAGAAACCGCATCTCCCCTTTGCGGTTTCTTCAACTTTTTTAAAAAAAAAATGTTTCAGACCCCTTTGAATTCCACATAAATGTATGTAGGTAGTAAACTACTGCTCCAACGTATTCTACACTGCATTTTTCGGCAATTTTACTATCAGCAAAACAATTACTTGACCACTGCGCCAGAACATGATTGAATCACATCACATTCTATCTGGAGGACCCAAAAACAGAAAAGAAAAAAAAAAAAAGGGAATAGTGTAAATGTACCAGATACTCCGTATGTTTATCTTTATACTAATCCAATTAACTTTTACTCTTAACATTTTGAAACAGTTGTAAGAAAAGGATCAGAGGGCTGTTAGAACAAGATTTCAGATGTGTGGATCTAGCTCCAATAAAAAGAAAAAAAAAAAAGAAAAAAGGCGAACTGGTAGAACATTAAGTATATAATTTTGCACGTATGCACAGAAAGTCAGAGAAATACATTGACGCTCGTATATCTGCAGGACAGATCACTTGTACCCTCTGTCATTGCGAAGTACAGGCACTAAAGTAGGAGTACTTGAACCCATGCATACAAATTTTATGCAGCGGAATTTAGTGCTCAGGGGGGTGGAAAGCGAGAGAGAGAGAGAGAGAGGGAGACGAGAGAATAGTAAACGGAGTTCAAATTGAAGTCATTTGGGGTTGTGGACTCATCAAATATGGGTTACTATAAAGGGAAAGGGCATCATAACACTGATACCCTAGACACATATATGTTGGGAACACGCAAAAAGGAGGCATCAGAGCTATAGACCTTGGAAAATACAAACTTCCATCCCTTTTGTTAAGTCCTAAATTACATGCTTTATTTGTGGACATTTTTCCTAAATTATGGCCTAGATATGATTTTAATTGCCTTATTCTACTCATATTTGGTTTTGGTATTGATTTCAGGTTCTTGAAATTAATTGAAGATTAAAAGCTCTATTTTTGGTGAAAATTCCAGAAGACCTTCAAGGATAGGCCGTAGGCGCGCTACATTGGGCTGTGAAGAAGGAAGTCTGTGGAAGAAATCCTACGCCTGACAATTCCTACCACTGGTGGAAGACTTTATTTATTTTCAATAATTGGTTGAAGACCCTTTTAATTAGGGATTTTTAGTGATTAGTTTCCTTATTTACTTTATTAATGCTTTTTAGGAAAATAGACTCCAATTAGGACTAGGTTTCCTAATTGAATAGGGAAGCTTAGCTTTTTATTTTTGGTCGTCATCTAAGCCGCGAGGAGAGAGGAGGAGGACGACGTATCAGCTTAGGAAAAAAATCTTGATCTCTTCTTTTTTCCTCGATTGGTCTTCTTGGTTGATCAGGGGACAAAGAAAACTTCTTAGCAATAGTATTGTCTTTCGTTGTTTTTGCTTTTGATTGGTCAAAACGCAAGAAGACAAAAGTGAACAATTGGTGGCTGATTTCATTGTTCCGTTGACTTGGAAGTTCCATTTTTCAATTTGCTATTTTCGTCTCTTTTTCGTTACTTCCATGGTTGAAAGATTCTCAAACAATTGTTGGATGAAATTCTCCATGAGGAGCGGCTAGAACCCTAATCTACTCAAAGGGCAACTCGAAGGCGCGGTCCAGGAAATTTGTGAGATCTAATCGAATTTCTACCCTTTCTTTTAATTTGTTACTATTCGTACGCTTTCATTTAATTGATTGAGGGTTACCGCTAATTGAGTATCGTGGCTGGTATTTGAATTAACCTAATAGCCTACTGTCAAATTAACTAATTGAATACGTAATCGTTCATTTAGTTAATTACAAGTGACGACCACCATAAATGGCTTATGTTGGGGAAACGTATGATCTAGCTTAAATGGACCCTCTTAGCGTGTTCATTGGTTAGGGTTGGGTTTTTCTAACTTTTAATGCAATTGGATAGTTAAATTCCTATGGTCGTACCTAGGGTTGTTATCTGGTTAGGGAAGCAGTCAACGGTCGTACCTTGGCTGTCGAAAAAGTAAGGAAAGACTGGTTGTCAGAGCTTGTTGATAACTATAACTAACCTAGTGACGGATGATTGAATTATTCATGCATCAATGATCGAATGATTGGACTGTGCCTGAGAAGTTGTTCCTTTGGGTAGAAATTTCACTACTTGCATTTTTACTAAATTACTCTCTGTCTTTCTTTGGTGATTTATTTATTTAGTATTCTCAATTTCATTTTCTGAGTTTATTTATTTTATTTCTAGTTCTATCACATCCAAACCCCCCATTTTCCCTAACTCGAAAGAAACAATTTTCTACCCGTTCCCTGAGGAGACGACCCTACTTGCCACTTTTACAAAATAATTTAATTCTCTGGTTAATTTCTGGTATATTGGATTAAGTAAACTCCTTGGAATCAGGGTGAAGCTAGTAACCCATTGCACATCCGGAGTCCTTGATCCAGTGTCAGATTTAACTCGGGAGTATTCCTGTGGACAGTTAGGTTTTAATAATTATTATTGTACAGGTTCGCACTGCCAATTTTACGCTGTCGGGCCGGTGTTTTGCTAATTTGTTTCTTTTTGGGTTATTTGTTTATTTTGATATTTGTGCTGTTAGTTTATGCCACGCTTCTTCTCGCATGTGTGAGTTGACTTACGATCCCGAGGTGAGAAAGACTGAGACTAAGAAAGGAGACCAGGGAGCAATGAGAAGAAATTTTGGCCACTATATTCTGGGAATCCCAATTGCCAGAATCTCCAACTAATCAATCGAGTGATTCCGAAGAAGAAGAAATGAACATGGCCAACGCTCCTAGAACACTAAGAGAATTGGCTGCTCCGGATCTCACTCAGCAGCCCCTGTGCATTACATTTCCATCTCTGGCTGAGAATACTTCATTCGAGTTGAAATCTGGGCTAATCCATCTTTTGCCCACATACCATGGTTTGTCTGGTGAAGAACCCCACAAACACATTCAAGAATTTGAAGTGATATGTTCCAGTATGAAGCCTCCTGGGGTCACTGAAGAACAGATTAAACTCAGAGCATTCCCTTTCTCCCTCAAAGATGGAGCAAAAGATTGGCTGTACTATTTACCCGCAGGTAGTATCACAACCAGGCTCAATTAAAAGAAGTTCTTGAGAAATATTTTCCGCATCCCGGGCTGCAAGTTTAAGAAAGGAGATATGCGATAAACAATACCAGGGAAGTTTTATACGACTATTGGGAAAGGTTCAACAAGTTGTGCACTAGATGCCCGCAGATCAAATTAGTGAACAACCAAGATCCAATACTTTATGAAGGACTTCAATCATCTGACAGGACAGCCATTGATGCTGCCAGAGGGGGAGCACTGGTAAATAAAACACCAAGGGAAGCTTGGAATCTCATTGAGGAAATGGCAGAAAATTCTCAGACAATTTGGTGCCGTGGAAACTAACCCCACCCGTAGAGTCAATGAAATAGAATCTCATCTGTTCAACAACAGTTGTCCGAGTTAACATCCGCCATTCGACAACCGCTACGGGTCGCACTCAAGTAAAGGTCTGTGGGATCTGCATACAACACCGCCACTCATGCATGCCCTACTTTGCAAGAAGAGGGAGTAGAACAAAGCTAACATGGTGGAGGATTCGTCCCGTAGGCAATATGATCCATACTCCAGCACATATAATCCGTGTGGCGAGACCACCCCAATTTCAGCTACGGAACAAACCTCAAAACTCATTTGTGAACCGTCCCCCAGGATTTCAGCAGCCTATCAAGCAAAATCCCAACCTTCATCTACAAATCCTGGAAGCTCTTTAGAGGATATTGTAAAGAATTTAGCCACTGGCACCGCTCAACTTCAGAGCACTACCCAGCCAACAGAGACTAGGGGTATGAAAAATTTGAGACTCAAATAAGCCACATGGCTACGGCAATCAACCGACTGGAGTCTCACGTTTTTGGGAAATTGCCATCACAACTGAGGCTAATCCCAAAATGTCGCCATGACATTGAGAAGTGGTAGAGAGGTGGAAGGGCCAAAGTCAAAGGAGCAAAAAGCAAAATGAAGAAGAGATTGAAAAGGAGATAGAAGAGGAGGGACACACTCCCATTGTGGCCCAAGGTAACCTCTAATCCTTCAATTCCGGTTAAATCTAATTTACCTCCTTTTCCTTGTAGGTTGGAGAAGACGAAAAAGGCAGAAAAGGAGAAAGAAATCTTGGACGTGTTTCGGAGAATAGAGATTAACATCCCCTTACTGGATGCAATCAAGCAGGTACCAAAGTATGCAAAATTTTTGAAGGACTTGTGCACTAATAAAAGGAAGCTAAGGGGTGATGAAAGAGTGGTTGTGGGAGAAAGCGTGTCACTGTACTCGAGGAAGCTCCCACCCAAGTGTGGGATCCGTGTATGTTCACAATCCCCTGTAAAATAGGAGATACCATGATTAGGAGAGCAATGCTAGATTTAGGGGCTTCAATTAATGTGATGCCTAAAACCATTTATACCTCCCTAAATCTTGGGCCACTTAAGGAGACTGGCATCATCATTCAACTAGCAGACCGTACTAATGCTTATCCTGAGGGGTTAGTTGAAGATGTTTTGGTGCAAGTTAATGAGCTTATATTTCCAGCAGATTTTTATGTCCTAGATATGGGAGATGAAAGAGCATTAAATCCGCTTCATTTTGTTAGGTCGGCCTTTTCTAAGCACTGCTAGGACCAAAATAGATGTGAATGAGGGTACTTTATCAATGGAATTTGATGGGGCAACTGTACATTTTAATATCTTTGATGCAAATGAAGCACCAAAGAATCTAACCTCGCTTTTGCTTTAAGTGTTATTGAGCCCCTTGTACAGGAAACTCTTGAATTAGATGGAAAAGATGCATTAGAGGTGGCATTAACCAAGAATTTGGACTTGGGAGAACCTCCTGAGATGGAGATCAGTGAGGAGTTGTGCCATGTGCTTGAGGCCTTGCATTCACTCCCACCTATTTCCTCAAGGTATGAAGTAACTTCTCTTTTTATACCAGAAATCCAACAAAAATTGTTGCCTTCTGTTGTGCAGGCACCAGAGTTAGAGCTCAAACCTCTCCCGAGTCATTTGAAGTATGCCTTTCTTGGAGATAAGGAGACACTTCCAGTTATTATTTCTTCACAATTATCGCCAAGTCAAGAGGAGAAGTTAGTGCGCCTCCTTAGAGATCATAAAGAGGCAATTGGGTGGAGCATAGCAGACATAAAGGGCATCAGTCCATCCTTGTGCATGCATCAAATACGGCTTGAGGTTGATGCAAAGCCGGTAAGGCAAGCTCAACGAAGATTGAACCCACTTATGATGGAAGTGGTTAAAAAGGAAATACTTAAACTCCTGGAGGTGGGTATCATATTTGCTATCTCGGACAGCCCATGGGTGAGCCCAGTCCAAGTGGTCCCGAAAAAGGCGGGAGTAACTGTAGAGGAGAACCAAGAAGGAGAAATGATCCCTGTCAGGAAGCCTACAGGATGGCGTCAATGCATAGACTACAGAAAATTAAATGCCGTCACAAACAAGGACCATTTCCCTCTCCCTTTTATTGATCAAATGATAGAGAGATTGGCTGGCCGTGTTTACTATTGCTTCCTTGATGGTTTTTCAGGTTACTTCCAAATTGCCATTGCACCAGAAGACCAAGAAAAGACCACGTTCACATGCCCATTCGGTACTTTTGCTTACCGGAGGATGCCATTCGGTCTCTGTAATGCACCAGCAACGTTTCAAAGGTGTATGGTAAGTATTTTCTCTGAATACGTGGAAAAGATTATTGAGGTGTTCATGGATGATTTTAGTGTATATGGGAATAGTTTTGAAGAATGTCTTGATAATCTAGCTCTAATTTTGAAAAGGTGCATGGAAACGAATTTGGTTCTTAATTGGGAAAAATGCCACTTTATGGTGGATCATGGTATTGTCCTAGGGCATGTTGTGTCGGCTAAGGGAATAGAAGTAGATAAAGCAAAAATAGATATTATTTCTGCTTTACCTTACCCCGTAAGTGTACCGGGGAGGTACGTTCTTTTGGGTCATGCAGGATTTTATAGAAGATTCATCAAAGACTTTTCAAAAGTTGGAGCACCCCTGTTCAAGTTATTGCAAAAGGACATACCGTTCGACTTCACCAACGAATGCAAGGTGGCGTTTGATAAATTGAAAGAGTCATTGACATCGCCACCCATCATTCAACCACCAGACTGGAACCTCCCATTCGAAATAATGTGCGACGCAAGTGATTATGCAGTGGGAGCAGTCTTGGGACAAAGAATTGGCAAGGCAGCACATGCGATCTATTATGCATCCAAGGCCCTGAATGGAGCTCAGCTTAATTACTCTACAACTGAGAAAGAATTATTAGCTGTTGTTTTTGCACTAGAAAAATTTAGGTCTTATTTATTGGGTGCAAAAGTAATAATTTTTTCTGATCATGCAGCCTTGAGATACTTGTTGACAAAGAAGGATGCAAAGCCACGACTCATCCGATGGATTCTGCTCCTACAGGAGTTTGATTTGGAGATAAAGGATAAAAGTGGGGCAGAAAACCTAGTAGCGGATCACTTGAGTCGTTTGCTTACAAATACAGAGGACCCACCGTTGAGAGAGGCGTTTCCTGAAGAGCAATTACTTGCCATTAATTCGTCTACGCCTTGGTATGCTGATATTGTAAATTTTATAGTCACTAATCAATCACCTGCAGGTTGGCCAAAGGCTAAGAGGGATAAACTGAGGAGTGATGCCAAGTATTTTGTTTGGGATGACCCCTATCTTTGGAAGTCATGCGCTGATCAAGTGATGTAGATGAAGTCGAATTCAATTCCATTTTAACTTTTGTCACTCTTATGCATGTGGTGGCCATTTTGGCCTAAACGAACTGCTGTAAGGTGTTAGAAAGTGGTTTCTGGCCTACCCTCTTTAAAGATGCTTACGTGTTTTGCAAGTCATGTGATAGATGTCAACGGGTAGGTAATATATCCCGTAGAGACCAAATGCCCTGCACTCCATATTATTTTGTGAAGTTTTGATGTTTGGGGTATTGACTTCATGGGTCCTTTTCCCTCATCTTATGGTTTTTTATATATTTTATTGGCTGTTGACTACGTGTCCAAATGGGTGGAGGCCAAAGCCACCCGGACTAATGATTCTAAAGTAGTTGCAGATTTCGTGAAAAGCCATATTTTTGTTCGCTTTGGAATGCCAAGGGCCATGATTAGCGATAGAGGAAAGCATTTCTGTAACCGGGTAATTGCAGCTTTGCTCCGTCGGTATGGAATAAATCATAAAGTTTCCACCTCATATCATCCACAGACCAATGGACAAGCGGAGATTTCAAATAGAGAAGTCAAATCAATCTTGGAGAAAATGGTCCGCCCCGATCGGAAGGATTGGAGCTTGAGGTTGGAAGATGCACTCTGGGCGTACAGGACCGCTTATAAGACACCTATTGGGATGTCTCCCTATAGGTTGGTGTTTGGTAAACCGTGCCATCTCCCTGTCGAATATGAGCACAAAGCATTTTGGGCTATTAAACAGTGCAACATGCATCTCGAGGGTGCTGGGGACAATAGAAAACTCCAATTACAGGAATTAGAGGAGTTAAGGAATGAGGCCTATGAGAATGCATGGATTTACAAGGAGAGGAGCAAAGTTTTTCATGACCAACAGATTTCAAGAAAAAAATTTGAAGTGGGACAAAAAGTGCTTCTGTATCACTCAAGACTCAAACTTTTTCCTGGTAAGTTGCGTTCTCGTTGGATTGGTCCATTTGTCGTCTCTAATGTTTTTCATTTTGGTGCAGTGGAAATTCACAGTTTGAAGACTGACAAGAAGTTTGTGGTTAATGGTCACCGCCTCAAGCCTTATTATGAAGGTTACAATGTTGAGGAAGTGGAGATTATCACTCTTGAAGATCCTAATTTTACAACTTGAGAGCTTTCGTGAGGTCTAGCCAAAGACGTTAAAGAAAGGCGCTACTTGGGAGGCAACCCAAGCATTTTTCCATTTTTCGTTATTTTGTTTTGTTGAGCTTTGATTAGTCCATCCTTTAACTTTTTATTTCTTAGAATCTTTCATTTTCTTGTTTTAACAGAAATTTTGTGTTTGTAGGCCTTGGATGTGTGTGCAAAATTTTGGTGCAGTAAAGTTTTTCGTTTGGCTTGGACAGAAGACTTTCACAGTTAGGGCGTGCCTTGGTTGTAAGGAGGGAAGTCTTCTGGTCACATTTTCGTCTACACAACATTTTTGGTCAGAAGACTCTCCACGTTATGGCGTGCCTTGGCTGTAATCCTGGCGGTCTTCTGCCCAAGTGTTCATTAAAAAAAATAAAAAAAATAAAAAAAATGCAAGAGCTGGTCAGAAGACTCTCCTCGTTATGGCGCGCCTTGGCTATAATCTTGGAAGTCTTCTGCCCAAGACCAAGTGTTTAAAAAAAAAAAAAAATCAGAAGACCTACACGCTTTTTCCTTTCCTTTTTGGTCTCTGTTTTGTTTTCCTTCTTTTTCTTTCTCTTTCCTTTTCCGCCGCTCCCATCTTCTTCTTCCTTGTTTTCTTTTGTTTTCTTTTCCCATTTGTTTTGGTTTGCTCAGTCTCGCTGTCGACACCAGGTCACCACCATCGGCCTCCATTGTTCTTTGTCAGCCGTCGGCGTCGCCGACCTCTTGGAGCTCTTTTGTCACCCATCGGCTTCATTGTCTTCTGTTGCTTGTTTTTCCATGACTTTGTGGTCCATCGCTGGTTCCGTTGTCCCTTTCAGCTCAGGTCTGCTTTCCACCATTGCCAGCGTCAGCTTTGTTGTAAAGCTCCTTTTTGCTCAGGGTCCGATATCACTCCTCATTCAGCTTTGCTTTCTTTGCCGCTGCCTCCCGTCCTTCGCTTTTCTTTCATTGATCTTTGCCATTTACCACTTCATTGCTTTGCTCGCTTTCCCATCGGTGACACTCCATAACTCCCTCTCCGATTTCTCCGCTGCTGTTCCTCCGTTCTCCTACGCAAATTGGCACGCGAATTTCCTACGCTGCTGTTCTTCACCGTCGCCCCTGCTTCATCTTTGGCACGCAAATTGGCCACTACTGCTAGTGGCTCAGGTTTAATTTCTCGTTCTCAACTTCATAGCTGAGGCCAGATTAGCTCTAAGTTTAGGCGATGCGGATTTTACTTTCTTATTGTCATGGTCACCTATTGATTTGAATGCATAGTTGCGGGTTGTGTGATGTTTCGTGGAATTACCTTGCTTACCATAGTTGGTCAGTGATACTATTAGTGATTTCTGGTGTATTTTCTGGGTACTGTTGGCCTGTTACACTTGTTGAGTTGTTGATTTTCCTGGGCAATTCGTTGGTGCATTTTGCTTTCTGTGGTTTTCACTGGGTGTTTGTGGACTCTTCTGTGAGCCTTGGGATTTTGCTAACCTAGCCATGGCTAAAGCTAAACAAAAGTCTTCGAAAAAAGGAAAAGCCCCAATCAAATTAGAGTCCCCTCCTTCTAGGCCTAAACCATCACCACCTTCGGGAGCTACTACTTCTCGGCCTAGAAAACGTTCTTGGTTAGGCTTACCTACCGGGTTTCTGCCCCATGATGGCATTCATGTGGGAGCGTCTCTTGAGGGTTGGTTGAGCAACCTCGTTTTGAGCGATTAGGGGCCCATTTGCTGCTTGTAAGTGCATCCATCCTGCCACTGCTGCTAAGTTAAAGGTCGATGATGAAGTTTTTCAATTATTCTCTAATATTGGTTGGGAGAGATTTCTGGCGGCCGATGGTCCTACCCACTCTGAATTGTCATGGGAATTTTACTCCACTTTTCAGTTTGTTCGACCCCCTAATTGCACTTTGGATACCCCTGGTGTGATTAAATTTCGCTTAATGGGTCACGTGTGTCATTTATCTATTACTGAATTTAATGTGCTATTGGGATTTGTGGAGGAAACTGAGGTTACATCCGAGGCCTATCTTACCTGTGCTTGTGATTATGTGAAGCCCTTTGTTTCTGACTATATTGACATTTGGAGGGAGTGGTCCATTGATAAGCTGGTGTACAACCCTAGCAAAACTAAGGCTTACTTTTTGAAGGATCCTGTTTTGAGATTGATTCAACGGCTTCTAGCTTATACATTCTCTGGCCGACGGGACAACTCTGGCACCCTTACCAAGACTGAATTCTATTTCTTGTGGTGCATGGTCAACAAAGAGAGGCTCAATTTTGGGTGTTGGGTCGCTTCTCAAATCCAGACAGTCATCTCTCGGCCTAATAAACCATTAATTCTGGGCTCTGTCATTACATATTTGGCTGATCAAATGATTCAACTTGGCATTGCAACCCGTGCTGAAAAGCCAAAACATGTGGCTTGTTTGGTACTGCCCTCAGGCGTTGATTGCTTGGAGCGAATGGGCATCATCCGGTGCGTCAACGGTGAGTGTCACTTTGCACCCCCTGGTGAGCCGGTACCCCGTACTTCCACTCCTATCGTGGCTTCTCCGGATGTTGGCCCTTCCACTCCTCCTGATGAGGCCGGTCCTTCCTCTACTACCCCTCCACCATTTTCTGTGGATGCCCGTCTTCGTCGCATGGAGGAGCAGCTTCATCGCATGGATGGTCGTTTGGAGGCTATTGAGCTCCAGCTATCTCGCATGGCAGGGACTATGGAGGCTTTCTTTGAGTCTATGAGGTCCCTACCTATCATTCCTTCCCGGCCCTAGCCTCGCTTCTTGAGTCCTCGTTCCTTCTATTCTCTTTTCCATTGAGGACAATGTCGGTGTTTAGGTGTGGGGGATTAGTTTGGCTTTGATAGCTTTGATAACTCTTATTTTAATTTTTCGTGGTTTTGTTTTCAACTTCAGTTTCTATTTTTGTTCATTTTGATTTTCTCTAGTTGCTTGTTGGTGTTGTCTTCCTATGATGAATGTGTATTTTGTGGTTAAATTGCGATCAAGAGTAGTATAATGGAAATGGCATGAATATTCCATTATTTACTTGCAATTGAGTTGAAAAAGGGATGTTCTTGACATATATAGCCATTTGTGAGCTTTTGAGCTTAAATCATTATTCAAATGTTGCTTTGCATTTGTTTTTGAGTGTAATTATCGCACCTAGTTAGATCATTCTAGAACTTGCTATGATATACATGTCGAGGCCACATTATTGAATTTGGTGCAAGGATATGATAAGGGCAATTAGGATTTACCCTTTTTGGCTTTCTAAAAAACCCACCTTGAATTTATTTTCCCCTAGTTGACCGAGTTGGACCTTAAACCTTTTCTTTGTTCAAAACACATTTTTATCACCCTTTAACTTTTTTGTTCTAAACCTCTTTGTTTGAACCTTATGTCAAAGAAGTGACTTAATGTTTTTGTTTGTATGAGGATATCACGAGTAATGAAGGCGATTGTACTCCTAGTTAGCAAGTGCTTTTATGTTCATATGTTATTAGTGTTTTCTTTGAAAAAAAAAAAAAAAAAAAGAAAAAAATTGAAAAAAAAAACAAAAAGAGAAAAACAAACGAGAAAAAAAAAAAGAGAAAAAAATGGGTGAAGCACGTAAAAAAAAAAAGTGCTTTGATAGTGGGACTAATCTTTTTGTTTTGTATGCACTTGCTATGCTCGAGAAGTTGTCGTCGTGTTTAAGAGCCAAATATGTGAGTGAAGATGATATCTAAATTCATGCAAGAGACATTTTGGAATTTTCTTTGATATTTATGAGCCTAAATTACCTTTTTGTCCAACCTTTGCCCTAAGCCCCGTTACAACCTTTATCAAAGACCCTTTGATTCTTGCATTTGAATTCATATTCAGTGGTGGAGATGTGATAGATTAGCAAGCTTATGGTAATTTCTTTCTATGGTGTTGATTTGAGTGAACGTGTCCCTATTAAAAATTTCGAGTGCTGAGTGCATACACTATTACCTATGTGAGGACTGTCAAGTCTTGAATACCCTGATTTTGATAAGATTGTCAAGGAAATGTGGATTATTTGTGCTATGATATTATGCTATTCTATGATTGATTTTGACTTTTGAGTTTTTGAATGCTTGAGGGCAAGCATTGTTTAGGTGTGGGGGAATTTGTTAAGTCCTAAATTACATGCTTTATTTGTGGACATTTTCCCTAAATTATGGCCTAGATATGATTTTAATTGCCTTATTCTACTCATATTTGGTTTTGGTATTGATTTCAGGTTCTTGAAATTAATTGAAGATTAAAAGCTCTATTTTTGGTGAAAATTCCAGAAGACCTTCAAGGATAGGCCGTAGGCGCGCTACATTGGGCTGTGAAGAAGGAAGTCTGTGGAAGAAATCCTACGCCTGACAATTCCTACCACTGGTGGAAGACTTTATTTATTTTCAATAATTGGTTGAAGACCCTTTTAATTAGGGATTTTTAGTGATTAGTTTCCTTATTTACTTTATTAATGCTTTTAGAAAATAGACTCCAATTAGGGACTAGGTTTCTAATTGAATAGGAAGCTTAGCTTTTATTTTGGTCATCTAAGCCGAGGAGAGAGGAGGAGGACGACGCTTAGGAAAAAAAACTTGATCTCTTCTTGTTTCCTCGGTTGGTCTTCTTGGTTGATCAGGGGACAAAGAAAACTTCTTAGCAATAGTATTGTCTTTCGTTGTTTTTGCTTTTGATTGGTCAAAACGCAAGAAGACAAAAGTGAACAATTGGTGGCTGATTTCATTGTTCCGTTGACTTGGAAGTTCCATTTTTCAATTTGCTATTTTCGTCTCTTTTTCGTTACTTCCATGGTTGAAAGATTCTCAAACAATTGTTGGATGAAATTCTCCATGAGGAGCGGCTAGAACCCTAATCTACTCAAAGGGCAACTCGAAGGCGCGGTCCAGGAAATTTGTGAGATCTAATCGAATTTCTACCCTTTCTTTTAATTTGTTACTATTCGTACGTTTTCTGGCTTAATTGATTGAGGGTTACTTCGTTAATTGAGTATCGTGGCCAGGTATTTGAATTAACCTAATAGCCTACTGTCAAATTAACTAATTGAATACGTAATCGTTCATTTAGTTAATTACAAGTGACCACCATAAATGGCTTATGTTGGGAAGCGTATGATCTAGCTTAAATGGACCCCTCTTAGCGTGTTCATTGGTTAGGGTTGGGTTTTTCTAACTTTTAATGCAATTGGATAGTTAAATTCCTATGGTCGTACCTAGGGTTGTTATCCGTTAGGGAAGCGTACCAACGGTCGTACTTGGTCGTCGAAAAGTAAGGAAAGACGGTTGTCGAGCTTGTTGATAACTATAACTAACCTAGTGACTGATGATTGAATTATTCATGCATCAATGATCGAATGATTGGGTACTGCAGAAGTTGTTCCTTTGGGTAGAAATTTCACTACTTGCATTTTTACTAAATTACTCTCTGTCTTTCTTTGGTGATTTATTTATTTAGTATTCTCAATTTCATTTTCTGAGTTTATTTATTTTATTTCTAGTTCTATCACATCCAAACCCCCCATTTTCCTGTAACTCGGAAAGAAACAATTTTCTACCCGTTCCCTGAGGAGACGACCCTACTTGCCACTTTTACAAAATAATTTAATTCTCTGGTTAATTTCTGGTATATTGGATTAAGTAAACTCCTTGGAATCGGTGAAGCTAGTAACCCATTGCACATCCGAGTCCTGATCCGGTCGATTTAACTCGGGAGTATTCCCGTGGATGCTTAGGTTTTAATAATTATTATTGTATGTTCGCACTGCCACCTTTTCCATATGCACAGACCAATATTCTACCTACAACCATTCGTTTTACTAAGCAATGAGTACCACAGAAATAGAACGTGGAGATGCCAATTTTTTTTTTAAAAAAGTTGAAGAAACCGCAAAGGGGATATGCGGTTTCTTCAGGATTGAAGAAACCGCATCTCAGCTTTGCGGTTTCACTCCAATTTTTTTTAAAAAAAATTTTGGCTAAAATTTTTGATGTTTAGAGAAACCGCAATTCAGCCATGCGGTTTCTCTATAAAATTTAATCCCCCTCTGACAAGGGAAAAAAAATTGGAAACAAAAATAAAACAAACGAGAAACCGTATTTGAAAGTTTCGGCGACCCTACTTTTGTACCCCCGTACCGTGGAGCACTAATTTCCGGACGATTTTGATTTTTGACCTTTTTCTTAGAAATTAGCCGTCCTAGGTAGAAGCACTTTAATGTTTGCCTTTTGGCCTTGTCCTTGGTACTGTGTTAATTTGATGAACTTATTTTATTCGGTCATTGTCAGAAAATTGTCATCCAAGTAGTCATCCTCTTAAATCCCTTTAGTTGTTTACGTTATGTTGGGTTTGTTTGGTACAGCCCATTTGGTGGGCCGAACAAACAAAACCCAAAACCCATCACATTTTGGTTTTCCTAATCTATACTTCTTTTTTTTTTTTTTCTGAAACGTCAAGAAGTGTATACATATGAAAACCAACTATACAGAGATAGAGCAACGGCTCTAAAGGAGTACAAAAGGGCAATTACGCCATAGCTAACAAATAAGGTGACGAGCATCTTGAGGAAAAACCCATTCCTCATCTAAACCAGCACTAAAGGCTAAATAACAAAAAAGGTCACTATTACACTTCAGATCATCACTCGTATAGAATGAGCAGGTATGAAACATGGAGCCTAAGTCCTTGATGTCCTCAACAACAGTAGCCAAACTGATGTCTTTAACTTTAGCAGATAGAATGTATTTGAGAAGTTTGCTTGAAAGAACACGAACCTGAATATTAGACCACTGTTTCTGCCTTGCTTTAGCAAGAACCAGCCTAACAGCCATGGCATAGTCTAATAGGTGATTTCCTAAGCTTCTTTCTCTCAAGGTCCAAACTTGTGAGACTGAGTTGTTTTGCTCCCAAACCAGTACCCCTACACCAACCCAACCCGCCTCAAGAAGCTGCTTTATCTCTATCTGAATATTGATCACATCACTCCCATCAAGAAGGTCGGTTGCTCACCGGCTTCTCACGCTTTCAGCTCGCCGCACTAAGTCGGAGCTGGAATTTGAGTGTGTTCTAACCACTCTCGGTGTGCTTGTTGAACTATCTTCAGGGGGTGCTTTTGCTTCTTCTCAAATTCCTACTGGTTTCTAGCCTTCCATAACTGCCATAAGATGTAACCAGTCAGAGCTAAATGATCTGAACCCTCGGCTCTACCAGAAGCCTCCATAATCGTCCACCACCACTGGTTAAAATTACCCCTCAAGTCTATAACACCATCCCACTGAACTGGAGCTAATTTCCAGACTTGCTGTGCCACAGTGCAATGAAACATAACATGTTCAACGGTCTCCACATGTTCCCCGCAAGCTTTGCAAAAAGGATGCCCTAGTCTAGTTCTGTTGACAATTTTCTCTCTAACAGGCAAAATTCCAACTAAACATTTCCACAAAAAATGCTTGATCTTTTCCTTTACCTTTAGTTTCCAAACCTTCTTCCAACCAGAGTTACCTGACCAACTGGTTCCTATTCTGTCAATGGCTTCTACCAGCTTGCCCTGAGAAGTACCACTACAACATAACCTCTTATACCCAGATTTCACAGTATATTCTCCATTCCCACTGAAGGGCCAAAAGTGAGAATCACCTCTTCCAGACAAGCTGATTGGAATTTTTAAAATTTTCTGGGCATCTTGCATATTGAATGTTCTGAAAATCAGAGTTGAATTCCATCTAAAACCACTGATAATGTCTTCAACCTTCTCCAAACCACAGCCCTTAGGTTTAGCTGTTGTTACAAAGCCCGTAGAACTCTCAAGAATCCAACAATCCGACCAAATGTTTGTACTCTTCCCATTCCCCACCTTCCTCCTTGTCCCCTCTGCAATCAGGTCTCTAGCCCAAGACAAACTTTGCCAAATCCATGATGCATTATGGGGCACTTTACACTTGAGAATAGAATCCTGCGGGTAGTATTTGGCCTTAAGCACTCTGCTCACTAGAAGGTTAGGGCTCGTTATAAGCCTCCACACTTGTTTCGCCAACATTGCTTTGTTAAAAATCTGGATATCCTTAAAACCTATCCCTCCTTGATTCTTCCCTTGAGACATTCTCTCCCAAGAACACCAATGCATCTTTTTTTTTCCCTCTGACTCCCCCCACCAAAAGTTGGCCATCACAGCACACATCTCCTTGCAAACCTTCTTAGGAATCCTAAAACAAGACATAGAGTAAATGGGCATGGCCGTGGAGATAGCCTTTAACATCACCTCCTTCCCCGCCTGGCTCAAGAGCTTAGATTTCCAGTTGTTGATTCTTTTACTAATACCTTCTTTGATAAAGCCAAACACTTGACTTTTAGACCTTGTAATCACCATGGGAAGACCCAAGTACTTTCCTTGCGCAGCTTCACGGATTTTGCCCAGGAAATCAGCCAGCTGATCCTTGTTCTCCTGCTGTAGATTTTTGCTAAAGAAAACTGAAGATTTGTCCAAATTGATCACCTGCCCCAAACCTTCTCCATACATCTCCAAAATCTTCATCACTTCCTCAGCTTGTTCCTTATTCGCCTTGCAAAAAATTAGGGAGTCATCTGCAAAAAAGATGTGAGTTATACTAGGAGCATGTCTACTAATTCTATACTCGATTAGATATTTTGGTTTCCTCAAATCTTATAAATTGGAAGAGGACAGACTCACGCAAGACACAATCTTCAAAGAAGTTTGAGCCGCCTTTTTCCTTTGAGAAATGAAGAGAGAAGTTGAAAAGAAAAACTTGGAGAGAGAAAGAGTTTTGCTATTTCTTGATTTCAATCGGATGGCGATTTGAAACCTGTTTGAAATGAAATTTTACCTACACGATCCTCTCACCAATCTCTACTCATCTACCGGTGTCGATTTTGGATTTTCTATTCGTGTGGTAACATCCTTCCAAACCCACTTGACAGTTGTAATTTTTAGGAGAAATTATTTTAGATTTACTTGGTTGATGTTGGCGATGTTTCTATCGTTCGGATGTTCTGAATAGACCTATGTATGCCCATTATTATTGTGATAGTGGAGATTTTTGATTGGATTAGATCCTGTAGTTTTTTCCGATTTGAGTTTTCCATGTAAAATTCTTGGTGTCCTGTGCCATTAATTTTTATTTTTACTATTATAATTGATATCGTTGTTTGGTGATTTTGGTTTAGTCCAATTTTAATTAGTAATTGGGGAAAGAGTCTTGGGATAACTCTGATATTTTTTTGCCTACACCAGTACCCCTTTCCCAACACATTATCTAAAAAGCATTTAGATTATTTTAATTTAATTATTGGTAAATTACAAACCAAATTATCCATTAAACAATTCAAGCAACTAGAACGATATAGATGGATTTCAAATTCATCAAATTACTCAATTCAAACGAGGTCTAATGAAAGAATATATGCGTCTAATAGTCGTATAATTTGGCTTGTTAAATTTAATAATGTTGTTTCGTCGTAATTTCCTACCTATTAAAACATACAAGTCCTATAACCACAATACCACATGCAGACTTTTATGCTGCCAAACGGAATTTGGCTTTTTAAGAAGAGGAAACCCAAAAAAAAAAGGATTTGCTCATCGAACCTTGACTTTCAATAAGCAGACAAACATACATAGGAGTAGCAGGACAAAAAGCTTTTCCATTTTGCTGTAAATTGTCTAAGCCGTGTGTGCTCTCTGTCATTCATGAAAAGGAGGTACCCCAAAAACTAGGGCTGTCAATGGGTCGGGTCGCTAGTTTTTCTCGGATTCGGAACTAGGTATAGTTCCGTTTATCCGGACCCGGATCTGGATCCATTTTTTCTAATAAAAAACGGGTCGGGTATGGAATATGGAATTCTGACCCGAATCCGATTAAATAAATTAATAAATATAAATATATATACATCTTAATATTATTACATCTATAATATTAATATTCTTACATTTATTAAAATATATAATACATATTATAAATATATGTATATTAATACTCTCACAAGTATAAAATATTTATATATATTAATACTTTTACAATTATAAAATATATATACATATTAAAATATATATATAATTATTTTTTACTGGGTAGATCCGACCCAGATCCGGACCCGATCGGACCCGGATCCAGATCCGTTACTATTGGACCCGCCGGGTCCACGGGCCGGATCCGGAACAATGACTTGTAAACGGGTTCGGGTCCGGAATATCCAATTCTGGCCCGAATCCGACCTGTTTACAGCCCTACCAAAAACCAATCAAATTGCCTTTTCTGACACCGTAACCTTTTTTGAATTTCGGTCCACAACTTCTCAATATCTTTAGTCCACCCCTTTAATTTTTTTGAAACTGTAAAATAACCCGTTTAAGTTTCAAAAATTTTAGTATTGTCTCACTCTTCCCCATCCCGGTCCCCGAATTTTGACAGTATACGCCCTCAAACCTTGAGACTGTCCCCCAAAAGCAATGGAATTTTTTACAACTGCCCTCAATATTTTCACAATGGAACCTTGAAATAAAATATATAATAGGAATATGCTACCTTTTTCCTTTCTAATAAATGTTACTATTTACTTAATATTGAACTTTTCCTAATGTTAAATCATGTGAATTACAAGTGAATGAAATATTCATTTGACAGCTCGATTGTGTATCAAATATTCACTTGCTGTACATATTAGAATTTGAATATTATATTCTTATACATAATTTTAATTATTGTACCATTTTTTACCATTAGAATGACCTGACAAACAATATATAACGATCTATTGATTTTTTTCCAATTTTTGTAACATTGATTATTGAATAAATTAGTGTACTTTTATAATGATTATATAGTTGCTCTAAAAATCTACAAAAAAAATATATTATAGGTTTAAACCAATGTTATTACACACCCTAGACAAAGATTGTGGCTCCGCCGCTGTCTGTAGAAGTTGAAGCTGACAAATATCAAACTTTTGAGAAATGGGATGCTTAGAAAACAAACAGTCAATTAAAGTGATGAACATTCTGCGTGGAGCACAGAATTTGGCACGATAGTCCACTAGACATTTGTCTTTTTCCCAAAAAAAAAAAAAAAAAAAGAAGAACGTCACTCTTCCAGCAAAATGTAATTTGGGAGTTTCTAGTTCATCAAAGAAATGTCACATCATCCAATCTTCATTGGATACGAAATCAAATTTTTTTTCCATGTTTTATTGTCCCTGTGTGGCTTGTCGTACATTGCGGGCTTCCACTAAAAAGCAATTGGAATAATTTCAGAAACCTCCCCTATGGTTTCTGATTGTTTCACTTAACACTCTTAAACTTTAAAAAATCTCACTTGTCTCTCTTACTTTATGTTTTTTATATCATTTATTACCCAATTTAAAATAAAATACTAAAAAATTCATTTTGGAAAAATAAATGTAATCTCATCTCAAAATTTCCTGTTGTTATTTTACTTTTTATTGCCTAAGTATATTAATAACAAAATAAATGAAAATTTATTTTAATTAAAAAACTATAGTGTGCTTTTTAAGTGTTAATATTTGAATTCTACAGGTTACAAAGATAATATTTTCTTTATTCCAATGTGTTTTGAGTTAATTTAAGAAGTTTTACAAATCATTTACATATTTTTGAATTTTATACTTTTTGTCCAAATTGATGGCTTGAAAACTAAAAAGATGTAATATGCTAAAAATTATATATAAATTTTTTTGCATTGTTTTTAAATCAGGAAAAAATGTATTATCATGGTTATAAATTATTGTGAGTTATTTCTAAGAGTATTATAAATTATTTATAATTTTGAGTAATTTAACATTTCTTGTCCAAACCAATGACATAAAAACTACAAAAATTAAGAGATTAGTTTGGCATATTATAATAATTAAGAAATCATAAGAAAAGGGCAAACATGGAATGGAATTATATTCTCTCACTTAAAATAAATTTTTTAACATTATATTTTGAGATGGGTTTCAAATGTTATAAAAAGTTCAAATAAGGGAGGTAGGTGAGATTTTTTAAAGTTTGAGAGTGTCAGGTGAAACTGTCAGAAATCTCAGGGGAGGTTTCTGAAATTTTCCCAAAGCAATTTCCAATCTTGAGTCTTGACTATATCATTCCAACGAAAATTACTAAAGAAATACTTCAAAACCTTGTGGACTTATTAGTTGGTTAGAGTTAAGATCAATGTTGAAAGAGTGATTAAAATAATTAATGCAGAAGTGGAATTCTACAAGAAATAGTTGTCCAGTATAACGACAACTAACAATCAGGTTTTGGCCTTTGTGGCAGAACGACAAAAGTGTTGAAGGTTCAAATCAAAGTGTAACATCTCGAACTAAAGTTGACTGACAGTAAATAATCGGGCATTAGTTTTTCCAACATTTAGGGAGTATTGAATACGTTAGTGCAATATGGTTATGCTTTTCTTTATTACTTTTCCGATGTCCTTTTTCCTTAAATGCTGATTGGGGAAAACATAGTGAACATTCTTTATTTTTTAAAATTGATTGAAGAAGAATAGTCAGAATGGGTCCACTTTTTCTTGGGTAAAAAGGCAGAAACATGGGTCCTATGGTTATCATTGAATCTGCGGCAGGTACAATTGTATTGTGTCCAATTCACATTACATTATTGTATGGACTACACACACATATGTGTGTGTATATGTATGTATATGTATGTATATGTATGTATGTATATTATTTGTGTACACAAATATTTTTACAAATACAATAATACTGTGTAATTATACATCAAATAATATAAAACAACTGTATAGAGTTGGATGAAAGCATAATCACATCCGTCGTGGCTTAGTTATCATTCGTCTAAAGTTGAGGTGTTCTTGATAACATACAGTTATTCTTTTAATTGGAGCACGAGATTTGTTGTTAAATATTGAGTTTTGATTGATTAAGGATCATGAACAATCAGATTGATTTTGGGTGTTAAAAACGAGATGAACAATCAAATAGAGATTTAGTCCATGGTGAAACTACAGAATTTTGAATACTTATTCTAAAGCTCAACGGATATTAGAATAGCAAGGAATGATGGAAGAAAGGTTCAAAATTTAAAGGTTTGAGTGATATTTTAGTAGGAGGTTCACCTAGTTGCTTATCTGAAGAAATTTAGGAAAAGCAGAATAAGTTTTTTCTTAAAAATTATGTTCATGTCAATGAGGGAGAAATCGTATATGAAATTTTTTTTCCCCCTCACTTTCAAGCATCTCACTTGTTGTTGGACAGCCTGTTTGGTAACTAAGTTTTTTGATTAGTTTGTATGCTGCTCTAGTTTTTTATCTACTTTTACTACAGGTACCCTTTAAAAACTTTCAAAGTTTTAATGTAAATTTTTACTAAGTTTGTATAAAACTTATTTGTTTCTTATATTATCTACAAGAATCCTCAAAAAACTCTAAAAATTTTTAATATAACACTCCCAAAACACATAAAAAAATTTCACTCTCAAAATTTTTTTTATAACTTCTACAGTAAGTTACAGTAGAGTTTTATACAAACACTCAAAAAACTTCACTCTCAAACAGGATAATGATTAAAGAAAGGTCAAATTTGGGCAATTTAGACTGAGAAGCCATAATTTTTGTCCTGTGGTTGATAAGTTTGATGAAGACAATTTATTAAAAGCACTGAGACTGACCTTTTTTTTTTTTTTTTTTTTCTGTACACTGATACTGACTTGAAGAAAGGTCAAATTTGGGCAATTTTGACTGACAAGCCTTAATTTTGTGTTCGGCGGTAGATAAGTTTGATGAAGACAATTTATTAAAAGCACTGATATTGACAAAAAAAAAAATTTTTTTTTGGTTTGTACACAGATATTGACTTGATAAGGTTGAAAGTTTAACTGACTTTTATTGTATAAGGTGATAAAGAATAAAGAATTTGTGACCATAAAAAGGTAAACCGTTATATTGCACTGAAAGCAAGTGAGCATAGTAATATCTCTCTATAGCGGAATGGATTTTGAAAATAGTTTACTTACAAAAATTGATAAAAGTGACTAAATATTATGATACTTTGCGCCCATTTTTGTTAGTATTTCTTTTTCCACACTCTTCTTAGCTGCACATGAGGCATGATAACATGAGATCGAGAAGTGGAATCCAAGAGCGATTGCAATTCCGAAAACAATGTCTAGAGTCTTCGAAATAAAATTGTAATTAACATTAAACAGCTTATGCAATCTTCTGATGGGGATATAAGATTACGACCTTCCTTCGAAAGCTATTTTTTCTCAAAAAATTGTATATTTTTCATTAACATATTTTCTAATCACTTTTTTATCGCACAAGTATCAACTCACATTAGTATATTTCCTACAAAAATTTTAAAAAATAACAATCTAATCAGGCTCCAACTTGATTGTACTAGAACCATGTGGTATGATCTCAACTTTACTTTTGGAATTTTCGTTGGTGATCAATCATGACTAAAACGTGGCATGCAAATTCAATCATTGAGTACTTGAATCGATATCACAGCTTGCCAAGTTGGGATCCTCTTGCAATTGATGATAAACAGTTGTGTGAAGGGCCTACCACAACAGAGTCACTTTGCCGTAGCTTCATTTCTTCAAGCCGATGAGACTTGGAGGAATTGATAAGTGCTGCCTCGCAAAGCCATTCTAACAAGCTGAAACAATAAACAGCTTTCCAAAATTTCCAGTTCCCAAATCTTTCCAATGGCCGGGGATGGTCATTCTAGAGTCTAAAGCCAAAACCAAAACCAAAACCAAAACCAAAGCCAAAATGGTGGTAGTAGTATTCAAGAAACTCATGAAGTAGCTGTGGTCATGGTTCCCCTTCCGGCACAAGGTCATCTCAACCAGCTCCTCCATCTCTCTCGCCTCATCTCCTCCTATAATATACCTGTTCACTATGTCGGCGCGGCCGCTCATACCCGCCAGGCAAGGCTTCGCGTCCAAGGCTGGGATCCTCTTGCAATTTCCAACATCCATTTCCACGAATTTTCCACCCCTTCTTTTGAAGCTCCCCCTCCCACCCCGAACGCCCACGCCCCAGCCAACTTTCCGGTGCAGCTCGCCCATCAATCAACGCATCCATCAAACTCCGCGAGCCAATTTACGCACTTCTGCAACAGCTTTCAGGCACAACGAGAAGACTGGCTGTTATTCATGACATTGGCATGGCATATGTGGTCCGAGATGTGGGTTTAATTCCGAATGCGGAGTCCTACAGCTTTTCATGTTACTCAGCCTTCACTATGTGCACATATGATTGGGAGAAAGGAGGGAAACCTAGAGTATTCAAGCCTGAAATACTTGAAGCACTCGAAGATGTTCCATCACAGCAAAGTTCCATACCTCCAGAGATGATAGAATTTGCAAAATTGCAAGTGGACACCAAGCAAATCAACTCTGGCTACCTGTTTAATACATGTAGGGCTATAGAAGGTCCATACCTTGATCTCCTTGCAAAAAGCAAAAGTGCCGATTCTGACAAGCTGCTGTGGGCTATCGGTCCCTTTAATCCAGTTGAGATAAATGAGCAGGAAAACTCAAACAAAAGGCACTACTGCCTGGAGTGGCTCGACAAACAAGCCTCAGACTCTGTCATTTTTGTTTCTTTTGGTTCAACAATTACATTGTCAGACGAAGAAGCCAAGGAGATCGCGATTGGATTAGAGCAAAGTGGGCAAAAATTCATATGGGTACTGAGGGATGCAGACAAAGGAGATACTTTCAAGGAAGAAGTTAGGAGGTCAGCTCAGTTGCCTGGAGGATTCGAAGAAAGGACTGAAGGAAGAGGAATAGTTGTGAGGGATTGGGCACCCCAACTGGAGATTCTTGGGCATTCATCAACCGGTGGATTCATGAGTCACTGCGGATGGAACTCGTGTATGGAAAGCATTAGCATGGGAGTGCCCCTGGCAACATGGCCTGTGCATTCTGACCAGCCCAGAAACGCGATTCTGTTGGAAAAGGTGCTCAAGATTGGTCTATCAGTAAGGGATGGGCTGCAGCGAGACAAACTTGTGACATCCACGATTGTTGAAAATGCTGTGAGAAGACTGATGGATTCAGCTGAAGGAGAAGAGATGAGACAAAGGGCAAAAGAATTGAGCAAAGTTGTGAGGATGTCCATTATGGAAGGTGGTGCTAGTCGCTTGGAGATGGATTCTTTCATTGCTCATATTCGTAGGTAGAAAATTTGCTTTATCTAATTAATAATTAATTATGTGGCCAAATCTGTAGAGAAATTCTCTACAAAAGCAATGTAGTAAGATTACTAAGTTAAATCAGGTGGGAAATCGCCATTTTAGTCCTTGAACTATTTCACTTATGTCAGTTTCGTCCCTCAATGTTATTTTAGCGTCCTTCAACTTAATTTTCTTGGTCAATTAAATCCTTTCACGGGCGCACCACTAATTATAATCTTTCCGGCACAAATCCACTGCCCAATTAAGGGCAATCCAGGAATTACAAAGTTAGGGCCAAAGTTAGAAGCCAAAATATATATATATATATATACATATTTCCAATAAGAAAGGGTAGAGAAACAAATTTTCCACCAACTTGGGAAAGAAAACAGAAATTGTCAAAAGAATCTGAATTAGTCCTTCTCCACCAAAACGTTTCACCCAGATCGTACATAGTCTCTTTAACAAAAATCTTCCACCATTACTGCCGTCTAGTAATTATCAACTAAAACCTTTCCTTAAGCATAACCATCTTCTTTGATTATACATTTCTTTCTCAAATTCCATTGCCTTCTCATCCTTCTTTTTTTTCTTTCTTTTTTTTTTTTTTTTGGTTCCTTTGGGCTCAAAGATGGCAAAAAATCAGAAAATTGATCAAGTTTCAAGGCATAGAATTATGGAATTAAATTTGTCAAGGCTTTCCAAACTCATCGGAATCTCAACTAGAAAGAAGCTAAGGCATTTCCGTCTTCTCTCCTGGACCATCACCAGTATCATCATAAAAAAGCACTAAGAAATTTGTTCAAGTCCTCTCTCAGTCTATCTAACTTCCACTAAATAGAGGTTCAAAAACATCAAGTGCCTCCTTAGCAAGTCTGGGGAAGACCATGTGGTCCATGAAATTGTAATTCTCTCAATCATTTCATCAAACACTTTTTGAGCCTCGTAGAACAAAATACAATCCAGAATACATATTGAGCAAGGAACTATACACAATGTCGAATACATATTGAGCCAAAAACTGCTCACAAAAATATCCCACAAATGAGCTGCTTTGACGGGAATCACACGGGCATTTTTCCTAACTAATGAATTCTCTGAAATTGATAATACAGCAGCACTGGTAGAGAACTTGTGGGAGTTAAAAGAGAAAATTGCAGAGCCTCATTTGCAGAAATATTTGCAAATTGAGAGAGGAATCTCGGCTGCTCAGTTGAGATTAGCCATTGATTTTAGAGTTCAAAGATGATATGTCTTTGTTTCGGAAGTTTGCTGGAAAACATTGGTTACGGAGTTGGCGCTAAGTTGTTGACCGGTGATAAACCAAGATGAAGATGAGGATCGTCTTTTGCAGCTTTTTTTTTTTTTTATTTTCTCCCCCAATTTAGTGCAACATTTTTGTTTTACCCCATTTGATGAAAAGTTTTCAGATTTCTTTGTTTTAATGAATGACATGACTTGTATTTTCTTTCTTGCCCTTGATTAAGTAGCCTCTTTAGTGTCGGAAAAAGTTTAGTGGGTGGTGCCGCCACGGAAGGATCTAATGGGATAAGAAATTCGAGCTGAAGGACTAAATTAGGCTGAAAAAAACAACGAGGGATGAAATTGACATAAGGAAAATAGTTCAAGGACTAAAATGGTGATTTTTCCTATGTATTTTTTAACTCTACTGCAGCTGATCAGCTTTGCAACTGTATTTCGATTTGGTTAAACTCTTGGCGTCTCCTGATGCAATAGTTCGCATGTTTATCCATTGGTTGTTCTTAATTGTTCAAAATCTTCGTAGATCACGAGATTATCTCAAAGTATAAAGAAGAGATCAAAAAAAAAAAAACCCTGAACATCAGTCCTGGCCAGATTCATTATTGTAATGTTTATTCTGGCTGTCAAAAATTCCAGGGTATTAGCTCATCAGTAATCACCTTAAATAATGGAATAGATGAAAACGACGTATAAGACTTGCACGTATCGTTGTATGTGCCAAGTTTTTGTAAGGATGCAGACAATCAAGTTTCTGGAAGGACTGTATCCTTGCAGAAACTTGGCATATACAATGACGCGGTGGAAAATATTTGGGCTATTATTTAAAGGCTTCACTGGAAGGATGAGGTTAGCTTAAACTGCTAACAATGCTTTGATCGTATCCACTAACCATAAATTCGGGGAGGGGGTTGGGTTGAATGGTAAGGTGGGAGGGATTGCAAGTAGGAGAATGTAATGTCTTAATAGCTAGAAGGATGAATTGGAGAATATAATCTCTTAATGGCTATAGCTGTTTTTTTACGTCCCCGACAGAAAATGACTGCTATAAAATATTGCTTTTCTAGAAATTTTCTAGCTAATGAAGTTAAGCAGAACATTGACAAAATTACAAATGCTTTTTTGGAATTGTACAATGAATAGGTCCATACAAATGCGCTAGATGCCATTGAAAACTAGAGACACTCAGACACCCCTAACAAGAGACAGCGTTCGGTTATCTCTGGAAACTACATTTATAACAAGGGATAACTTTAAAATCTCCCGCGTGTTTTTCAAAATGTTATTTAGCACCTTTGAGTTTCTAGAATCTCACCTATCTTTCTAGAGTTAACTTTTTCTATAACATGTCTATCCCCTTGAAGGAAAAGCAAGAGAGAAAATATTTTGATTCCAAAACTACCTTTAGTTATTCTACTTATGTTTACAACAACAATAAAAATTAAAATAAGGCTAAAAAGTGAAGATGAATATGTGAAGGGTTATAAATACACTGAAGAGTAAACTTGTAGCAACATATCAAATATTAACTATCCTAACAAATGCTATTTTGACCTTAAAAAATGTATAGGCAATTTTTCGATATTTTGTTGTAAAACCATTTAGATTAATTTTTTCAATACTAGCTGAATTATGATATGTTTTTTGTGAGCGGGATTTACATGCAAACTACACGTCTAAAAAGAATATTTTAATTTTAAGTACAATTTGAATAATATTATGTATTAATACATACTTAAGTAAAAATTGGTTGGCTTCCTTAAATCTATCCAACCAAAGTATTCCCAATGTGTTACTTACAAAAATTTTTTAAGTGATTGATGTTGTTAAATTCAAGTTAACCACCTCTTTTACTATCCTACCACCATTTAAATATAGCGAAATATGGACTAATATAAGATGGCAATTTGGTTATTTTTTGTTTTTTGTTTTTTGGATTTGACATTATTGAGAATGTCAGGGTAATGTCATCATTCGTGACCTTAGACATTTGTGCTTTTCAAACCAAGAAGGAAGATAGTAAAGATTTTAGAAAAACTAGGGGCGTTTAGTGATATTATGAGAAACTTGAGGGGGGTTTTACTAAATTATCCCTTATAACAATCCAGGGACAACCATGCCAGCACCTTATCCTGGATATTCATATCTTCTGTCTGCTTCCTTGCTGTAAAGCACTACGGATCCTCTGTTCATATTCTTTGTCCAAATTTTGTAAATAAACGACATCGCTTTTACTTAATAAACCCGGTGATGATTTTAATTTAAAATACTGTAGATTTAATAAAATGATATTATTTTAAATTGAATACAAAATTTGAACAGGAAAAGGGACAGAGGATGTGAATTACTGTGAAGATGATAGAATTCCACTCCACCCAGAGATCCAATAATTGAGTACTTCGATCAAGTCATATTTTGCCAACGGGCAATCTTGATGGTCAAGTATAAATTCTGATAATTGAGTACATTTCATTTTTCAACTTTGTCCAATCACAAATTATCTTCACTAGACATGAAACACTACGGGAAATTGACAAAGCTACTTCTCTTCGTGGATGTTCCAACTTTTCTTCTATCGCTGTGACTGTGAGACGGTACCACAGTCAGCAATCCATGGATGACTAATCATGTTGGATGCCAATCTGACTAAAACTAAGGGCCCTAGGGTTTCATCTTACACCTTATATAAAGAGCAAAGCAATTCCAACAACCTGAGAGTATGAAAGAGCTTTCCAAAATTTCCAAATCCTAACCTTCCAATGGCCAAAGATGACCATTCAACAGTTAAAACCAAATTGGTAGTGCCCAAGAAACGCATGAGGTAACTGTGGTTATGGTTCCCCTTCTTTTACAAGGTCACCTCTCAACCAACTCCCTCCATCTCTCCCGGAACATCTCCTCCTACAATATACCCGTTCACTACGTTGGCACGGCCACTCATACTCGCCAGGCAAAGGTCCGACTCCAAGGTTGGGATCCTCTTGCCGTTTCCAACATCCATTTCCATGAATTTCCCATCCCTTCTTATGAAACTCCTCCTCCCAACCGAAACGCCCCAACAAAATATCCCACACAACTCTTCCCGTTAATGAATGCATCCATCAAGCTCCGAGAGCCAGTTTACGCACTTCTGCAACAACTTTCTACCACAACAAGACGATTGGTTGTTATTTGTGACTGTTCTACGCCATATGTCATCAAGGATGTTGGTTCAATTCCGAATGCAGAGTCCTACAATTTTATAAGCATCTCAGCCTTCGCTATGTACACATTTTCTTGGGAACGAGAAGGGAAACCAATAGTATTCGAGCCTGAAATACTTGAAGCACTCGAAAGTCTTCCATCAATTGAAAGTTCTTTACCTCAAGAGATGATAGATTTCTTCAAACTGCAAGAGGAATCCAAACCAATTAGCTCTGGCGACCTGTACAATACATGTAGATTTATAGAGGGTCCATACCTTGATCTTCTTGCAAAAGCCAGAACAGCCGATTCCCACAAGCAATGGGCTGTTGGTCCCTTCAATCCAGTTGAGATCAATGAGCAGAAAAACACAGAACAGAGACACTATTGCCTCGAGTGGCTTGACAAACAAGGTCTAAACTCGGTCCTTTTTGTTTGCTTTGGTTCAAATACTTCAGTATCAGACGAGGAAGCCAAGCAGATCTCAATTGGATTAGAGAGAAGCCGGCAAAAGTTCATATGGATTCTGAGGGATGGAGATCAAGGAGATGTTTTCGGGGGAGAAGTTAGGAGAGCTCAGTTGCCTGGAGGATTCGAAGAAAGAATTGAAGGAAGAGGAATAATTGTGAGGGAGTGGGCACCCCAACTCGAGATTCTTGGACACTCATCAACAGGTGGATTCATGAGTCACTGCGGATGGAACTCGTGTATGGAAAGCATTAGCATGGGCGTGCCCGTGGCAGCATGGCCTATGCATTCCGACCAGCCCAGAAACGCACTACTACTGGAAAAGGTGCTGAAGATTGGTCTGTCAGTAAGGGATTGGTCTCAGCAAGACGAACTTGTGACATCCATGGCTGTCGAAATTGCTGTGAGAAGATTGATGGAATCAGCTGAAGGAGAAGAGATGAGGCAAAGAGCCAAAGAATTAAGCAAAGCTGTGAAGAGTTCTGTTACGGAAGGTGGTGTAAGTCGCTTGGAGATGGATTCTTTCATTGCTCATATTCGCAGATAGAAGTTTTTTTTTCTTTATCTAATTAATTATGTGGTTAAATCAGGAGAAATTCTGTATATGAAGTTAGCTCAGTTGGAATGAATATTTTACTTTTGCAGTTGTATTTCGATATGGTTGAACTCTTGGATCCCCTGATGCAATGGTTCTCATGTTTATTCACTGGCTATTCTTGCTTCTTCGTTCAAAATCCCTGTAGGTCACGAGATAATCTCAAAGTATAAAGAAAGAGATAAAATACACCGACTATCAGTCCTGGCCAGAAGCATTGTAATGTTCATCCTGGCTGTCTCCTGTGTAGGTAAGCTATTAAATTGATGCACCTGTTTTATTCCTTCACTCTTAAGGAAATCGTCATCCGTGATCGAACACGTCAGGAAGACAGGGCTCTAAAAATTGGAATGATTTCAGAGGTTTCTAACAATTTCACTAAACTTTCTCAAAGTTTTTAAAATTACACTTATCTCCCTTGTCCATCTAAAAGGACAATACTAGACGTATAAAACTCTCCTGCTCAATATGCATATATAGAGAATGGGATTTTTAATAATTTTTTGTTTTTCTTTTCTCTTCTAATTCCAACTTTTATTGACCCCTAAATGTTGAACTAGTTCATTTTTTTATAACTTTGAATGTGATCCAATTTTTATTTGTTGATCTTTTTCTTTTTTTTTCTTTTTGATTTTGTGTCAAAATGTACATTAACTCAAAAAGAAATGTCCCAAAACTACTATCAAACTATGATAGTTCCACCAATCAAAAAATCCATAAACTCTAAAAGAATTATGATGATGTTTTCTTTTTCAATTTAAAGAAATAAAAATCCCCAGTAAATCACCATTAAAAGTAGTTTATCATAATGATAGAATTAGTGTCATAATTGCTTATCAAACTGTGAACATGTTATTGAATACTTGACATTCTTTCCTCATACTTGTATTAAAGATATTACAATAATTTTGAAAAGAATTTAAACCTTATAATTTGAGGGTATTTTAGGGTATTCGTTTAAAATTTTGGCCAAGTCTAGGGTTTGATTATCAAAAGTGTCAACTCTGGGGAGGCTAGTGTAATGTTTGAAATCTCAAGAAAGTTCGGTAAAACTATCAAGAGGTTTATAAAATTATCCCTTAAAAATAACATGCCATTGAGAGGAACATGCTGTAGTGACGTCTGTGGATGGCAATAGGCAAAGGCGAGAGCAAGGACGAGAACAGGGTGTATTTTTTGGCCCCAGCCTTAAATGGAGTGGGACTGCGAAAGGGCACCAAGTTTCATATATAAATACTCCAAAGAAGAATTCTTTACCTTTTCAAGCTCTACTCTTGAAGTGCTTGAAGGGAAAAAGAATTTGAAGTCGTTGGAATTAACGAGAGACTTCTTCTTCTTTTTTTTTCTTTTGTTTTTTTTATCTAGCGTCTTTATGTGTGGATTTTGTATCCTTACTAAAACTTAAGATATACTAGAATGGGTGTGACAAAAATCTTTACACATCAAATGTTTGAAATATTGTGGCCAATCCCAAATTTATGATGCAAAAAAAAAAAAAAAATCAATGGTATCTAGTATTTCTTTTCAATGGCTAATTAATTGATACATTAACTAGAAGTTCTTCATTTTAATCACTTGACGGTGTGTGATAAAATTTTGGTACATCAGAAGTTCAAGATGTCGCTACTCTCAGAAATAGCGTATTAATTTTTTAAGGGGGAAAAAAGAAATTGATATATATGTTGACAAAATACTTTCTTTTTTTTTTTTTCTTTTCCATTCATTTAATCACTTGCCTTGGTTGTGGCTACCTTTACAATCATGATATGCGAAAGCTTAAAAAGAAGATATAAATGAATTTTTTTATTTTATCAACTAATCTTGATGTCTACAGAATCTTTTCTATGTATTTCCCTTTTATGACCATGACGTACATATAAGGCGCACAATATTGATAAATGATAATTCCCGGAAACAGAAAATCACGTGTTAAGATTGATAGAGCTTCTGGCAGGCTAATGCTCCAATTTATTACTATTTTTTATAGAAAATTTTCTCGCTTTTCATAAACACATCTTCGAATAATCTTTTTACCTTACATACATCAAATCTTCATAGTAATTGTTCTATAAAAGCTCCTAAAAATAATAATACAAACACCCTCTAATACTCCAGTTCACTTTGAGCTACAGTTGGATATATTCCACAACTTCATCGTTCTACTTGGTCGACTTAATTTCTTAAAATGCAAAGGTTGCTAGAAATTTTCTTTAATTCTTAATTCCAGAATATTTACCAAAACCATGAAGTTATTTATTCTTTATGGCATGTTCTTTAGTTGTTTTTATTATGATATTGTTCTTTTTTTTTCTTAATTCAATACTTTCTGGTTGATATTTTCCTTCAAAATTTTTTGTCACAAGATTTAACTTCATACATTCTATTCTAACAAGTATATTATATTTTCGTCAAGAAGAGTAATTGTTAATCTTTTTTGATATGACAAATTTTTTTTAATATAGTACAACCTAGTTGAACGAAAGGCAGTTCTTTGAACTTTAGGCAGGCAAATCAATCAAACAAATTAAAAAGAAATTAATCCTAATAACATGTACTGATTGGCCAACTGCAGATTTTATAAATAGAAAAGAGGAGTCCACGATTAAAAACTTAAATTTGCATCTTTAACAAAGTATAGCTATACATGAAGTTTGTATTTGCCTTTTGAACTGATATTCAGGAGGATTTAACTCTTTAACCTTGTACTAAATAATCGATTAAGAATTAGTAAACATACCGACTTGTGACTTTCAATTGGTATTTGCAAACATCTGTACAGTTGTCTCTGGGAAGCCCCATTTATAATAATGGATAATTTGAGAAATCCAAAAAACTCCCTTGAGTTTCTCAAATTGTCACTTGGCATTCTTAAAATTTTTAAAATCTCATCTATCTTCCGCAAATTGACTTTTTCTATGACATGCAGTCCCTTTGAAGGAAAAGCAAGAGAGAAAATATTTTGATTCCAATGCTACCTTTATATTATTCTATTTAGAAGTTTATAACCATAATAAAAATTAAAATAAGGCTAAACGTGAAGATGGAAGTATGAAGGGTTATAAATACAATAAAGAGTAAATT
The DNA here is from genome assembly GCA_013103745.1 of Gardenia jasminoides. NCBI lineage: Eukaryota > Viridiplantae > Streptophyta > Magnoliopsida > Gentianales > Rubiaceae > Gardenia > Gardenia jasminoides. Next base: position 5,364,277 of record CM023098.1, on the reverse strand, counting down.
TGTAGCAACACATCAAATATTACCTAGCATAGAGGATGCCACTTTGACCTTAAAAAAATGTATAAGCAATTTTTGGATATTTTGTCGTGAGATCACTTTTAGATTAATTTTTTTAATAGTGGCTGAATTATAATATATTTTTTCTAAGTGGGATTTACATTCAAACTACATGTACGAAAAGAATATTTTAATTTTGAGTACAATTTGAATAACATTATGTATTAAAACATACTTTGTAAAAAAATTGTTTGGCTTCCTTAAAATTGTCCAAGCAAAGTATCTCCAAAGTGTTAGTTACTTACGAAAATTCTTTAAGTGATTGATATCGCTAAATCTGGGTTAACCACCCCTTTACCTATATCCCTCTCACCATTTAAATAGGAGAATATGACCTAATATAAGATGTATAAATTGTTAATTTTGTCCACACACACGTTAATATATGTATACATTTGAGGGAAAATGCCGCATAGTCCCCAAAGTATTTACTAACGCCATTTAGTCCCTAAATACTTTTTTCAACATGCAATAGTCCTTAAGTAAAATCATGCCAATTATGACCTTCGGTTGGGCTACCACCTAAAACATCCTTTAATCGAACTGACGATGGCTGTATCAAGGCTTTGAAGTTCGGCCTTTTCTTTTCCCCAGTCATACAAAGGAAAAGACCCATTAACGCCAAATTAGCTGAGCAGCCGAGAGAGAGAATCCAGGGAAACCAATTAGTTTTTTGTTATCGGCTAAACGCCGCAGAAAGGGGAAATCGATGATCTGCAAACAATCCAATGTCACGGAAATCATCATGATGGAACAATCACAGGAGTATACGCGGCTGGACAAACCAAGAAATGGCAAGAGAATTATGTAAGTCCAAGCACGACTTTAGGTGAAGTGATTTGCTGCGCAAAAGTGATGTGGTTAAGTAGTAAGGCGTTTGTTAGCATGTAATCGCGAAACAAAATAATTTTACGCATTATGTCCTGTCGCGGATTGGAAAAGTAAGGAATTAGAATTCACCCTGCAGAAATGGATAATATTTAGTTGTTCTTTATTCGTGGTCCCCCCAAGGCCCTCAAAATTGACTGGTTGCTTCGCTTCCACAGAAATAAAGACGCATCTACTATTGAACATGTGGGACAATAATTATTACTTTTTTTGTCTTTTTACAAAAAAATAGAAACAAGAATAATGATTGATTATTTTACAAATGAAAATGTTCTGCCGGTGGTGTATATTTTGAACCCCGTAAGAAAAGTAAGGTAGTAGGTAGTATGGAAGTTTTCGGTGTCCTCGGCTGCCAAATGAGTTTGAACAATTTATTTCCTTCTCTGCTTTGTACGGATATGAAGACAATGTGAAATTGTATTATAGAATTCTAATCAAGTGAGTTTAGACTTCACAAGATAGACGGGGAGCATGATGTCATGGACATGGCTGCCATAGGGATCCAAACAAGAAGTTGAGCTATATTTAGTCAAAGATTTCCATATTAGATTCTTGATAGTAAACCTCGGAGTGTGTAATGTTGATGCGGCTGAATTTAGTGTCCTAAAAGAAGATGGTTTTATGTTGACATAACCTGGATGATCAGACTACCTTTGAAGATACAACAAAGGCTGAAGTATTTGAGGAAAGAAGATGCTGAGTTTGATGATGATGCTAACCAATCTACCGATGTGAAAGTTTTAATGATAGTGATTATGACTTTAGCAAAGATGAAGATAAAGTTATTTTTCAGAAATCTAAGGTTGATACCGAAGGAGATTGGTCGAAAATAGAGAAACAAAGAAATAATAGAAAGACTTGTGGCAAAGAAATGATACTAGAAAATCAGTCCAACACAAACATCCAAGCAAGAAAGTTCCAAGATTAAAGATAGTAGTGTGGTGACTTCAATCTATATGATGGAGATCCCATTCCAAAGGCATGAACAATCAATCTCAATCAACACTCAAGAGCTAAACAAGAGTTGTGAGTCCCCTGATGATGACAGCTCACAAGAGAAGTCGGTATGTCGAGCTTAGGCCTGAATTGATATGTTAGACCCAAAATTTTTTGTTAATGTTGTTTGATGACAAAGAAATCTTCAAGAGAGCTGTTGATTATTATGGTGAAATGGGGAAAGTATAGGGAAAAGAATGATATCAGAACGGGGCCAAATGCAAGACATTAAAATGGTTGGTATGTTTATGCTTCCAAAGAGGTGATAGTGATGCTTTGTTATAGGACCATGGGACCACCATGTAATTGTGGTAGGACATTTTATCACAAGCGGCCAATTCAGCTTTTAAGTAGGCATTACATGGAATTCTTAGGTTGAACAAGAAGGTGACTATTGCACATTCATGGAAAAAGTTCACCTAGAACTTAATATCAACATCATCGCGAAACCGGCAAGTAAGACTTTCATGAAAGCCAAACTGTTGATTGATGGCAATTACAAAAGTCAGTACAAAAAATTGTGGGATTATTGTGAAGAGCTGCTATCTTGTAATCCGGGTCAACAAGGTATATAGATACTCTATTGATGAAGATAGTGGCAAGAGAGATTTCAAAGGCTGTATATATGTTTTGAGGCACCAAAGAAAGGGTCAAGGTCTGGTTGTAGACGTAATTGGGGTGGATGGCTGTCACCTAAGGGGTCCACACCCGGGAGTTTTATTAACAGCAATTGGTATTGATGCAAATGATTGCATCTATCCTATTGCTTATGCCGTAGTTGAGGTAGAAAATAAGAATGCATGGAAATGGTTCATAGATTTCTTAAAACATGACTTGAAAATTTATGATCAGAAAAGTTGGACCTTCATAAGTGATAGGCAGAAGGTAATTTTCAGTAATTTATGGTTGCAGTTTTTTTATTTTTTTTTTATTTTTTATTTTTTTATTTTTTTTATTTTAAATGAAAGGACATCGAATTTTTTATTGGTCTAAACTTGCGTGGTTTAGGGTCATCCATTCAAGAAGTGATTCCAGTGTGGAGATAGGCATTGTAAAATCTGCACTACACAACATGAAGAAACTTCACCCGGAGAATCAATAAAGAACAGATTGGGTCTCGGTAAGATCATGTTATATGAGAAGATTTGAGAATGAGATGGAGGTTTTGAGAGAGTATGATCACAATGCTCATAAAAGGGTGATCGACAATACAAACCTCCACATTGGTCAAGATCACACTTCAAAGAAACAACTAAGTGTGATATTCTTCTAAATAACTTGTGCAGAGTTTTAATTCAGTCATTTTAGAGGCTAGAGAAAAACCAATTCTAGGTATGCTCGAGAACATTCGAGTGTATCTCATGGAGAGGTTGAGGACAAAAAGAGAATGGATGAAGAAAAGGGCTGATGATATTTGTCCAAAAATCCGTGATCAAGTTGGAAAAGCCAAAGCCAATGTGTCGCCAATATTGCTAGGCAATCGATGACAAGAGATTTGAAGTAACAGTTGCATTGCTATCTATGGGTGAAACCCTATGTGTGGACCTAGATATGGTGTTCGCTGACATAGAAGATGGCGCTCACGTGATTGCCTTTCATATCATGCCATTCGCGTGTATCTCATTTACGTAGTAATGCCACGCCGAGGTAATTACTGCGGCACAAGTGTTATTCAAGAGATGCATACTTGGCTGCATATGAGCCCGCTATTGTCTCCAATAAGTGGTCCAAATGTTTGGAAGGCCTACAGCCCAGGAACCGATCTTGCCACCTAAGAGATTGGAGCTTCACAGACCAAAGAAAGCAAGGAGGAGGAACGGATGAATCACGAAAATGTAGTGATGGTGTTACAAAGGCTGTCAAGGTAGGAGTTACCACTAAGCTGCTCAAAATGCACCATGAAAGGAGCCGCCATAAGAAAATGTCCATTAATTATACCACGGAGCAGCTAAATGCACATGGTAGTGGAAGAGGCCCATCCTTGAATCCACAGATGCAAATGATTGTCAGGTGACAGGTCATAATAGAAGAACCATCACAGGTCCATAGAGGGAGCAAGGTGGTGGAGTTGGTACCATTTTACCTCACTAAGCTTTGTTTGGTTTAATTTCCACTTTCTGTGGCTGCCTTATGAAGTCTTCCCTCTCTCTTTTTTTTTTTTCAGGTTGAGAGTTCTCGGTAATTTTATTTGTCATAATCCGGTGAAAATGATCGAGCTGAACATCAATACGCTTATGAGACTCTGACGCTTGAGTTGAAAACTAGCTGGGTGGAAATGCAGAAAATGGATTGTTCCATAACTAATTTTAAATTTTATGTTCATTTTGTACTTATATATTCACTCATTCCGCTTCAATATTTTCTTGTAGATTCACGGCCGCGCCTGTCACTTTTGAAGTTATACCATCTATTGAGTCACCGGAAATTACACCTTCACTAGTCAAGTTCGAAGCTTCACGATTAAGAAAATGGTTGTTAAATGCTCATTTTGTCGTGAGCTCTAGGCCATAATGGAAAACATGTCCCACAGAAGCAAGCACAAGCAAACTTGAAAAAAGGAAAGCAATATGGATGCTTATGGGCCATATGTTGTTGAGTCAATTGGAAAAAACGCAGTGACAAAACATAGAGTGAGTTCACAGCGATGGAAAGCAACTTTTAATTTGCATGTTTTCTTCATGCCATCATCTAAACTTCATGTTTATACAGGCTCGGACTTATAGATGAACCGGGATGGGAAGATCGGCAATGAGGTGAATGAACCCATTAGCTTGAGACCATTTTATGATTATGAGGAATCACAAGTACAGCTGCAGTTCATTGACAATTCTTGATCAATAGTGTTTCGTATCTAAATGATAATTGCACTATTTTCAATTCATTCCTATGTATTGAGCATTTAGTTTGGAAGATGTATTTTGTAGTATGTCATATATTTTATTGGTGCAATTGGGTTTTCTTTTGGTTCTTTGTCGATGTCCAACCGGATGGAACATATCTTTTTTTTGTTTATGGCTGGAAATCACATATTCCATATATTTGTGGTTGAATTTTTTTTTTTTTTCTCGTTCCATCAATATCAAGTGAAACTCTGCTAAAATTTTTTTGTGATCAACTTGTTGCTTAGAAATGACTTGCTATAATCTATTTGTGATTATAGCTGCTAAAATTTATCACACCTACGCTCACAGTGATGGTTTTGTAAGCAAGGTATCATTAATTTTAGTAGTACTACCCAATACGAAAGGGTTGCTAGGAAATTTTACATGCTATTATACGTCATATGTTGCATTGCTTTTACCATACTAGTATGTTATTTGGCTTATGTGATTCATTTTTTGGACTAAACTTGTGGGTTGAAATCTATTGTTGGTGGAAAGATTCGCAAAATGCGGTAATGAACCATGGGATTACAATCCGAATTGGAAGCAAATAACGAGCCAATGACAATGTGTAAAATAGCTTTTGTGCCATTCATGAAAATTTTGGCCAATGACTATGGTTTATAGCTGCAGATTCTATGCTTGTACAATGAATAGGCGAAAAGCAACCTGATTTGTACTGAGTAGGGGACAATAAGTCCATTAGAATCCATCCGATACCCACATGTTTTATGCTGAGTTTTCAAGTTCGATAATTATCATCAATCTCATTAACTCTAGAGTGCCAAAGATGTTAACAACCCTCCAAGAATGAAGGGACCACTGCCCCAATAAAACAACAAAATTGGAAATTGAGGACTCCCCGAGGGCACATCTCGAGTAGACAAATAATATGTAAGCGGTTGTAACACAACAACTTGGAAAATTCTTTCATTTTCAGCATCAAAACACTACTTCCACTTGATGACTAACATAAAGGCGCATAAACAACAACTTCTAGTTGATCCCTACAAGGAGGCACAAACAATGCATTGCTGGATGAGGAGGCATAAAAATAGACTACTTTTCCAAAAGAAAGGAATTGCCTATGGCAACATTTTGAGTCCCAGTCCAACACGTCTTTTTTTGACATTATCATTCAACATTGCCACTAATAATATGCAGCAGCCAAACAATACCAACAGCAACATTTTTATATTTTTTTTCAGCTTTTTCATTTCTTTCTTCATTTCCATGTTCTCCCCCTCAGTTTTTCTAAGGTCCCGCAGCAATTTAACCATCATGTTCTTCGTGTACTCCGGCACAGGAGGATCATGCCATAAGAAGTAATTGCAAGCACGTGGTGTCTGCAAATCATGAGTGTGATGGGATTATAAATAAAATGAAACTAAAACAAATTACTCCAAATAAACTCCATTCTAGGATTGGTCCAAATTACCGTATTTACGCATCCATAGAACCTTCGTGATGGATTTGTCGTAGTCCACGAGATAACTAATCTGCACACTTCTTGGCAATGACATATCACGCGTGTCATCTTCAACCTTTCCTCGATGAAGCCTCCGGATGAAGTCGATATGTCTCGTTTCTTGAAACTTCGATTGGTAGGTGAGGCATGACCCCTCATCCACATTTCTCCTTCTATTGCGCATTTGAAAAGAGGAATCTGAAGCCATGTTTGAAAGGATTCTGTGATTTGCTCCGCAAGATTGAACCCTAATTTCATTCCTGTTTTTGGCTTTAGATGGTCTTTTCTGTCTGAATCTTCGTCTTTTCTATTTTGTATCAACGGGAAAAAAAAGGCCCGAAGCGAACTTCCAAAAAAGCCCTTGAATACACCATCGTCGGATTCGATTAAAAGGATGTTTTGGGTGGCGGCCGCTTCGAGGGTCCATAGTGGCATCTGATTTTACTTAAAGGGACTAATTGCATGTTGAAAAACATTTAGGGACTAAATTGGCGTTAGTAAAATACTTTGGGGACTAAATCGGCATTTTTCCCTACATTTGGATTTGACATTTATTAAGAGTATCGGAGTAATATCAATTTGTGACCTTATACATTTGATCTTATCAAACTAACAAGGGACATAGCAAAGATTTTTAAAAACATAGGGGAGCTGAGTGATATTAAAAAAATCCTGCTGGTGGTTTTACTGAATTATCCTTTGTAACAATCAGGGGACAACCGTCCCAGCACCTTATCCTCGATATTCATGTCTTCTGAACAATTCTTCTGCTGCTTCCTCGAAGTAAAGCTAATAAAGAATTCCTCTTGAAAAAAAAGGGGGGGATGATAAAGAATCCCACTTCACCCGTGTTCTATTACAGATCCAATAATTGAGTACTTCGATCAAAGTAAAATTTTGCCAATTGGGCAATCATGATGGCGAAGTATGACGTACTTTCCATTTCTCAACATTTTTCATGAATGATGAAACACAATACGAAATTGACAAAACTACTCTTTCGAGGATACTCCAACTTTTTCTTAATTGCTGTGGCTGGGACATGGTACCGTAGGTAGGGATGCATGGACTGATTCTAATTAATGGTGGATGTCAACTGATTCTGACTACAACTAAGGGTCCTTACTTTCATCTTACACCTTATGGCCCTGTTTGGTTCCAGGAAACAAGTGGGGAAATGGAAAGTAATTCCTTTGGAATTGTGTTCTAGTGTTTGGTTAGGAAGGGAACAATAAAGGAAAGCAATTCTGAAATTAGTGAGGAAATTTTTAGTACACTTTATTTTAGCACAATTTAGTTTCCTCACCAAAATGAAGGAACGGGAATTAGTCAAACCGGGTCAGCATGACCTTATTTGGCCCCGGATAAAAGTATAAACGGATCGGGCTAAAAATGGATCATAACTGGGTTATAAGAACAATCGGGTCAAATTAAACGATCCTTCTTCATAGCCTCGTCAAAGGCTTTTCTCTTTCACCGCTAGATTCCTCCTCACATCATGGTTTCCAGTTGATCGCGTTGCTAATTTCACAGCACTCAAGGGAAACACAAAACTCAACACGAATCTCTCCTTTTTTGACATAGATTTGCTTCCTTGGGACTTTGAAATAGGTTTGCTTACTTGGAAATTTTCAACCTTTTATAAATTCATTTGCTTTTCTTCTATTTCCATTGGCATAGTAATTGGTTTTCTATTCATTTAGAATTTGTACTTGTTATGTGTGCTTGAGTGTTCCAATCAAATCTAAAGAGAGAGAGCAAGGTCTAGCGATTCAAACAAAGTCTTGTTCGAGAAGGATCAACAAGTTATTTACAAGGTATGATCGTGTCTCGGTATCGAATGTCATTTTATTAGAGCGCCTTTCATTTTTTATTAGGGACTGACTTTGTAGGTTGTCACTGAGCTGCCCATATTTGTTATGTTACTTTTCCAACATGGTTTTCAAGGAATTTTGCCTTGATTCTTGAATTGCTCGACTAGGGAATTGTGATGTTATCATTTACGCCGTTGTTATTCTTGTTCCAACTAGGGAATTGGCTCTTCAAACATCCCAAGTGTGTAAAGAACTTGGAAACACTTAAAACTTGAAGTCATGGTCACTCTTTAGGGAACCGGTTTGAAAAGATGACATATCGTCTATATCAACAGTTCATTTGCTTGTTGGAACTCAGGACTTTGCTTGTTCATTTGCTTGTTGCTTTTCAATGAGTGCAGGATTTTACTGTTTTATATAGAGAGCAACTATGGTTAAACATCCTCGTACCATTGGAATTTTGATTGTGTTAGACTTCCTAGTTTTGTGCTCTTTATTCAGGAAATGGTATAAATTGAATGGAGTCCATTTCCGAATTTGGAAAATACTTATCTTTGTAGTTGGGACATAGCAGGAGCTTTCTATATGCTTTATTTTGAATTTGGTTAGGCTTGATTACCTTAAGGGGTTAATCACTATGTTAACATAATAGGGTTGCTACTCTTCCTTTTGACCAGTCAAATTTCATCTTTGTAATACCATGTTAAACAATCAGTCTATGGTATCCTTCTCTGAGATTGTTTCTAGTATATGCCTCTTGATTTTTCATGAGCTATGGTCAAAGGAAATTGAGGTTTTACCATTATCGCTTGTACAAGTTTCCTCTATTTCTTCAAAATTTCTTACATCAATTTATTTTTTGATGTATGTTTAGATCAGACGGTTAAACCGATTTTTTGTTACACGAAAGATATGTTTTACATGAGAAATTTCATCTTTGTATTCTCATGTTGAACAATCAGTACATTGGTATCCTTCTCTGAATTTGTGTCTAATTTATAGCTCTGAATTTTTTATGAGATATGGTAAAAGGAAATGGGGGTTTTACAATTATCACTTTTATAGGTTTCCCAAGAATCACTGTGTATTCTAGACTATAATTCAGAATATTGGTTTGGTCTCCACGTTACGGTTTGAGCCTTTGACTCTCTTCTTCAATAGTTCAATTGAAAGTGAAGGAAGACTAGAAGAGCAAATTTAGTGCTCCTTTCCAAGCAGTGGATTGATTAAAGAGTATTAGTCTATAGAGGCAATTTAAATATAGGTGTATTAGCATGTAATGAGCAAATAATAATTAAGAAAAATAGAAGCAAGAAAAAAAAGAAACTAATCCTTGACCCTAAAGACTATTACTTTCTTGCTACATTCAACAAAAGCTGATATATTTGCTCAAAAAAGAAAAAAAATAGAAAAAGGACTGTTTGTTTCTTTAAGAGGAAAGCTCTTACATACTATTATTCTTGATGACTACAAGGACTATGGCCGTGTGAAGTTGCACTAGATTTAGCTTCTGGGTTTATGATTGAATCCTTAGAAAGCAAGCGCATAAGGTTGTGAAGACTTTTCTTATTCACGCATCTAGAAAGAATAAACATTGCAGGATTTTCCAACCATTTAAAAAATATAACAAAACCATGACCCATTTGGGTCACGGATTTGTTGACTTCATAGTAACATTTGTCATTGGGTTTGTCCAATAAGAATCCTGAAATTCAAATGTTAATAGCTTAAAAAAATAAAGTCAAAGAAAAAAAAAGTGATCAAATGTAAGAGATGAACCAGTAATTGTGAATATATGTATGTTCAGATTACTTAATTTTATCACATGCACTAAATCCCAGATTGTCTTCTAAATTTCTCATAATTGATTGTTTAATTTGATTGTTTTCTCATCAGCCATGGATAGTCGATCTTTACAGAGCCGACGACCTCCCCTCCCTAGACGTCCTTCAAGAGAAACTCTGCAGGCTGAGGTCCTCGTCTGGCATTAGTGAAAGATCCCAAATAAGGCGGGAGTCTCCTCTCATTGATATAGACCCTTAGACCCTTGGACCCTACCAGTTGAGCCGACCGTCGAGACATTGGAAAAGGGTTCTCAAAATACAGAAAAGGAGGTATTTATTTATTTCTTAGTTCATATTTATTTATTTCTTTCTAAAGCTAAAAGCGACCCCCGTGTCTTTTCGTAGTGAATATCATCCCTTTTTTACCACAGCTTGATTCTTGCAATTCTGGAAACCGTTTCTTTATCAAATTTTACGTTCCTAATGTATCATATTTTGACTACATTAATCATTTGTAGAGTTGATCTTGTCTACTAGAATAGTATTTTTTTTGGTCTAAGTTTAATTATCTATCGGAGGCTTGGCTATGAAAAGAAAAAAAAAGAAAGATGTGGTTTGTGTTATGAATTGTGATCAGAGGGCGCATGGCTTTTTTTGTGAAACTCATTTATTACCTCTCTTAATGGTTTGGTTGGGCTGCTATTCTACTTTGGTGGCTATGTCTAGAATCACTTTACAACTGATATGTTCCTTCAATTGGAATTTTGAACATGTAAACTAAATTCTTTTGAACAATTTTAAGGATTTTGACCTTAAGGGTCATCATATTCCATGAAATACCATTCAAGCTATAACCTATAAGGGTTTTGACCTTCAAACTCAAACTTAGTAGCCTCCTGTCACATGTCGACATATCTTTGTCTCAGTAGTAAAGTTGTGGTAGTCATGTTTTTATAGCGAGATTTTTAAAACTTATGAATAAAATGATGAATTAATTGGTGGTAAACCCATTTGATAATAATGGATAAACCTTTTTATTTTATTCTTGTTGTAATCTATTGTGAGATAGCTTTGTATGAATGTGATGGGGAATGGGAGATACTTAAAAGATGGGCTGCCACATGTGTAGGCAGCTACGCTTCTTATCTGCTTTTTCTTCTTACTCTAGTACAAGGTTCAAATATTGGGAGCCAGAGTCAAAATATTACAGATGGCGGGACTATGAAAGACATATCTTGAGAGAGATTAACAAACTTAAGAGGGAAGATTGCGTGAACAATTCATTATGGGGAAAGAGGCATTTGCAAACCTGGATTTATATTCTTAGACAAAGATGTTTGCTCACTGATAGATGCACATAGTAGAGTTGAGGAGAGAGTGGCTATGTTTCTTCACACACTCGCCTATGACGTCTTGTCAGAACGAAGTTTCACTTTAGACGCTCGGGTGAGACAACGAGTCGGCACTTTCATCAAATCCTCAAAGCTATTATCTCATTAGAAGATTTATTTTTAAGGCAACCCACAGGAGATGAATGCCCATTAGAGATAAGAAACAGTCCAAAAAATTGGCCATATTTCAAAGATTGTGTAGGAGCAATTGATGGGTCACATTTTCGGGTCAAAGTGTCAAGTGATGAGGTACAAAGGTACCGAGGGAGAAAATTTTACCCAACACAAAATGTTTTGGCAACTTGTTCTTTTGATATGAAGTTCACATATGTTCTTCCTGGGTGGGAAGGATCAGCGTCAGATTCTAGAATTTTGAATGATGCATTAACTAGAGAGATAGATCGTCTCATTGTTCCCCGAGGTAATTATACAGTGTCATCCATACCTTTTTTTTTAATTATTCAGCTGTTTTAATTATTTTTTCTATTTAAATTAACTAATTCAGAATTCGACCATAATTGCATAGGTAAATACTATTTAGCCGATGCCGGTTACCAGTTTAGAATTGGATTTCTTGCCCCTTACAGATGTACTCGTTACCACTTGAATGAGTACAGTTCTTGTGCTCCAGAAACTCCTGAAGAAGTTTTTAATTTACGTCACTCTTCCTTGAGAAACACAATTGAGAGGACGTTCTGTGTGTTGAAAAAGAGGTTCGAGATTTCAGGAAGTGGAGCAGAACCATATTTTGATGTGGACACATAAGGCGATATTGTGGTGGCGTGTTGTATACTACACAACTACCTTATGGGCATTGATCCCTTTAAGGATCTTATGGAGAATGTTGATTGTGAACTCCTAAGACAACCACGGGATGATGATACCTCTTTGTCCACTTTAATTGACGAGTGTAGGAAGGGTGAGCAATTGAGGGAAAAAATTACTAGTGAGATGTGGAGAGACTATGTTAGGACTAGGAGACGTAATTAGGCTTATGTATGACTTCTTGAGTGTTGTTATGTCCTGAAATTTTACTTATCATCATTTTAGTTTTATAATACACAATTATGAAATTTTACAAGTAGTTTATGTCCTTTCCTATTTCATTATCCATCTATTCTATTTTTTCTTGCATGTAATAGGTAGAAGAGTATGATGGGGAATCATCAATTGATAGAAAACACTTGATATGGACATCTGAAATGGATGATTGTCTTGTGGATATACTCCTTGAGGAAAAGTCCAAAGGACAGAAAATTTCCGGAAATTTTTCAAAAACTGCCTACCGAAAAGCAGCAAGTGTTGTTTCTGATATATGCCTTGTGTCTTGTACTTCCAAGTGAAAAATCGGTAAAGACATTAAAAAACACCTTGCGACACTAAGGATATCACGCAAACAAACAGATTGGATTTGGATTCAATTATTCTTGGTATGGTTGAAATTTGAAGCAAAAGTATGGGATGCTTATTTAAAGGTAAAATTTACTTAATTGAGCAGTGATTATTTTATTTTGATTTGATTACTTAATTGTGGCCTATGGCCTTTTTTTTATAGCTGAAAGTGAGCATTTTTCTGTTTCGTTTTGAGATTTGAGCTAATTTTTAAGTGATCAGTCTATTGATGTGCATGCAACAGATTTTTGATTTTTGATTACTGACATTAAATATTTCAAGATGGAGAGACATATATTTACATGAATTAGCTACTATATTTAGGATTTGGAATTCCTAGAAATTTGAAGGTAAAGTTTACTTAATTGAGCAGTGATTATTTTTTTATTTTATTACTTAATTGTAGCCTATGCCCTTTTTTATACCTGAAAGTGAGCATTTTTCTTAGGTTGAATTTTGGTTATGTGAGTGGTGCAAATTTCAGATTTAGTAATTTTGGTACTGCTATGGGTGATAAAGCTATTTAACTTGAGTAATTGATTACCTTCTGCCTATCACTCATGAAGGTTAATGGCACATTATTGTCAAATGGTCCATAAAACTCATAAAAAAAAAATGAAAGAACCAACTCCATGTTTCTTTGTTTTCACACTCAGCAACTGCAAATGCAAGAGGAAATAGGCTATTATTTCCATCCAATGCTACAGTAGTAAGAAGTACACCTCCATATGGCCCTTTTAGATGACATCCACCGAATCCAACAAATGGCCTACAGCCAGCTAAAAAACCATCTTTTTGTGCCTTGAAACTAATAAATAACCTCAAGAATCTAGGCTCAACCAGTAGATTTGGTCTATCATAGTGAATTTTGCAAATGCTCCCAGCATTAGTACTCCTCACCAGCTCAGCATACTTTGGTAACTTGGAGTAAGATCCAATGTGTGTGCCTTCGATCTCATCGCGTGCTTTGTTAATGGACTTGTACACTTGATTTCTACTAGGAGTCACACCAAATTTCTTCAACTCAGCAACTACACCCTCAGTTGACATTTGTGGATGATCTCGGAGAACAGGTACTAGCTTCTTGGCCATCCAATTTGAAGTGGCTTCTGAATTGTTCTTATTCATCACACAAGTATGCTCGGGATTGTACTTCTTAATCATATAAGTCACAGTATCAGCAATGGGAGAAGCATGAACTCTCCATGGGCATCCAGCAACACCACACTTTGAAGTGCATCTACTCTTCTCATTCTTCAACCTAGCTATTGGAAAACCTTTTTGAATTACATAGTCTTTGAGAGCTGCCCTGAATGCATCTACATTGGTAAACAACTGGCCTTTCTCAAACTCTATATCCTCTCTAGCATTATAGACCCACATCTTGGTCCTCATGGCCTATTTCATAGGATTATATTCTTCCTCGGATTCAGAATCATTAGCCTCATAATCAGAAAAATTTATATCACTAGAATCACTGGATGTCAGAGACACCATATCATCAACCATCTCATTCACATAGTCACACTCTAGATCATGCTTCCATGACTCATCAGAACTAGAATCATACCCATCATCATCCTCAAAAGTTTCGCATTAACTTTTGTTTTCCGATTATATGTTGAATTTCCAAGTTCTCATGCAAATTCTGATCCTTGGATATAACCAAGTTGTCACATCCATCATCAGGGATGATGTCCATATCAAAGACATGCAAATTGATCACAAGTCCATTTTGATGAATCTGCAACATTTCCTTCACTGATTGGTCATCGATAATGTCCAATTTCTCTATTTTTTTAGGAATTTCACATCTCATATGAAGTAACATATTAACATTCCCTAGCACTTCACGCATGCACTTGTCAGCAACATCACTTAGTAATTGCAGGTAAGAATAGCTTGTGGATCTACATTGGGGTTTTGGTTTCTTCCCATGTAGTGGACGACAATATCATGACCAGCAACATTTCCCATTCTACAATTTTTTACATTTAGAGAAAGATACATGAAAATACACACAAGCCTTAAAACATTTATTTTAACTGATCACTATCACACAAAAATATTTCAGGTATATCAGTTTCATAAATTAGAGGTTAAGTCCGTCATATAAATTACTTCTACAACTTCTAAAAGGAACCATAGATATTGTACTATATACTACCTGTAATAACTCCAAAAAATAAAGTAATATCTCAATATAGAAAAAGTACAGAACTTATGTGAAAATACATACTACTTATCTACAAATAGTAGCACCATGATAGTCACAGCTTTTCTGCAACTTTACTAGTTACTGGTTCATGTTAAAAATCAAGACAAAACATCATCTAATTTCTTATAGCATCTATTTTTCTTGTTTAGCTCTAAACAACAGATAGGTTCTTTGAATTTCAAATAATTTCTTCACATTATTAGCATATTATGTTCATGATCACGACATTAAAGTCACAAGTTTCAAGTTACTCTTAAGTTTACTTTCAAGCCATCTTTTTCACGTCATGAGCTTCATTTACCCATTAAACTATATAAAAATCACATCTTTCATCAAAAAAAGATACTGATCATGAATTTTTAACCTAAATAAGATCATCTAAACTTGATCAGAAACATACTATCTATTTTACATAATTACATCATCAGGAATTCTATCTACTTTGTATTACTTTTCTATTAGTGTTGAAATTTATGCGAATGTTGCTGCACAGAAAGCATCAAGTTTGTTACTTGGATTAATATTAACACCATCGATGATCCAAGGATTAGCTTCCTCTCATCAGAATTCTTTACTATCCACCTCTGCTTTACTAAGAAACAGAGAAACAAAGAGATTATGGCTTCTACTCTACATAACAATTTCCAAAGTTATGACATGGTATATGCACACAACCTTCCTCTGATGGAATGTCATATCAGAAAATAACGCCTTTGGAAGGTAGTTGTTCGCGCCAATTTGTTAAAAGAAATTGGCAAATTTCTCATTTTTATTTTTTTCTCCTACTATGCCGTAATAAACATTTTTTGAGAAATTGAGTCGTTAATATCACCAACTACTGAGGTTATAATTCACATTAAACCTCACCTGATGTCAGCAACAGGGCCCAATTCTCTGTCAGGGGAGTCATGTGAGATTTTAAAAAGTTGGAGGGAGGCCAGTGAAAGTGTCAGAAACCTTAGGGGAGGTTTCTGAAATTATCCCAATAAATAAATGACGATTAAGAATTCCAATTCACCCGTGTTCTATTACAGATACAATGATTGAGCACTTCGATCAAAGTCAAATTTGCCGACTGGGGAATCGTGATTGCCAAGAATAAAGTACTTTTCAGTTCTCGTCTTTGTCCAATCACCAATTATCTTTTGTGGATGTTCCAACTTTTTCTCTATCGATGTGACTGTGAGATGGTACCGTAGCCTGCAATCCGTGGACTAATTCATGTTGGACCGGATATTTCTATGGTGGTATATAGAATCACATGGGATAAAGCCGGGGATTCTGGAGGTGCGCGGCGGCGGGGCCACGTGCGGAAGAAGTCCAGTGGCAAGGAAAACCTGTTGTTCCGGTTCACCTCCTTGCAGACGTGGCGGAGGAAAGGAAACACTGACACAAGTTTGATGGGAAGCATGGGAAGACGTACTGGAAGGCAATTGTTTAATGGGGATGGTGAATTGCAAAGAGATCCCCCAAAAGTTCCAGAATTGAAAGGAAGGTGCTGAAATTAAGCCCATGAATTTAGGCACAATATATATATATATATATATATATATATATATATATACACACACATTGTGTGACTTCCTGCTAGGAAATTGAGATGAGAAATTAAAAAAGAGATTTAGTAGCAAAAATATTATTCCAATTGCTTCAACTAATTTAACTCGAAACAACTAAGAATAATGAAGTCATAATTTGGAGGTCAAGGTATCTTCCTCATCGTGGGGCATTCATGACAAGCATGAAGGGTTTATGTAGCTGCAGCAGGATTTGGAAAAGGGAATTAACTGTGATTACCGAATGTTTTCATGAATGCCCTCTTTTAATTGAGACAATAGAGAAGATGGTATGGTCAGAATATGAAAAGGTGTTTAGGAAATGTGGTCAAAAAATTTGTAAAAATTTTTGGTGGAAAACTCCAATCGAAATAAGGTTGAAAGTTTTTCATCCCATTTATACATATAGGGAATAGATCATACATAAAAAATGAAAATATATATCTTTTTTTTTTTCAATGGTACCACCTTGTGATGTACTTGAAGCATAAATTCAATGACAGAACAGTGAATAGCACATAGTAGATCTGGATCGATTTGCCGAGCCCCTTATTTTTGCTTCAATTGTTTTCCTTATGTGCTAGGTAATCTAAAAATTTTTTTACAGATGTATTTTAGTAGAAAATTAATTAATTTTTTTAGATTTCATGGAAGAATCTCACTACATAAATATTTACTTCTTTCCCCTTACTCTATATTTTATTACCCTTATTAGTTGTATTATTGACTTTAATCTATTTCCAAACACAAATGTATTGTTGGGAATTTTCATGTTATACTAACTTTTAAATTTTATTTTAGAAGCAGAGTTTCTTATGGAATAGAAGTTGATTTGGAAAGGTAATAGGTTTTAGGTTAATTTACAGCAAAAAAATTTTTTGTTAGAATTTAATGAGGAGCCACTAGTTAGGTCGTATTCTTTAGGATCTTAACTAACTTCATGTATATCAGCTTTATTCAACTTTTATAAAACTCTGCCAAGTTGGCTAGAAAACTTTTATAAATTCAATATTTCATTACATGATGTTTCATAACTTCAATATCTCATTACACAACTTCCTCCATTTGTATTTGGTTTAGAATGGAATTTCATTTTAGTAAATCTTTCTTACATTAATAGTATATACACTAACATCGTTGGATCTAAGACAAATGTACAAAAGTTGGATTTTAAATTCAAATTTGTATAGTTATCATTCATCCAATAGTAAAAGGAGGGCTCGTCATTGACTTCTGGTTGACTATTAAGATCAAGTGGGTTGGTAGCTATTATGAATTCAACAATTTAATCGGAGACGTTCTAGTTTCAAGGGTTTGACAAGAATCATTGAAAGTAAAAGATAAGAAATTAGAAAGCATGGAGATTCTTGATAATGAATCCAATGTTATAAAATTCGAACCGGATAATGACTCGACTATACTACTGGATCAGGGGTTAGTTGGTCGAATCGATCAGACCATTCTAAATACTCATTGACGTCAGCATGATGCCATAATTATTTTATATTTTTATAAGTTTTCGAGAATATTGAAATTAAATTCTTTGTTATATTTTAATAAAATATACAAAGTGTTTCAAAATATTAGGCTTATTATTAAATATACACTTAAAAATTATAAAAATCTGAATTCATGTCTAAAATATATTTATTATATAAAACTATTTGAAAAAATAAATTAAATTAAGTTATATCCAATTTGAGATCATTCTATTAGAAATGTGGCTATCTAATGTAAGTCGGATTAAAAATTAATAAGGTGATAAGGATGAAACCTTCTTGAATTAGAAATCATTTAAGACTGTGAGTGATTTCAATCTTTACACTAAGTGGGTTAGATTTTCTTATTCGTTTAAATAAATAAAATTTTTACAATTTAGGTAACTTAAATCGTGTTGAAAAAAATAAGAAAGAAAATTTCAAAAACCGGATCAACTAGTCAAACCAGGGTATTAGTTTTACTAGTCATTTACAGTTTTGATTGGTTTTTTATCAAAGTAGTTTTGTACTACTGATCAACCTGGAAAGAAGGTCGGTTCATGGTCTGACCGATTTGACCGGTTGGTCAGATTCTGGCCTAACAAAACTAGGGGAATCTAGACAGCTAATTCAAAGGTCAAGAAACAAGTGGAGTCCAATATTCATTTTGGACATGAATCGGTGGAGACATTTTCACAACTCTAACGATTGATATTTTCATCCAGTGATTTTTAGATTCAGGTTATGATCTTTGGGTGGCGTGGCATGTATTCCAAAGATAAAAAAACCATCTAAATTTCAAGCGCTAGAAAACTTTGATAAGTACAAGTTTTTCATTGTAGGTGGAGTTTTGAAAACTACACATGGCAAGACAATCTTGAGGCTGGAAAGAAGTATAGTTATTTTATAACTTGATTGTCGAAATGGTTACAAATAGAGAAGGTAATCCCAAGTTGCAAGTGGTGGTGAAAAAAAATCCTGCAAAGGGAGATGGTGATTGACGCACCTTCGCATTAGTTAACAGGAGGTTAAACTCGGGGTAACTACACATGTTTGTCAGTTGATTGAATCAATTTGATATCAAGACCATATTAATTCGAATATGTAATTCGATACCATATTACATGGTAGTTGAAAGCAAATGGTTGCCAAAACAAATATTCACCAAGGTGAAGATTTGTTAGAAAATTGGCTTAATATTTTTTAGACAAGTTCCTTATTTGTGTCGAAGTTAATAGTTTCCTAATTGTTTTAGTTACTTAAAGCAGTAATCAATAAATTTCCTATTTATATGATATTAGTAATTAGAATTTATTTCCGATTTTGTATACGACTTGGAATTAGCAATTATTCCTATTACTTAGGTATTGGCCAAGTTATATAGCTTATAAATAGGTGGGGGCTGACATACTGCAAGGGACACACAAGGGACAACATGTAACTTTATACATGGGGAGAGAGAGGGCTCTTGAGAGATGAGAAAAATATCGAAGGGTTGGGTACATTTTAGATGCAAGTTGTATTCTTTTATGGGTTTATTCTCTCATAATAAAGAATGGATTTCTATCCATGGATGTAAACTCAATGATGGAGTCGAATCTCGTTGAATTTTGTGTGACATTTATCTTCATACTTGTGAGTTGTTTATCATTAAATTGTTGCTACTTAATATCTCAATAGTCATTTATTTCGTGTCTGGATCCCAACAAATATAGGGTTCAAGTAGACCGAATAACTTAAACTTTTGGGTCAACGTTGGCTTCTTGACCTACATATTGGGTTCTTGATAGGTTCTCTCGAGATGTTTCTCCTGGACAAGTGGTATCAGAGTTTCTGGTTGTAAGTTTGGGCTATTTAGTGACAAGTGGATTCTTCATAGTGTTGGCCTGGTAAAATTTTCTTCTTGGTGGTGGACCGAAGTGTCATGGAGTTTTGACTGGTGTTAGATTAGGTGCACCAGAAGTTTGGTAGGAGATCCGGTTTGTGTTAGAGCAAGGAGATAAGGGTTGGCAAGAGTCTGAGAGCTAATTTGGATGTTGAAGAAAAAATAGATTCATGATGGGAGAAGAAGTGATTTTGGGTGTTAAGATGGACTTACATTGAGTATTAAAGTGCTCAAAAAAAAAGTTTATAAACTTGGGTTTAATGTGAGGGGTTACTTGTGAAAGAGAAGATTGTTAGATTCATGAATAAAGAATTGCATCCTATATTGATTTGAGAGTTCGAGATTTGAGAAGAGCGATTAATATGTAAGGATCCGAGATTTGATAGTTTAAGTTTTTGGGTCAATGTTGGTTTCTTGACTTACATATTAGGTTCTTTGATGGGTTCTCTCGAATTGTTTCTCCTCACTACAAGCTTGCAATGAAACTCACTGAAAATTTGCTTCCACAACCATCTGGACTTATTAGTCGGTTAGTGTCAAGTTCAACAGATCAAACTACAAACTGAAGATAGAGCAACAAATGCTGTTGATTTTTGGTTTCAATGCAAACTTCTCCAAATTATTAAGTCAGTACAGAAGTGGAAATCAATAGGAAATTGTTGTCGTTTATCAACTAAAATGCAGCTAGCAATCAGTCCTTGCTCGTTATGTTGAACGACAAAAGGTTTGAAGTGTAACATCTTGGACTAAAGTTCATTAATAAGAAACGACTATTGTTAGTTTTTTCAGTTCAAAATGGTACATTCAATATGGTGATCCTTTTTCTTTATTGTTTTTCAGAGGTCCCTTTTCTTTAATGCTTCTTAGGGTGGCGAATATTCTTTATATTTTGAGTTGATCGAAGAGGAAGTCAGAGTGCGTCCACATTTCTTTGGTTGAAATAACAAAAAATGGGTCCACATGATTATCATTCTTCTACGTAGAGTGGTACCTGATAACATAAAATTTTCTTCTTTTAAGAATCTTGATTTTTCAATATTTAATCACTTGAGATTTCTGTACTAGTTGCAGTCCTAATTGTGTATCATATGCTAAGTTTATGGGATTGAATGATGCTGCAATTGTGATGTCGTGTGGTTCTGTTCGACTATAGTATTTGTTACATTATTTGATAAACAATCATATTATACTCATAAAAAATTAATGCTCATTATTAAAATAATTCACATATATTCGATATAATACTAATGTAATTATATAAATAAAAAATTTAACATATACAATAATCAGACTCAACAGCATATTACGCGATCGCATAGGGCCCCAATCCAAAATTATAAACTCCAATGTGGTCTCCCACGTGGCCAAGCCAAACATTACAATTATTGTTTTCAGACCCGGCTCAATCATCAACCCAGCAAGGTTGCCAGTTCAACTGGCCAATGGTTCAACCGTAAATTCGAAACAATGCGTGTATAAGATAATAAAATACTA
The DNA here is from genome assembly GCA_013103745.1 of Gardenia jasminoides. Taxonomy (NCBI): domain Eukaryota; kingdom Viridiplantae; phylum Streptophyta; class Magnoliopsida; order Gentianales; family Rubiaceae; genus Gardenia; species Gardenia jasminoides. Next base: position 5,342,974 of record CM023098.1, on the reverse strand, counting down.
TATTTAAATGACTAAGAATAATATAATTATTTAATTGGTCCCTTAACTTATGGTTGAACCAACCAATTTTTCTGGAGTTGACCTGTTAAACTTATGGGTTGTTGACTAGTCAATGGCTTCTTTTCTTATTTGGTCTAATCTCTAGCTCGAGGGTAAATAGTTGATTCATCAAGTCGATAGATTTAACTCTTGAGTTGGATTGGATTTAATAATTATGAATAATATGTAAAAAAAAAATATCACACAAAAGATTCATTATTTATGAATTTTGTTCAGGAAAAACAATTCTGGTTAGTTTACAACAGAAAGCTTTAAAATAATTATCATATTTTTTACTATGCTATTACTGTCATGTCTATTACCATGACATAAACTATTTTTTGGGTTAGGCGTGGAATAGATCTTTTATTTATGAATTTCAATCTTGAATACATTGGTTTCTACTTTGGATAAGTAATGTTATATTATTTCTTGGTAAAAACAAAAACTTTGGTCGTCAAATAGTAGGGAAATTCTTTTAGTGCAATAATAATAGGAAAAACTTGAAATGAAAATTACAATACATTTTGTCAATCAGACTGAGCCAATTCTAGCTAGTGTACAGTAGAAAGCATTAAAATAATTTTCATATTATTTACTATGCTATTATTATCATTTAAGGTCTATTACCATGACAAACTATTTTTAGGGTTATGCGTTAATTAATGTTATATTACTTCTGGGTAAACCCAAAAACTTTAGTGGCCAAACAGCAGGGAATTTTTTGTTAGTGCAATAATAATAGGAAAAAATTGAGATGAAACGTACAATACATTTTATCAATAAACTGAGCCTATTGTTTAATGTGGTGAGTTTCTAAAGAACTTAGAAATCGAAGAACTATTTATGCTTGAATTTATACTGTAAATTACTGTTGTTCAAAAGTGCATTTGAGATCCATTGAGTTCAAAACATAAAAGAAATTAAAAAGATGTCAAAAAAAACAGGAGGACGGGGAAATTTTGCCTTTTCAATACAGGAGGCCAGTACAAGCTCAGAAACATTCTTTAATTTGGCCATAAACGTACCTTTTTTTTTTTTTGAGCTTTACGTTTCACATTTTGCCTTTTCATCCTTCACAAATGTCAGCCAAAATTTTTCATGTCCCACCCTTATTGGTCCGGGAGTCCTAATTGCTCCATTATTTGTTTAAAATATAACTGAAATTAAGTGAAAAATAAATTTAAAAAAATGGCTTCAATATTGATCAAATTCCACACTTGTATTCTACTTTCAATGCGTGCGAGTGAGCCTTTTATACATTGATTAGACAAGAGGTCTATCTACGACTTTTTCAACTTCTCTAATGAAATGATCGATTCATTATTCATACCACTCATACTCACCACTCTTCAAGATTTCAACCCCTTCAAATAATTGCTCGTGGTTCTATCGTTCATCAGCTCCACTCCAAATATACGTTGTTAAACAACTTCCTCTTACTATCATTAAACTATTTCACATTGGATTGTCCACTTCGTCCACTTCATGACGAATTTTCATTTCGTAACTATACGTCGTATTTAATACAATACGAGATATTATACATACATATATCCTGCAGAATTTTTTTTTTCCAAAAAGATCAAGTGCAGGTCCTGTGTAATCGTACTTTTTCAACAAATATATACATACAAATCCATATATGAAAATCACAAATACATTTTACTGTTAGGGGATTACAAAATATAAAAATATATTTCCATTTTTTTCAATATCTATTATACATTCCTAATATTCCGTATAAAAATACACTTTCATTTTTCAATAGCTATTGTTATATATTTTGTCGAGTGGGTTGGCATGTACACTGATACACGCATCCAACATTTAATGGCTTACATTTTTCGTATTTTTTTAGTATTTCATTTGCACTCCCAAGATTACTGCCCCCTCCAACGCCGGCGAGTCCTTTTCTCTTTTGTTTATGTTTTATAGTACTTTTATATGCAGGTCATCCACCGGTTGACCGCAGGTGGGCGTGGATTTTTTTTTTTTTTTGGTAATTGCGTGGATTTTTGCTAACGTCCTTTGTATAATTTTGCCTCCCTAAATCAGTTGCAGTAATTTTATTTTTTATATTTATTTATTTATTTATTTTTGTGTAAATCAGCCAATCAGTAATACTCTTCCCAACGTGTGACCTTCTGCTTTCCTCAAAGGGAAATTCACCATTTTGGTTCCTAAATATTTTTACTAAAATTAATTTCGTCCCTAGTAAATTATTTTAACTAATTTAGTTCTTGAATAAGTTTTTATTTTCAATGTAGAATTTTTGACGAATTTTACTCAATGCTTGGATCTATAGGGGCATAATCATCACACTAGTCTAACCTTTTACAATTAATAGACGAAATAAATAAATAAAATCATCAATATTGTTTAACATCTAAAATAAAGGGGTGAGAACTAATTGAATGTTAAGTAATTTTAGACGTTAAGCAAATTTAATGATTTCTGTTAATTACAGAAGATTAGTCCAATGTGACAATTATGCCCCTGTAGATCCACGCGAATTGGATAAAATTGTACTAAAAGTCCTACATTGGAAATAAAAAATTTATTCGAGAATTAAATTGATTAAAATAATTCATTAGGGACGAAATCAATTTTAATGAAAATGGAAGGACAAAATGACGAAATTCCCTTCCCAGACTCTTTCTCAAGGGCGGGGACTGAAGATGCTACCCGCATTAGATGGATCCAAATTTTACATTGTTTTATGATCCGAACTTGTAATTCTCAAAACCTGCTCAGAAGTCACGATTGGCAGCTCTATAATGTTTACTAGTACAGCAGACAGTTTCAAGGTCAGGTGTCACATAAATGGACACCGGGCCCAAATGATTGTCAAGAAAACTGCAAAATGTATAAGATATAACTCTGAGTGCACACGGTATAACTCACTTTCAACATGTAATTATAGAATAAAATTTTATGGATTCCACACATAGTTTGAAAAATGATGTACAAGATATACTCTGGACCTTTTTTTTTTTTTTTTTTTTTTTTTGCCAAATCCTGCCATGAATCTTCAAGAACGATTGCTTCCTGCAATAGTTACTGCCCCTCCTCCTGCATAAATAATACCCAGTACCTTCTCATGCAACAACATTTGATTTGGTAAGACCAAATCAGTTCTCATTTCTAGCTTCAACAAGTGATCCAGCTTTCGTTTTAGAACTTAAAAGTCCAAAGCAATTCTAGCAAGCTGACAGAATAAAGAGCTTTCCAAATTTTCCAATATCCAAGTCTTTCCGATGGCCGTGGATGATCATTCTAGAGTCCAAAGCCAAAACCAGAACCAAAGCCAAGATGGTAGTAGTATTCAAGAAACTCATGAAGTAACCGTGGTCATGGTTCCCTTTCCAGCACAAGGCCATCTCAACCAGCTCCTCCATCTCTCCCGCTTCATCTCCTCCTATAACATACCTGTTCACTATGTCGGCACGGCCACCCATACCCGCCAGGCAAGGGCTCGCGTCCAAGGTTGGGATCCTCTTGCAATTTCCAACATCCATTTCCACGAGTTTTCCATCCCTTCTTATGAAACTCCTCCTCCCGACCCAAACGCCCCAACAAAATTTCCCACACAACTCTTACCATCGTTCAATGCATCCATCAAACTCCGAGAGCCGGTTTACACACTTTTGCAACAACTTTCAGGCACAACAAGAAGATTGGTTGTTATTCATGACCATCTGATATCACACGTCATCCAGGATGCGGGTTTAATCCCGAACGCAGAGGCCTACTGCTTTCATAGCAGCTCAGCCTTCACTATGTACACATTTGCTTGGGAGGAAGAAGGGAAACCTCGACTATCCGAGCCTGAACTGCTCGAACCACTCGAAGATCTTCCAACATGGGAAAGCTGCTGCCCCCAAGAGGTGACTGAATTTGTAAAATTGCACCTGGATTCCAAGCCAATTAGCTCTGGCTACCTTTTCAATACTTGTAGAGCTATAGAGAGTCCATACCTTGACCTCCTTGTTAAATCCAGAACAACCGACTCAGACAAGCAGTGGGCTATTGGTCCATTCAATCCGGTTGAGATGAATGGGCATAAAAACTCGAAAAAGAGACACTACTGCCTTGATTGGCTGGACAAACAAGCGCCAAACTCGGTCGTTTTCATTTCTTTTGGCTCAACAACTTCAGTATCAGATGAAGAAGCCAAGGAGATTGCAATTGGATTAGACAAAAGCGGGCAAAAATTTATATGGGTACTGAGGGATGCAGACAAAGGAGATGTCTTCCAGGGAGAAGGTAGGAAAGCTCAGCTGCCTGAAGGATTCGAGGAGAGAATTGAAGGAAGAGGAATAGTTGTGAGGGACTGGGCACCCCAGCTGGAGATTCTTGGACATTCATCAACAGGTGGATTCATGAGTCATTGCGGATGGAACTCGTGCATGGAAAGCATCAGCATGGGAGTACCCGTGGCAGCATGGCCTATGCACTCAGACCAGCCCAAAAACGCTATACTACTGGAAAAGGTGCTCAAGATTGGTCTAATGGTAAGGGATTGGTCGAAGCAGAATGAACTTGTGACATCCATAACTGTTGAAAATGCTGTGAGAAGATTGATGGATTCAGCAGAAGGAGAAGAGATGAGGCAAAGAGCCAGAGAATTGAGCAAAGCTGTGAAGGGTTCTGTTATGGAAGGTGGTGTTAGTCGCTTGGAGATGGATTCTTTCATTGCTCATATTCGTAGGTAGATTTTCAGTTCATCCAAATTGTAATGTTCTTTAATCAGCAGGAATTCTGAGTAATAAAAATTGTAACTTATTAAGTTAAATCAATTGCAATGAAATTTTCATTATACTGCTGCTGATCAGCTTTGGAATAGTATTGATTTCGATGAATCAGACACATTGCTCTCTTGATTCGATAGACCTCACTTGTTCAAAATCTTTGTGGTCCACGATGCAATTCAAATTAATTTATTACTTAGATTTGTTTTTTTGCCTTCTCTATGTACGTTGTTAATTTTGATGAACTTATTTTAGTCCGTCATTATCGGAAATTGTCATCCAACATGCGTATAATAACGTTGTTTCATTGTAATTTCCTACCTATTAAAAGACAAAAATCCTATAACCACATGTAGACTTTTATGTTGCCAAAGGGAATTTGGCTTCTTAAGAAGGGACAAAAAGAAATGCTGATAGAACTTTGATTTTCAATAACTAGACAAACACATATTGGAGTAGTAGGACAAAGAGCTTTTCCTTTATGCTGTAAATTGGTCTATCATTCATGGAAAGTGTGTACCCCAAAAAACAACTAATTGCCTTTCTGGCACTACAAGTTATTTGGAAGAATTTCGGTCTTTGGTGGTTCAAGCTGATAAAATGGGGATAATTTCAAAAAACTCCGGTGAGATTTTTGATAATTTTACTCGCCTCCTCTAGGTTTGCAAAATTACTCTCATCTCTCTTGAAGTTAAGGTTTTGATAACAAAATCAATCCAAGTCAGAAAAGTATCATTAAAATGCACTTGAATGAGAGAAATGAAACTTTTATTCCATAAATACCCCTTATGCATGTGTATAAATTGAATTAGTAAAATAATGAAAATAATCAAAAGTTTGAAAAAATTAATACACGCATTTACTACTCAAAAAGTTTACATTCAATACATTAGATAACACAAATAAGTAATAAAACTACACAAATGATCACAAGATTCAATAAAACAGACTGCATATCTCTCTTAACATAAGGTTTGCTACAATGCCTTTTGATTTTGAATAGAAAAAACAAATTGAATTTTTCCTTTCTTCTATCTCCTTTCTCCTTCCCTTCCAAGAAATTACTTTACAATTATTATAGATTTAAGAGTTCCAGAGAAAATTTCCTCATTAACAACCTTATTTTGCACTGTATTTTCTTTCTTCCACCAGACCCCTTCTTCTCACATTGTATACAACTAATTTTTAGCCATTGTAAAGTTCTTTCATTCACAAAATAGTGCCATTTGGTATATTAATTAGCATTATTTTGTAATTGCAAGTTATTGTTCATCATTAAAGAATTTCCCAACCATTATTTCCATTAATTAGTTACTAACAATTAATTAGACCTGAATACTCAACCATCAAACATTAGTTCTTAGGGTATATGAATAATTTCTCCCAATCTGATATAAGCAATTGGGCCCACAATTTTGGTAGAGGAGGTAAGTATAATTTTACAAATCTTAGGGGAGGCCAATGAAATTATTAGAAACTTCAGGGGAGGTTTTTGAAAACAACGAAAGTGATAAAAACATGCTGTCTAGACTTTAGCAATGTACACAAAGCTTGGCACGATAGTCTGGCGGACACTTGTTTTTTCTCCCAAAAGAAAAAATATAGAACCTCATTCGTCCAGCAAAATGTAATTTGGGAGTCCCCAAATCATCTAAGAAATGTTACATCATCCAATCTTTATTGGATACGAAGTAAACAAGAAAAATAACATTTTTTCCATGTCTTATTGTCCTTGTATGGCTAGTCGTCTATTGCGGGCTTCCACTGACGAAACAATTTCCAGTCTTGAAGGTATCATTGTAACACAACTTGCTAAAGAAATACTTCAAAAACCTTCTGGACTTATTAGCTGGGCTAGGGTTAAGATCAACGTTGAAAGAGAGACTAAAATAATTACTGAAGAAGTGGAATTCAACAAGAAATAGTTGTCCAGCTAGTATAAGACAAAAATGCGAATAACAACCAGGTTTTGGTCTTCACCGTAGAACGACAAAAGGGTGGAACGTTGAAGGTTCAAACTGAAATGTAACATCTCGGACTAAGGTTTACTAATGATGCATAATCAACCATTAGTTTTCCCAACACTTAGGGAGTATTGAATACGTTAATGCAATATGGTGATGCTTTTTCTTCGTTACTTTTCCGATGTCCTTTTTCTTTGATGCTGATTTGGGAAAACATGGTGAACATTCTTTATTTTTTTAAATTGATTGAAGAAGAATAGTCAGAATGAGTCCACTTTTCTTTGGGTAAAAAAAAAAGAAAAAGAAAAAAAAGGGGCTCATATGGTTATCATTGAATTTAGGACAGGTACTGATGGATCCAAAACAATAATTAAACATAAGCTCACAGGAAAATTCACAAAGATCTATTATTCAACGAACGAGGCTGCGGCTTCTGCACATAAGAAAAAGTCAAACGGAGGCTGCTAAAACAAACTCCTATTACTATTAGTACTACTTGTTACCAATTACTTATTAATAGAAGTCTGAGTACTTTAAGAAAACTCAAAAGCCTTGATTAGTTCTTCAAAGATAAAATTTCTAGATATGAGAAGCAAATATTCCATAATAACTTGATATTCTACTCCGTCAACTTAATTTAATTAAAATACAATGGTTGCTAGATTTTTTTCTTTAATTCTTTAATCCAGAATGCGAACATAATTTTTCTTTAATTATTCACTCCAAAATATAAACATTCTTAACTTCTAAATTCTGAATTACAGAAAAACTGTAACTTAAATCGGATAAAGAACTGGCATATATACCAAAACCGTGAATTTCTTTATTCTTTATGGCATGTTCTTTACTTTGTTTATTATGATTTTGTTCTTTTCGGTCTCTCAGTCTAGTACTTTTTGGTTTTTTTTTCTTTTTCAATTTCTTGTCGTAAGTTTTAACTTCATATATTATATTTTATCAAGTATACAGAATTTTTGTCTAGAAGGTAATTGTTATTCTCGTTTGATAACACGAATATTTCTTAGCATAGTACAACCTATTTAAGCGAAAGGTACTTCTTCGAAACTTGGGTAGGCAATCAATAAAACAAAAAGAAATTAATACTAATAACATGTAATGATTGGCCAAATGCAGATTTATAAATCCAAAAAGAATAAGGATTTCACGAATAAATACTTAAATTTACATCTTTAACAAAATATATCTATACATGCAGCATGTACTTGCCGTTTGAACTGATATTGAGGAGGATTTAGCTCTTTAACCATGTATTCAATAATCCATTGTTAACGTAAGTTAGTGAACATACACACTTTGTGGCCTTATATTCTTCTTCAAATCGTGTCCCCGATTTATTACTCCAATATTTTTGTTCTTTTCTTGAAATACTATTTAGATGTTGAATAAATTAAAAGGTAATTAAATAAATATTAACTTTTGTCAATCATTAATTCCCTTATGCTGGACGCATATAACTACTAAGTAAAACTTTAATTCATAATATTGCGTTTCCCTTACAAAGAAATTACGTCTTGAGAGCATGGATCAATTTATATTACAGCAATGCTAAATAGCTCTCTGCCTATTTTACACTAAAAAGTCATATAAAACAAAGAAAGAGTTTCTAACATGTCTCGTCAAGCTTACATGGATGAGTTTAACGGCAAAATGCGATTGCTAATAAATCTTCCCAATATGGTCCAAATGTTTTTTGATCTGTAACAAAATCTCGAGATTTGACTTAAATTTTCCTTTTCATTTTTACCTCCCATTCCTCCCCTTACCCCCAACTGTTAGGTTTAGCATTCGAACCCTAAATCTAATAGCGAGAAGAACTCCGACTTAAAATTTTCTTGATGGTTTCTAAGGAAAATATCAGATTTTAAACAGTTTTTCCCCTTAATGAGATTGGAAAAACTTTCAACCGAATATGGTTACTAGAATCATAACCAGACTTCAATTCCACAAATCGTTCTGGACAATTCAGTCTTCCCTCCTTTATGATGGTTCGAGCGACTTTTTCTCAGTATTTTTATTTTTTCATTGTTGTTGTAGCCCCTATTGTTCTTTCACTTAGGGAAAAAGTCCTCCCTTCTTTTCTATAAGAGAGGCAGGACTCCATGAGATTCAACCCAGTATTTATCAGGGAAGAGTCGAACCTATTAGGAATAGAACGGTTTCCGCACGTTATACAATTTTTTAAACAAGTTCCAATTGTTCATAAATAATTTACATGATTTGTACTAAAATAACAAATTATATATACAATTTTCTAAAATGTTAATTTCAATTAGCGTTAGCAAACACCCGCTCGGTTGTCTCTAGAAACCGGATTTATGACAAGGGACAATTTTAAAAATTTCCCTTAGTTTCTCAAAATGTCACTTAGCACCCACAGAGTTCCTAAAATCTCACCTACCTTTTTTGACCCTTAGAGTTCCTAAAATCCCACGTACCTTTTTTGAATTGACTTTTTCTATAATATGTCAATCCCCTTAGAGGAAAAGCAAGAGAGAAAATATTTTGGTTCCAATACTAACATTATGTTATCCTATTTATGAAATTTACAGTAACATTAAAAATTAAAATAAGGCTAAAAAGTGAAGATGGAAATATGAAGGGTTATAAATACAATGAAGAGTGAATTTGCAGCAAGACATCAAATATTACCTTGCATAACAGATGCCATTTTGACCTAAAAAAAGGTATAGGTAATTTTTGGATACGTTGTTCTGAGACCACTTTTAGATAAATCTTTTTAAGAATAGCTGAATTATAATATATTTTTTGTAAGTGGGATTTGCATGCAAACTACATGTGTGAAAAGAATATTTTAATTTTGAATACAATTTCAATAACATTATCTAATAAAACATACTTCATAAAAAAAAAAATTGTTTGGCTTCTTGAAATCCATCAAGGCAAAAAATCCTGAATGTGTTAATTATTTATAAAAATTCTTTAAGTGATTGATGTTAAGTAAATTCAAGTTAATCACTTCTTTTGGTACCCCACCACCACATATATAGAGAGAAATATGAACCAATATAAGATGGCAATTTTGTTATTCTTTTTGCCTATATACATACATACATACATACATACATACATACAAATATATTCATACACACACACAAATATCTATGTAGATGTAGATGAGTGTACACACATACATATGCATACACACACACAAATGTATATGTAGATGTAGATGTGTGCCTATATATGTATATATGTATTTTTCTTTCCATTATGATTTATGAACGCCATGCTTCGCCTGCCCCCTCCCCGTGGTCCTGTTTAGATTAGACATATATGGATGAAACACTTGATACAGACAGCGTACAAGCATGGCCGCATGGCATAGCTTTCTTTACACGGGTTTTGGATTGTAAATTATTTGTCTAATTTTATTTGCTTCTATCATCAATATATTTTTTAACTATTTTTATATTTCATATAAATCACATCAAAAATATGTTATAATATTTTTTTCAAAAAATTATTCCGAATAATCTACTGTTCAAACACACCGGCAGCAACTCTACATACGGTCAAAAAGTACGGGCGGGAAAGGGGAATAAGTAAAATATCTTGCTTATTTCTTACCAATCTCAATTGCTGTGACTGTGAGATGGGACCGTAGCCAGCAATCCATGGACTAATTCAGGTTGGATGTCACCTGACTCTGACTACAACTAAGGGCCCTGGCTTTCATCTTACACCTTGTAACAGCAAAGCAATTCCAACAAGCTGAAAGTATCTAAAGATCTTTCCAAAATTTCCGTATCCCAAATCCTTCCATATGGCAAAAGATGATCATTCTACAGTCCAAAACCAAGTTGGTACTAGTATTCAAGAAACACATGAAGTAACTGTGGTTTCCTGCTCTCTTACAAGGTCATCTCAACCAACTCCTCCATCTCTCCCGCCACATCTCCTCCTACAGTATACCAGTTCACTATGTTGGCACAGCCACTCACACTCGCCAGGCAAAGGTCCGAGTCCAAGGTTGGGATCCTCTTGCCGTTTCCAACAACCATTTCCACGAATTTTCCATCCCTTCTTATGAAACTCCTCCTCCAGACCCAAATGCCCCAAAAGTGTTGAAATGGATCCTAAGTTTTGACGATAACAAAACAAAATGATTTGAACTAAATGCAACCAAAGGGGTATTCGATAATCGGGTATCTATTAATATACGGGACAGGTAAGGGTTAAAAAATAATTGACCCGCAAGATGCGGGTCGGAGCAGTTAAATGTCTCAGCGGACAGGTAGTCGACCCGTGCCCACATCTAGCAAATACTAATTGAAATTAACATTTTAAAAAATTGTATGCATATACATAATTTGTTATAAGTAATGCCCAACAAAATTGTTATAAGTAATGCCCCTTTGTTATCAGTCACCTACCTTTCTTGAATAGACTTTTTCTCAGTCCCCTTGGAGGAAAAGCAAGAGAAAAAATATTTTGGTTCAAATACTACCCTTATGTTATCGTATTTATAAAGTTTACAACAATAATAAAAATCAAAATAAGGCTTAAAAGTGAAGACGGAAATATGAAGGGTTAAAAATACAATGAAGAGTAAAATTGTAGCAACATATCAAATATTACATAGCATAATGGATGCCATTTTGAACTTAAAAAAAAAGTATAGATAATCTTTGGATATTTTGTTTTGAGATCACTTTTAGATTAATTCTTTTAATAATAGCTGAATTATAATATGTTTTTTGTAAGTGGGATTTGCATGCACCCTACACGTATGAAAAGATATTTTAATTTTGAATACATTTTGAATAACAGTATCTAATAAAACAAACTTCATAAAAAAACTGTTTGGCTTCCTTAATTCCATTCAAGCGAAATATCCCCAATGTGTTAATTACTTATAAAAAATTTTTAAGCGATTGATATTGACTAAATTCAAGTTAATCATTTCGTTTGGTACCTTACTATCACTTAAATGTAGAGAAATATGAACCAATATAATATGATAATTTCCTTATTCTTTTGTTCCCACACACACATTGGATTCGACATTTATTTAAAGTGTCGTCAATTTAAAACTTTAGACATGTGATCATGTCAAATTGACTGGCGATATAGTGAAGATTTCAAAAAACCTAGGCGGACTGAGTGCTGAACGATTATGAAAAGCACCTTATGCTCGAACCTCGATATTCACATCTTCTGTGCAATTCTTCTGCTGCTTCCTTGCCGTAAAGATGATAAAGAGTTCCTGCAAAAAAAATAAATAAATAAATGACGATAAAGAATTCCAATTCACCCGTGTTCTATTACAGATCCAATGATTGAGCACTTCGATCAAAGTCAAATTTTGCCGACTGGGCAACCGTGATGGCCAAGTATAAAGTACTTTTCATTTCTCAACTTTGTCCATTCACCAATTATCTTCACTAGACATGAACCACGATAGGAGATTGACAAATCTACTACTCTTTCACGGATGTTCCAACTTTTTCTCTATCGCTGTCACTGTGAGATGGTACCGTAGCCAGCAATCCGTGGAATAAGTCATTTTGGACCGCATATTTCTATGGCGGTATATAAAACCATATGGGATAAAGCCGGAGATTCTGGAGGTGAGCGGCGGCGGGGCCACGTGCAGAAGAAGTCCAGTGGCAAGGAAAACCTGTTGTTCCGGTCACCTCCTTGCAGACGTGGCGGAGGAAACACTGACACAAATTTGATGGGAAGCCTGGGAAGACGTACTGGGAGGCAATTGTTTAAGGGGGATGGTGAATTGCAAAGAGATCCCCCCAAAGTTCAAGAATTGAAAGGAAGGTGCTGAAAGTCTGCCCATGAAATTAGGCACGAAAAAAATACGAAATTGAGATGAGAAATAAAAAAAGAGATATATCGAAATAGTTCAGGCGATTTAGTAACAAAAATACAATTATTTCAATTGCTTCAACTAATTTAACTCGAAACAACTAAGAATAATGAAGTCATAATTTGGTGGTCGAGGTTTCTTCCTCATCGTGGGGCATTCATGACAAGCATGAAGGGTTTATGTAGCTGCAGCAGGATTTGGAAAAGGGAATTAATTGTGATTACCGAATGTTTTCATGAATGCCCTATTTTAATTGAGACAATAGAGAAAACACGATGGTTAGAATATGAAAATGTGTTTGGGAAATATGATCAAGAATAATGTAAAAATTTTTTGGTGGAAAATTCCAATCCAAACAAGGCCGAAAGTTTTTCATCCCATTTATACATATAGGGAATAGATCATACATAAAAAAGCAAAATATATGTCTTTTTTTTCAATGGTACCACCTTGAGATGTACTTGAAGCGTAAATTCAATGGTAGAACGAACAGGCGAACATCACATAGTAGATGCAGATTGACTATTGAGCCCCTTATTTTTGTCTCAATTGCTTTCCTTATGTGCTAGGTAATCTAAAAATTTTTTTACAGATGTATTTTAGCAAAAAATTAATTAATTTTTTTAGATTTAATGGAAGAATCTCACTGTATAAATATTTACTTCTTTCCCCTTACTATACATTTTATTACCCTTATTAGTGGTATTATTGACTTTAATCTATTTCCAAACACAAATGTATTATTGGGTCTTTTTATGTTAGACTAACTTTTAAATTTTATTTTAGAAGCAGAATTTTTTATGGAATATAAATTGATTTGGAAAGGTAACAGGTTCTAGGTTAATTTACAGCAAAAATTTTTTTGTTAGAATTTAATGAGGAGCCACTAGTTAGGTCATATTCTTTAGAATCTTAACTAACTTCATGTATATCAACTTTATTAAACTTCTATAAAACCCTGCCAAGTTGACTAGAAAACTTTTACAAATTCAATATCTCAGTACAGAACTTACTCCAATAGTATTTGGTTTAGAATGGAATTTCATTTTAGTAAATCTTTCCTACACTGATATTATATACACTAATATCGTTGGATCCATGATACATGTGCAAAAGTTAGATTTTAAATTCAAATTTGCATAATTGTCATTCATCCAATGGTAAAAGTGTATACACTATCAATGTAGAAAAGTTTAATTCTTATTGTAAACCACTAGATTCCTTTGAATTGCCCTTAGAATACACGATGAATAGGAAAGAAATCTAATCTTCCATGAAATAAGTTAACTCCCTTGAAATACATAAAGGGAAAGTATTTTGGAATGATTTCTTCAAACTTTTCACATAAGGTAATGCCAACTTTGAAATACATTTTGATAAAGAAAAAACACTTTGAGAATTGAAATATATTTTAGAAATATAATCTCATTAAAACTTTTTTCTACGAAAAAATTGATGTGGAATAAGTTTCAAATGTACAGACTTTTGAAAACAAACAAAACAACTATGAAAATAGTGAATTTCATTCTATAATAAATTTAAAAAAAATCAAGCTCCAAACCTCAAGCAAAATAAATAATTAGTAAGAAAAATCATGTACATATCTTTCTGTACCGGAAATTTTGACTTGACAAATATTATAGATTGTGTTTCAATCCAATTTCACTACAACTATTGATAATCCCATTCATATGCACTTGTCCATCATTGAACAAATACTCTATGAAATTATATCTATGAAATATAAAAGTTATTTCTATGATTCATGACATGGACGATAGGCCACTAGCTATAAATGTAAACCAATAGCAATTATTTAGTAATAGTACAATCATAACAAAATAAAAATGTGAAAAGAAGATATTTAAAAGGAACAAAAACAGACCATTCAGGTAAAAGTAAGAAACTGTCAATTCCTTATTAATCTATACTGAATTTTTTAAAGATTCTTAAATGAACCACTATTCGTTAGGCTAAGAAAATTAAATATAGTATTAAAATTAGGCATAATACCTGAACATATGTTTTTTTTCTAAGAAAATATAGTTAGTTAAAAATTAAATATGATTCAAGTATCTCTTTTTCCATGTCCTAAAAATTTATATGTACACAATTCTTACAAATTAATAACTATTCAATTATTAACTTAATTCTAAATAAAATACTGAGTAACGTGCTTTTGCACAATCTCTTATGCTAGTGTGTGTGTATGTGTGTATGTGTATATACACACACACATATGCGCACGTTGTGAAACAAGCATTGGGGCCTTGCATCAAGGGCCTTCGTGCAATTAAGGTAGAGTATACAATAACTTTTTGCATAATTAGGGTTGCAAACGAATCGAATCGAGTCGAACTTTGACCTAATCAAGTCGAACTCAACTCATTTTTGCACCGAGCCCGAACTCGAGCTCGAGTTCGAATTTGAATTCGAGTTTAATCGAGTTTGAATTTGAGCCTACTTGAACTTGAAAAAAATAATTATTATTTTATTTTTTAAAAAAATAAATAAAATAATTATTTTTCTTAATAAATAACAAAAACATTAGAGATATATATATGTAATTTCACTATTAAAAGGAAAATAAATATATATATATACATTTTTTAGTCGACTCATAAGTTATCGACTCAAAGAGAAGACTGTTCAAACTCAACTTGAATATGAAACGAGCTACTCAAACTCAAAATCAATATCGAGTTCAAACTCAAGCCACTGGCGCAGCCCTATGCGTAATTGTCCACTCAGACCCCTGTCACTCACATAGCCCATTATTTTATTGTTCTGCCTTTATGACTCAGCAACGTCTGACAATAAAAAAAGACTCAGCAACGGGCCCCGTGTTTCGGTAATGGGGCCTCACAAGTTCCATTTGGTGCAATTTGCATCTGGAGTCGTCCATTTCCTCAGGACCCACTTTAATTCATAATATTGCGTTTCCCTTACAAAGAAATTACGTCTTCGAATATTACAGCGACTGGTTAGTGCTGCTTTGCTGACTAAGTGCAGCTTCCCTTGGTGGTTGTCTTTTCATCCCTATGTCAAGATATTGCTTATTTGTGCTTCTTTTCTTCATCAGACAAGTCTTTTTGAGCCCCCCAATAGTCTGCGTTTGGACCTGCAACAATTTTGGCTTTTTACCATGATCTGTTCCTTTTGCATGATATCTATTGCAGATCATGTCATACACGGAATTTCCTTGTTCACTTCAATGCATGAAGCACTTATAATGGGCAGGACTGCTGATTATGTGATACTTCATTGCATGTCCAAAAAAGTTTCTTCATTGGAATTCTGCTGAATTAAAATCACATGCATTAAGTCTACCGCCAGAATGCTCCTTTTCTATTTCTCTGCTTCAGGAATTCTCATCCTAAATACACTAACACATAAACATATATAAGGTCTTTCTCTTTCATCCCCTGCCTAAATGACAATTTTGATTTATAAAAAGTTCAGATCCAAAGGTGTTAAAAGAAAACAAAATTCTATCAGTTAAATTATATCTGTACATGTGAATATTGACAATGTCATCGGAACCAACTTACCAAATAAACACCAACCCTGTACATTAAGCTCCCCCCACCTGTAACTAAAAGTAAAGAAGGTGAACAATTTCTTATGTACATCCTTTTAAACACCAAAACCATTTCCCAGAACTAAAAGAAGCATATTCCAGGGAATGAGATCTCTGCAAAATCTTCAGAAGTGGCTGCATGACCTCTGTAGTCTTCTTAAATATTAAGTAGCCACAAGAACACAGAGACCGACAAGATATTTGATGCTTCATCAACAGCATGATCTTTTCCCCTTTTGGTAAGAATTGAATGTTAATCTTCCCAAGGCTTACAAACAACATTCTTCAGCCAGCTCATGAAAAATGAGTGGATGAGCTCTTTAAATAAGCTTTTCAGCTCCCTGGAATGATAGAAAAATCAATGGGTATATGGCAGAATTCAAAAAGAATTCTGAAACTACTGTTGGCAGAACTCAATTTTCGATTGAAGAAGTTATGAAACAGTAGGCTTGTGATAACATATGGCTGAACATGATACTAGTCTGATTTTAATTGATAGTTTTGAATTGATTAAATGAAATCATGATTTTTGAAACAAAGTTTGATTTTCATTTCCTTTTGCTATATGCACAGAAATGGCACGTCTTCCCATTGCAAATAGGAGACGAAGACGTCGAATAAATAGTATTTTCTGCACCATGGTTATGGTGTTAATTACGTTGTTTATGAATTGGCTCTCTATTCTAATGATGTATTCAAACTATAGAAAACGTATACTAACTAAAGAGGAAAAAAGAGTTGAAAGAATGCAATATTTGTTTAGGCTAATTCGTGAGAGTGATAATGCCTGTGTTAGTCAACTTCGAATGGATAGACGCACTTTCTCCATATTATGTGAATTGGTAAGAGATGTTGGCGGTTTAAGAGATAATAGAAATATGACCTTACAAGAAATAGTTGCAATATTTGTATATATATTGGCCCACCATAAGAAGAACCGAACTGTCGCACATAAGTTCTTGAGGAGTGGAGAAACTGTGAGCCGTCACTTCAACCAATGCCTTCTAGCTATTCTGAAATTACATTCTATACTACTTGAGACACCAGTACCAATTTCTGATGACTGCACAGATGATCGTTGGAAATGTTTCAAGGTATTTTGGAAGTCTTTTCTAGTGTTTAGTTCTTTCAAGAAGCTGATATTAGGTAATGACATCAATTACTTGTTTTTGTATGTACCAATCCTACTAAATAGAACTGCCTAGGTGCATTAGACGAGACGTTAATTAATGTAACACCACCGGCTGAGCACAGATCCAGATACCAAAGTAGAAAATCAAACCTTTCCACCAATGTATTAGGCGTTTGTGCACCAAATATGCAATTTATATACGTATTACCGGGTTGGGAAGGTTCTGCGCACGATGGACGCGTGCTTCGAGATGCAATTTCTAGGCCTAATGGCCTTAAAGTACCTCAAGGTAAAATTTATGTATCTTGAATGTTAAATTTTCAGATTTCTAGAACTTTTAAGAATGACAGTTAAGATCATTGTGTAATATTTACTTGAAGGTTGCTATTATTTGGTGGATCTTTGGTTATTGCAATTGAAGGGTTTCCTTGCCCCATATCGAGGTCAAAGGTATCACCTCAATCAAATCCATGGACGAAGACCTGAAAGTGCTGAAGAGTACTTTAATATGAAGCACAGTAAAGCTAGAAATGTAATACAAAGGTGCTTTGGGCTTCTCAAAGGAAGATGGAAAATTCTTGCATCAACTTTTTTCAATTGAACACAAGGAAGAATCATCTTGGCTTCTTTTTGTTACAAAATCGATAAGAAGAACAATGTCTATCGATCCACAAGAACTGAGGAGATGGGGAAGATGAAGATTGGGTTGATGAGCAAAATGAGGATGATGATGAAGAAGAGACGAAGTAGAGTATATTTCAGTTGTTGCGTCTAGTGATGAATGGACAAATTTTAGAAATAATTTAGCACAACAAATGTATAATAATTGGAGAAATTTGAGGGAGGACTTTGTATAGACATTCATATACTTGAAACTATTTTCATTCTCATAGTGGTTGTAATGTTGCTATTTAAACTCTTCTTGAGCTTGATTGATTTTATTTTTCAGAAATGAGATGCACTTGTTGAGCTTCATGATGCTTAATGTGGTTTTGAACTGAAATGTTGTTTTCTTTGCTATAATTATTGTGTCAGTCTAAATTATACTTAATTTCAAATACATAGTTTCCACTTGCTCATTTCTTTATTCGATTTGCGGGGTAGCAAAGGAATTTGCTTTCAAGAGGTTAGCGTGTGTTTGTGAGGACAAAGAGACTTGTTGTTGGTGACTCTATAATTTTGCTTGGTAAGTCTAGGATTCTTCAAATTAGAGGTTGCCTATGAAAATTTCAGATTAAGGACTTCTTGGTATGGGTAACTGTTCAGTTTTACTGCTGCTTATACTGTTGCAGTGTGGTCACTTATATCAAGATGGTGGCTGATTTTGTGATTGTATTCTAATCGTACTTGAAAACTTATTACCATTTCTCTTGCTTCTTAGTTACTCATGAATTCTGCATTCCTGGTTTCAATGGGCTACATTGAATTGGGGTTGGATTTCTTTCTAATTGAGAATTTTCTTTGCAAAAGTTGCTGTTGGGCCATTTATCTTGTTATTTCTAAGGTGCTAAGTAGGTGTGATCTTCATTATAACTAGAGCTGTATGGATATCTGAATCTAGATGCTGTAATACGTGAAATGATCTTGCTAGTTGGGATTTGGCTTTCTTTTGCATTTGCCCATTTGATTTGTGATTTTTTCGTTTAAAATTTCAAAATCTGAGAGTTGTCAGCCTCTAAAGGGAGAATAAGGTGTTTTTTCCCACCATGTAAAACACAATCTGTAACAAGATGCAATACGAATATAGTATTTTCTTTGCCTCTTTGAAAAGGATGAATGATTTTGAATTATGGGAGGTTTTGGGCCATAGGTGCAGCAATTGACTCAAGCACCGAGATGGTGAAAGTGTCCTGCTGATGGTTGTCTATTTTGGGAGAAGATGGTGAAGAGCTCATACCAATGAGGAACCTTCCTTAAGCAAAGGAATCAGACTTTGTTCATATTTTTTGATCTTTAGTCAAAACTATAAAAGCCTAAGGTACCAGAAAATAGGTAAAATAGAGATGAGTGGATGCTCTTCAATTAGTGCTGGTTTTGGTTAAAGGATGAAATTCAGTTGCTTCTTTATTTGGCGGTGGGTTTGATTTTTTGCGGACAAGTAAACCTTTAGATGGTGGCTTCATTTCTTGAGTTTCCTTTCCACTTAAATTAGGTTGTACCCAGAATGTTTATGGACCTCTTTGTTGGGACAAAACCATCTTTCTGGCAGATTGTCTCTGCATTGGTACTTGGTATTAGAAAGGTATCATATGTGATATCATTTTACTAAGTCCTTTGCTACTTTTTTTGAGCGAAGTGGTTTTATATTACTGATTCATCAAGAAAAGAAAAATTTCTAGTGAAATTGGCTCTCATCTCCTTCCTTCTCTCTATGTGAAACTTTATATGATTTTCTCGAAAAAGTGAAACTGTTCTTCATAGTGCTTATGATGAAAATCTGTAAGCGGTGCTTGAAATTATTTATACCCAAGACTTCTAGGACTGCTTTGTAGTGTCCTAGTTCATTCTAAATGATTTTATAGGTAACACTTCATCCATATGTTTGAGTTTGTGGCTGTCTGATATAATGTTAATGAGAATCTATCTTTTGTTTTGTCTGCCACATAATTGCCTACTTTTTTTATTCTAGAAGTTGTTTGGTGTTAATGTGCTATAGCTTCAAAATCAGCATGAGATAACATTTGGTCTTTTCTAATGGGCTGATTCTTTGCACTCATTTTCTGAATTTCTTTGCATAAATATTAGGTGAGTAAAGATGAAATGTCAAGATTACAATGGCATTTACATACATGCATGTTAATTCTTGATCTTCATTTTAGAATGGATACAGCGTGATGAATCAAATGGGACACAAAGGGCGAGGTAAAAATAAGTGCTTTTGGACTAACAATGAGGTCAATGCCCTTATCAAACCACCAAGAAATGGCGGACCCTTTGTGGAAAACTGATGGGGTTTTAAGAATGGGTACATGACTGAGTTAGCAAGATGATTGAAAAAGATTCTGATTTCGAAGCAAGTGGATCCACATATCGACTCAAAATTGAAGTGGTTAAAAAGTAAGTACAATGCAATTTGTGAAATGTTGAAAGAAAGTGGCTGCAAATGGGATGATACTGAAAAGATGATTAGATGTGAAAGGGAATGGTATGACAGCTGGATTAAGGTAATAATCTCTTTTCATTGTTGTAGTTGTGTTTCAGAAATCTGCTTTTTCTTCTCCATCTTTTGTCAGATTTATTGGAAACTTTGAACGTACATAAGAAGTTGAATGTTTTTATAGTTGAAAGTCAAAGTTTCCATCTTGTAGATTATATCATATGGATTATGTTTAGCTTTATTTATTTGTTGGATTTAGATCATATAATTGATAAATCAGCATATCTTCAATGATTTGTTGAGCAAACTGACATAATAAGATGTCTCAAACTGTTATGCCTTATTACTATTTGATGAAATTTTGTAAAGGTATAAAAACTAGCTAGTGTTCGAAGGCTGATTCTGTATTTTTTTCTGCGATTAACTTATTTTTTTAAATTCAATTCTTAAAGAGACACAAGGATGCAAAAGGCCTTTGGAACATGAAGTTTCCCTACTTGGATGATCTGGAAATTGTTTATGGAAAAGACAGAGCAATTGGTGCAGCAGTGGAAGATTTTGAAGATGCTATTAATAGTTTGGAGGCTGAAGAAAGTGCTAAAGCTGCATTTGTTAATGTTGAAACTGATGAAGAAATCACTTCAAGAAAGCAAAAGAAACAGGGATTTCAAGCAAGAAAGGAAACCAAGAAGTTGAAAACATCCATGCCCTTACTTGTGGAAGCACAGTTTGAAATGGTAACCAATAAGTTTGTTGCTTCGATTGACGGGATTTCTTCTCATTTTTCTAGTATAGCAACAGCTATAACTAACGAAGACAAGAGAGAGCAACTAGCATTCGATAGGAGTAACTCTGTGGTGGCAGAAATTCTAAAACTTGGCTTTTCAGATATAGAAAGCTCAAGAGCAGCGGATATTTTAACTGCTACACCTACCAAAATCACTGTATTCTTTCAACTTTCAGCTCCTTCGAAGAGGCAATATGTTATGAATTTACTTTATCCTAGTTCCAGTAGTTATTCAGGTTCCAGTTATTAAGGGAATTAGTGAACTAACTTTGAAAATATTGTGGTTTGTGTTGAGGTACTTCTTTGATCTTCTTTCTGAGTTTTATTGTGTTAGGAACTCATAATTTGACAACCATATTGTTATATTTCTAGTATCCACGGTGTTGAAAATGTGTAGTTTATATTTGAGTTACTTCACTATATAAACGGTTGTTTTTCAACTCTTTATCATGGTTGTTTTATCTTGGTCATGAATGGATTGTATACTATGGTTTATTTTTATTTCTATTTATCTTGATTGTTGTCATCACTAATCATGAATGGATGGTATCTTGTGGTTTTTTCTTGTTTCATGACTGATAAAGGTTTTGGCACTGTATAGTGTGGACCAGTTTTGGTTCTTTTGTGACATATTCAGTAGGTGACTTCATGTACTTTTCAAAGGATCAGAAACAATACATCCTCTTGTTCAAGACTATTGTACAAAGAGTTGATTGAATAACTAGGGGAATGAAAAAGCAATATGAAATGGTTGAGTTCATGATTACAATAATGTACGTTACTGGGTGACACTGTCAAAACAAATGTAGGAAACTTCAATACTCACCAACAGTGAAACCAAAGTTGAGTGAGTACAATTAAACCAAATCCAAGTTGCATCTTTTGATTTCATCTTTAAAGCTTATTATTATTGATCAGTGCAATTAAGCAACAAAGCACCCTGAGGTCAGGTATACGTGAGTGGAGGAGTTGATCTCTGCTGGGGAGTGCAATGCTGGTTCAGCAGATTTCACTCACAAAGGCAGGCTTTTTCTTTCCTCCTAGTTTTGTACAATATTAGCCTGGATCATGGTTGTGTCTCTCATTGTTACCTTGTCAGTAGGCTCTTTCAAGTAGTCTCAGCACAAAAAAATAATACATAGACTCCATTAAACTTGTGGTATTTATTGCTTGGATATTACATTGACTAGTATCTGAGCGAGGTTGTTTAGATAGCTCAACAGTCAACACATTTACCTCTCTTATGCTTTTTTTGCTGGTTTCAGGTGGCTGTTAAAGCATAATGGAGTGCTTGATAGTATTAATTTTGTGATAACTTGCGCCCTCAAGGCCACTCTGGTTACCGAAGCATTAATATCTTTTTTATATTTTGTACAGTTGAAATGAATCAACTATCTTAACTTGTTATTATTGAATCGAATCTTTTAATATTACGTACAATTGAAATGAATCGTGAATTTTTTTTCACATACGACTCAATTAGAGGTCACTTTATATAAAATTGAAGAAGACCTTTTAGAAATTTTCACTAAAGAAAATATAAAATAAGAAATATAAAAAGATTGTATATTATACAAACAAGATTTAAAAATTTTAAAATTTGGTTGAAAGTCATTCCTGATCATAAGCAAACCAAACAAGTAATTTTATAATGATACCCATTCCATTGCTGAACCAAACATGTTGGGGGGAATCATCAAAACCCATACTCATAGTGGGGTTAATGATACTCATAGTGATAGTGATTGAGGAATTTGAACCAAACGGCTCCTAAGTACTTTAAGAAAATTCAAAAGCCTTGATTAGTTCTTCAAAGATAAAATTTCTTGATTTGAGAAGCAAATATTCCACAATAACTTGATCATGCTACTCCGTCAACTTAATTTACTCAAAATACAATGGTTGCTAGATTTTTTTTCTTTAATTCTTTACTCCAGAAAGGTACTTCTTCGACACTCAGGTAGGCACATCAATCAAACAAAAAGAAATTAATACTAATAACATGAAATGATTGGCCAAATGCAGATTTATAAATCAAAAAAGATTAAGGATCTCGCGAATAAATACTTAAATTTACATCTTTAACAAAATATATCTATACATGCAGCATGTATTTGCCGTTTGAACTGATATTGAGGAGGATTTAGCTCTTTAACCTTGTACTGAATAATCCATTATTAATGTAAGTTAGTGAAAATACACACTTTGTCACCTTATTTTCTTCTTCAAATTGTGTCCCCAATTTATTACTCCAATATTTTTGTTCTTTTCTTGAAATACTATTTAGATTTTGGATAAAATAAAAGGTAATTAAATAAATATTAACTTTTGTCAATCATTAATTCCCTTATGCTGGATGAACATAACTATGAGTAAAACTTTAATTCATAATATTGCGTTTCCCTTACAAAGAAATTACGTCTTGAGAGCATGGATCAATTTATTATTACATCACTCCTAAATTGCTCTCGGCCTAATTTGCCCTATAAAGTCATATAAAACAAAGAAAGAGTTTCTAGCACTGACTCGTCAAGCTTACATAGAAGAGTTTAACAGCAAAATGCTATTGCAAATAAATCTTCCCAATATGTTCCAAATGTTTTTTGATCTGTAACAAAATCTCGAGACTTGACTTAAATTTTCCTTTTCATTTTTACTTCCCATTCCTCCCCTTACCCTTCCCATTCCCCAACTGTTAGGTTTATGGTTCGAACCCTAAATCTAGTAGCGAGAAGAACTCTAACTTAAATTTTTCTTGATGGTTTCTAAGGAAAATATCAGATTTTAAATAGCGTTTCCCTTAATCAAATTGGAAAAAATTTTCATCCAAAATATGGTTACTAGAATAATAACCAGATTTGAATTCCACAGATTGTTTTGAACAATTCAATCTCCTCTCCTTTATGATGGTTCGAGCAACTTTTTCTCAGTATTTTTATTTTTTCATTGTTGTTGTAGCCCCTATTGTTCTTTCACTTAGGGAAAAAGTCCTCCCTTCTTTGTTGTACAGGAGGCAAGACCAAATGATCCCAAACCCTTTCTACGCCCAACTATTAGGTTTAGGATTCAAGCCCTAAACCTAGCAGTGGGAAGAATTCTGACTTAATTTTTCCTTAATGTTTCATAAGGAAAATGTCAGATTTTAAATAGCTTTTTCTGTAATCAGATCTGGAAAAAAAAAAAACTTTCATTCAAAATATGCTTACTAGAATCATAACCGGGCTTCAATTCCACAAATTGTTTTGGACAATTCAATCTCCTCTCCTTTATGATGGTTCAAGCGACTTTTCTCAATACTTTTATTTTTTTCATTGTTGTTGTAGCCCCTATTGTTCTTTCACTTAGGGAAAAAATCCTCCCTTCCTTGCTATACGAGATGCAGGACTAAATCAGACTCAACCCAGTATTTATCAGGGGAGAGTCAAACCTATTAGGAGTAGAACGGTTTCGGCACGTTATACAAATTTTTAAACAAGTTCCAATTGGTCATAAATAATTTACATGATTTTGTACTAAAATAACAAATCATATATACAATTTTCTAAAATGTAAATTTCAATTAGCCTTAGCAATCACCCGCTTGGTTGTCTCTAGAAACCGCATTTATAACAAGGGACAATTTTAAAAATTCCCCTTAGTTTCTCAAAATGTCACTTAACACCCTTAGAGTTTTTAAAATCTCACTTACCTTTTTTGACCCTTAGAGTTCCTAAAATCTCACCTACCTTTTTTTGAATAGACTTTTTCTGTAATATGTCAGTCCCCTTAGAGGAAAAGCAAGAGAGAAAATATTTTGATTCCAATACTAACCTTATGTTATCCTATTTATGAAGTTTACAATAACATTAAAAATTAAAATAAGGCTAAAAAGTGAAGATGGAAATATGAAGGGTTATAAATACAATGAAGAGTAAATTTGTAGTAAGACATCAAATATTACCTAGCACAACAGCTGCCATTTTGACCTAAAAAAGGTATAGATAAATTTTGGATATTTTGTTCTGAGATCACTTTTAGATAAATCTTTTTAATAATAGCTGAATTATAATATATTTTTTGTAAGTGGGATTCGCATGCAAACTACACGTATGAAAAGAATATTTTAATTGTGAATACAATTTGAATAGCATTATCTAATAAGACATACTTCATAAAAAAAATTGTTTGGCTTCTTGAAATCCATCCAAGCAAAATATCCCGAATGTGTTAATTATTTATTGATATTGACTAAATTCAAGTTAATCACGTCTTTTGGTACCCTACCACTACATATATATAGATAAATATGGACCAACATAAGATGGCAATTTTGTTATTCTTTTTGCCCATATACATATACATACATACATACACACATACATACATATATATATATATATATAGACACACGCACAAACATATACATACACACACAAATATATATGTAGATGTAGATGTGTGTTTATATATATGTACACGTGTGTTTATGCATATGTGTGTATATATACATTGACAGGTGCCGAACCTGTGCAATAATAAATGTTTAAAATCCTAATTACCACCTCAATTAATTTTAGAGCAATTCTGAGTACTGGAGCAGGGACTCCGGATGTGCAATGGGTTACTTGCTTCACCCCGATTCCAAGGAGTATGCTAAACCCGATATACCAGAATTATTTCTAAGAAAATATTAACTTGTAGTAGCGGTAAGCAGGGTCGTCTCCTCAGGGACTGGGGAAAATTTGTTTCTTCTCAAGCACGGGAAATGGGGGGACTTTTTGAGACAAATAAGAATTAGTTAAAAATCAAATAACAAATCCAAATAACTAAATTAAAAGAGAATGAAATATATGGGAGATAAGTTCTAGTCAAAGAACCAACTACTCAGACACTGTCCAAATACCTGATCATCGATGCAAGATTAATTCATTCAAATCATTAATAGGCTGGTTATAGTCGCCGGAAACCTCTCAAACGACCAACTCTTCCTTAGATTTTAGGTAAGTAAGGTACGCCCGTTAAATACCCCTAATTAAGAAACAACCCCAGGTACGCCCGTAGGATTTAATTTCTCAATTGCATTAAGAATTAGAAAAGCCCAAACCCTAACCAACAAACACACTACCAGGGTTCATTTAGATTAGATCACACGTTCTCCCAACATGCGTACACGTTAGTTGCCAACTAATATTAATTTACTAAACAATTACGGATTTAGCAAATTAAATTGGCGGTAGATTGTCAAGTTAATATGAATATTGAGCTCTTAACATCCAATTAACAAAACAATCATATAATCATAAAACAGAGAACGTATAAATACTAAAGATTTAAACGAACAAATGACAAATCGATTAGATCTCACAGATATGTTGGACTGCGTCGTCGAGTTGATCTTTGACTAGATAAGAAACTTAGCCACGCATGACGTGAGAAACTCCACCAAAGGTTTCAATGGAAATCAACAAAGCCATGTGTGAACTTTTGTTCAATTGAATAAAGCAAAACCGTAGGAAAAACAAAGGCTCTCGAATGTTCAAAAGGAAAAGAGCAAGCCAAGGAAGAAGACAAAAGCAATGTTATCGTTTCTTTTCCTCGTCAAGGTTTCATCCCAGTTCCTTTCCTTACAATTGCATGTGACCCTTCAAAAGGTATTGGTCACCTTCCAAAATAAGTCCTTCTTGCCGAAGTCAAGTTCTTTTTTTTTCTTGTTTATATCCGAAATCTTCTCCAATTACTAGTCCAAGACGGATGCACCTTCAAGGCTGCTTTTCCTTTTTTTTCCTCAATCAAAGAAACGGATGCAGTTTACAATTAGGAATCCCAAACTTTTAGGGAGTTCCTAATCCAAAATACTTCCTAATAACAAATATCCAACAATAGTCTCCTAATAGGACTTAACTGCTAAAATTATAAAAAGGTAATAAATATCCCAGAAAAAGTCTTGAATTTGGAATCCCCAATTCTTGGAATCCGCCCACGTGAATTTGGAATTTTGACAACTCAGCCTTGGATAACTGACTTAGGCGCCAGCTACTTTATAGGTCCTTCGGGAATTACAACTATTTAGCACCTTTTTCACAAATTCCTGCATTTAACCACCAATTACACAAATTCAGTAAAATCCACCCACTAATGCAATTTTAGTCTAAATAATTAGGAAATAGTAACACAATTAATCAACTAAAATGCATCCTATCAATCTCCCCCACACCTAAATGATGCTTGTCCTCAAGCATATCCCAACTCAGAAAAACAACCAAGATTTAGAGCAATCATAGCAAGTCATACCAATCAGGGAATTCCACACTTCCCAACAATTTCATTAAAATCAGAATATGCCAATTTTGACAAACCTCACAAAGAAATTTAGAAAATACACTCATTCACTCCAAGGTGTAAAGGATATGGCATATCACTCAATTCAACACCATGGAATGACATTACCATAAGCTTGCTCATATATCACATCTCCACCACTCAATAATGAATTTAATATAAAAATCAAAGGGACTTTCACAAGGTTGTAATGGGGCTTAGGTTAAAGGTAGGATAAAGGGTCAATTTAGGTGTACATATGTCAAAGAGAATGCCAAAAATTTCAATGCACAATTTCTTTACAAATTTTAACTTTCAAAGCAGCTTAGCACTTCATCAACCCAACAAATGTAGCTTGTATTGATGCTTGTCACATTTCACAGCATAAGAACTTCACACGTTTTTCTCCCTTTTTTTTTCATTTTTTTTTGTTTTCCTTTTTTTTTTAATTTTCTCTTTTTTCTTCTTTTTTTTTTTGCTTTTTTTTTTTTGAAGGAAAAGGAAACAAACAACTCATAAAGCACCTTAACTTGCTATTCTTGCTTTTCTCACTAGTTGCCTTGCAGACAACACACTGGTCCTCATGCACTGAAATTCAAGCATTTCTTTAACATATGGGTTCGAAAAGAAAGTCTAAAAACAGGTCTTAGGTTAATAGATGTGGTTTTAAAGCAAAGAAACAGGTTAAAGGCTCAAATTGGTTCACTAAGGGTAAATAAAATAAAGGCAGGATTTTTTTTTTAAAAGTCAAAAGTGGCTAATCCTAGATGCCCTTGTCATTTTAATGCATCAAACTCATTTAAATGTGGCCTTGACATGCATAACTGAGTAAATTCTAGAATGTTCAACCCATGTGGAATACCACTCAACAAATAAATATAGAGCAAATTTAGAGAAAAATGCTCACAATTAAGCCCAAAGAACTCTCACAAATGGTAAAGGATTGATGCCAAATTCTACATATTCATCAATTAAATCCATCATCAAGGAAAAGTAGAAGACCCCATTGGCATGAATTTACCATTTAAACTCATATCTAAATTGACATTCAGCATTTTTTTTTATATCAAAGAACAGAAAGTAAAATGCAAAACACAGGACTAAGCATAGGAACCCTCCCCCACACCTAAAGCATACATTGCCCTCAATGTATCACATAAAAAGACAGAGAAAAAAAAAATGCAAAAAGGGCAAACGGAACTTCCCTGAAATCTGGGGGGGAGGAATAGCCACAAATGTGTGGTGCAAATGTCTCTAAAGTATCCATTGGGCGACCACATTCCCGACAAAAAGATTGCACAACGGGCACAAAATCAGAAGTTCCAGCCAACAACCATACAACACTAATTCAACAGTTGTTCAGATGTCACCACTAAAAAGTCGTCAAAGATGGCATACAGAAAGCACTGTAGGAAACAAGGCTAATCCAACTAGCTCAACATCAGAGAACACAAAAAGCAACCAACACCCCAAGCGACAAGCTGGGAGGTACTAGCAAAGAAACCTATGCAAAGGATGAGAGTGATATGGAGTAGCTTACAACGGCTGCCACTATGGCGTATGCGAAACGGCTGGTGAGGCGGTCTGTGGAGCATGAGAGATTCGGCCGTGGTGATGGTGATGTCGCGGTGGCTGGCTGGGAAGCAATTGTTAGACGGCTTGGATTGACAAGAAGACCACAATGCGGCCAAGCGGATGTGGGTGGAGGCGTTGGAGGAGCAGCGGCGAGAGTTGGTGGTGAAGGGGTGAGAAGGAAAGGTGGTGGATCGGGAGAAATAAGGAAGAAGGAAAGAAGAAAGAAAAAGAAAAGAAAGAGAAGAAAGGAAAGAGAAAGAAATAGGGTCTCAGGATTTTTTTTTTTTTTATTTTTTTGTTTTTTATGTTTTCTCTTAGTCAAAGACTCTGCCGTAAAGGCCTTTAACATGGAAGTCTTCTGTCAATTTTTTTAACTCTTAGGCAGAAGACTTCCGTCGTTGCAACCAAAGGCACTTATAACCCTGAAACCCTTCGTCCAAAAATCTTATGTAGACAAAAATGTGACCAGAAGACTTTCCTCCTTATAGCCAAGGCACGCTCTAACTGTGAAAGTCTTCTGTCCAAGTCAAACGAAAAACTTCATTGAGCCAAATTTTTGCACACACACCCAAGGCCTACAAACACAAAATTTCTGTTAAAATAAGAAAGTGACCTATCCTAAGAAATAAAAAGTTGAAGGATGGACTAATCAAAATTTATCACAAGAAATAACGAAAAAGAGTAAAATTCTTGGGTTGCCTCCCAAGTAGCGCCTTTCTTTAACGTCTTTGGCTAGACATAGCCCAAAATTCTTCAATCTATGTAGATGGGATCCTCAAGATGCATGAAATCCACTGTTTCCACTTCGAATCCTTCATAATATGGCTTCAAACGATGGCCATTCACCACAAATTTCCTATCCGTTGTCAAACTTTGAATTTCCACTGCACTATAGTGAAAAACATTAGTGACCACAAACGGACCAATCCATCTTGAACGTAGTTTACCTGGGAAAAGTTTAAGTCTGGATTGATACAAGAGGACCTTTTGGCCCACAAGGAATGTTTTCCTGGAGACATGTTGATCATGGAAGATTTTACTCTTCTCCTTGTAGATTAGGGCATTCTCATATGCCTCATTCCGGATTTCTTCTAACTCTTGCAATTGCAGCTTCCGATGGGCGCCACCCTCTTCAAGGTCCATGTTGCATTGTTTGACCGCCCAAAACGCCTTGTGCTCGAACTCAACTGGTAGATGACAAGGTTTCCCAAACACCAGTCGATACGGTGACATGCCAATGGGTGTTTTGTAGGCAGTTCGATAGGCCAACAATGCATCCTCTAAACGTGCACTCTAATCCTTTCTGTCAGGTTTTACCATTTTCTCCAAAATCGACTTGACTTCTCGATTGGAAACTTCTGCTTGGCCATTTGTTTGAGGATGGTAAGATGTAGAGACCTTATGAAGAACTCCATACCTCTTGAATAATGCAGCAAGTGCCTTATTACAGAAGTGTTGCCCTCTATCACTTACAATTGCTCTAGGCATTCCAAAGCGGACAAAGATGTTAGACTTAATGAAATCTGCAACCACTTTGGAATCGTTAGTTCTGGTGGCTTTTGCTTCCACCCATTTAGACACATAGTCAACTGCAAGTAGGATATACAAAAATCCAAAGGAAGGGGGAAAAGGGCCCATAAAATCAATCCCCCAAACATCAAAAATTTCAATAAAAATCATGGGGGTTTGGGGCATTTGATCTTTGGAAGAAAGATTACCTACTCGTTGGCACTTATCACAAGACTTACAAAACATGTAGGCATCCTTAAAGAGTGTTGGCCAATAGAATCCACTATCCAGTACCTTGCGGGCCGTCCTTTTTGGGCCAAAGTGTCCTCCACATGCAAAGGAATGACAATATGTTAGAATTGACTGAAATTCATTCTCACTTACACATCTCCGTAGTACTTGATCAGCTCCTTGCTTCCATAGGTATGGGTCATCCCAAATGTAGTATTTGGCATCACTTCTCAATTTATCCCGTTTTGCCTTGGGCCAACCTACAGGAAATTGGTCGGTTACCAAATAGTTGACAATATCAGCATACCAAGGGGAGATGGAGTAATTGCAAAAAGGTGTTCTTCAGGGAAGGATTCCCTTAATGGAAGTGCGTCCTCGGGGACCGGTATGCGGCTCAAGTGGTCAGCTACCAAATTTTCTGCACCTCTCTTGTCTTTGATCTCCAAGTCAAATTCTTGGAGCAATAAGATCCATCGAATGAGCCATGGTTTGGCGTCTTTCTTGGTCAAGAGGTAGCGCAAGGCTGCATGGTCAGAAAACACAATAACTTTAGCTCCCAACAAATAAGGTCTAAACTTCTCTAAAGCAAAAACCACAGCTAAAAATTCTTTTTCTGTGGTGGAATAATTGAGCTAGGCTCCATTTAAGGCTCTTGATGCATAGTAGATGGCATGGACTGCTTTTCCTACTCGTTGCCCTAACACGGCTCCCACTGCATAATTACTGGCATCACACATGATTTCGAATGGTAAATTCCAGATTGGAGGTTGGATGATGGGTGGGGATATCAACACTTCTTTGAACCTATCGAATGCTTGCTTGCACCCATCATCGAACTCGAACGCCACCTCCTTTTGTAGGAGTCTGAATAGGGGTGCCCCAATCTTGGAGAAATCTTTGACAAACCTGCGATAAAAACCTGCATGTCCCAAGAAAGAGCGCACCTCCCGCACACTTGCGGGGTAAGGCAAAGAAGACACAATATCTATTTTGGCTTTATCAACCTCTATACCTTTAGATGACACGACATGCCCTAAAACTATCCCATGCTCGACCATAAAATGACATTTTTCCCAATTGAGCACAAGATTGGTTTCAATGCACCATTTCAGAATTAAAGCCAAATTATCTAGGCATTTATCAAAATTATCTCCATACACACTAAAGTCATCCATGAATACCTCTATAATTTTCTCTACATAGTCGGAGAAAATACTTACCATGCATCTTTGGAAAGTGGCAGGAGCATTACATAATCCAAATGGTATTCTCCGATAGGAAAAGGTACCGAAAGGGCATGTAAAAGTTGTCTTTTCTTGATCTTACGACAATTGCTATGAAATATCTTGAAAACCATCTAAGAGCGAGTAAGCACGACAAGCTAATCTTTCCACCATTTGATCTATGAAGGGAAGAGGGAAGTGATCGCTTCTTGGTTACCGCATTAAACTGCGGTAATCAATACTGCCCAACCAGGCTTACGGATTAGGACTAGTTCTCCTTCATGATTTGCCTCTACAGTCACGCCAGCTTTCTTGGGAACCACTTGGACTGGACTCACCCATGGGCTGTCGAGAGATGGCCGAAAATTATACCCATCTAGCGGTTTCAAGATCTCCTTTTGACCACCTCCATCATTGGGTTTAATGCGCCTTTGTGGCTACCTACTTGGGTTTGGCATCTTCCTCTAGCGATCCGATGCATACATATAGATGGACTAATTCCCTTTATATCTACATGGTCCATCCAATGGCTTCTTTGTGGTCCCGAAGTACTACAAGCAATTTTGCTTCTTGATTGGGTGATAATTTGGCTGATATTATTACAGGTAGGGTCTCTTTATCACCCGGTATCACGTCTTCAAATGGGTTGGCAAAGGCTTTAACTCCAACGCTTGGTGCACAGCAAAGCGAAGTAGTAGCTTTTTGATGAGTATCGGGGCATAGAAATAGGTATAAGGCCCGATCCTTTACCAAAATAGGTGGCAATGGCTGTAATGCCCCAATCATGTACATCAATCTCATGTAACTCAACATCTAGAGTTGTTCCCAACTCAAGGTGTTTAGTTAGAACCACTCAACTCCCTCCTTGTCATTCAATTCAAACATTTTCACTAAAGGATCAATCACACTCCACGGAAAAAAGACAGCGTTGGGCTTACGTATAGGCCCATGGGTGTTTCATAGCATCAAATATATTAAAATGAACAAGCGACCCATCAAATTCCATAGTTAGTGAGCCGTATTAACATCAATCTTTGTACTAGCGATTGCTCAAGAAGGTCTACCCTAACAATAGATGAGGGGCCCATTTGGGGAATGTTCATCATCCATGTCCAAAATAAAATCAGCGGGGAACACCAGGTTCATTAACTTGTACTAACACATCTTCAATTAGCCCATGGGGATAAGCATTAGTGCGATCAGTTAATTGAATTATGATCCGATGTCTTTCAATGGACCCTAGACTTAGAGATGCATATATGGATTTTGGCATTACATTATGGATGCCCCAAGTCTAGCATGGCATTTCTAATGTTGGTGTTTCCAATCTTACAAGGGATAGTGAACATGCGCGGATCCCAGCATTTGATGGGAGTTTCCTTTGTAGAAGCTGCTTGATCGTTTCTCCTTGCAATTTCTCGTCTCCTTAGTTTTTTCTATTGACGCCTGAATCTTTTAGAAATTTAGCATATCTTGGCACTTTGTTTGATGGCGTCAACGAGAGGATATTGATCTCTTTTGGCTTATCTCGAGATCTCACTTTCGCTTGTCGATTTCTTGGGCTTCTCCGATCTGCTGAGGAAAGGTCTGATGTTAGACTTACTCACAGAACAAGGGTTAGGTATTACCTTACAGCCGAATCTTCTCGCTTTTCCTTCTCAAGTTCTTTCTCAATATGGTCTTCTTCTATCTTTGGGAATCACCAATGGAGGTCAACTATCTCTACTCCCTGAGTCATGGCTGACTTATTTTGGGTTGATTTCCGGTTGAGAAGGCAATTTCCCGTTGCTGAAACTCGGCGTTGACGGTGATTGCTGGTTGGCTTATCGAGTCTTCAAATTATGCATACACTCTTGTCTCTTGCTGAGAATTAGGCTGTACTTTGTTGAGTTGGGCTGTACTTTGCTGGGTTGGTATGCTTGTAGCCAAAGCTCTTAACTAGATCCTCAATGAACTTCCCCACTAGCAAGTGAGGTTGAGGTTTGCTGGTATGGGGTTGGAATGCGCTTGCGTCTATTTTGCCAAAGGTTGGTTGTTGGTTCCCTCAGCAACTAAATTTGGATGATCTCTCAACCGGATGTGCGTGTTGGAGAATGGATCATGGAGTTCTGAACGCGTACCAGCCCGTTGACTTGTTAGAATGTTCTCTCTTGCAACATTGGGCGTATTGATGGTATGTCCGACCATGGTCTGAGATCCCTAGCTTTTGGCTTGTTGCATGTGCCAGCCAATTGTCTACACACCGCGAGGTGAGCTCGGAATAATTGTTGTTGCGATGATGTCTCTCCATTACTCATTCACTTCGTGAATAGGAGGATTATCTACAAAAGCAAGTGTTTGTGAGTTCTCGGCCATTTTTCACCGATGAGCGCCCAGAATTGATCTTGTTCGGTGCCACTTGTTGCGGCATCAATTAAGTTTATCGAGCGAGAGAGACCCTGTAAAAGTATTGAATCAACAATTGCTCTACATTTATCGATGGGTATGTGTGGGCACTTGGTGCAAAACTTGAATACTTTCCGGTATTCATATAAATTCTCTCCGTCTGCTGTTTAATGCCATAGATTTCTTTCCTCAAATTAGCTTCGGGGAGAGGTACTTTCCAGAACTTCTTCTTCTTTGGATCCATTGGTGATACGCTGGCAAGTAGTATATGATCTTTTTCTTTGAGTCCTTGAGAGAAAATGGAAGCTGGTAGCTTAATTTGCTCTGTGTACTCCGAGGAGGCTTCATGCGCGAACTGCGCTACGTCAAACTCTTGTAGGTGCTTATGGGGCTCTTCGCACTGGAAACCCATGGAAAGAAGGGGAAGATAGATGGTCGATTTAATCAAAGGTGTTCTCACTCAATTAGGAAAAGTATCGCAGTGGCTGAGTTAAATGGGAAGATAGCTTCTCCGATGTCTAGATTTGAGCCATATAATCTTTTTCGCCGCAAAATCACTAGAAAGAATCACTCAAAAATCACTGGAGATGCTTGGCCAGCAATGCATCCTTTTTGTTCTCTAGTTTATTTTTTCAATTCTTACATCTGGGGAATATAGATTGGATTGTATGCGAGAAAAGCGAGGCATAAACTAGAAATAGAGCAAAACAAACAAGCGAAAACAAAAATATGAAAAAAAGTAATAAATGCGCTCAAAAAAACAAGTTAGGCGTGATTACGCATGAAAATTAGTGTAGAACTGTGCAATAATAAATGTTTAAAATCTAATTACCACCTCAATTAATTTTAGAGCAATTACGAGTGGAGGCGGGGACTCGGTGTGCAATAGGTTACTTGCTTGCTTAGATTCCAAGGTATATACTAAACCAAATATACGAATTATTTAAGAAAATATTAACTTGTAGAAATGTGCGAAAGTCGTCTACTCAGGAGGCAGGAAAATTTGTTCTTACCAGCCGCGGAAATGGGGGACTTTTTGAGACAAATAAGTGAATTAAAATCAAATAACAAATCAAATAACTAAATTAAAAAGATGAAATATATAGGAGATAAGTTCTAGTCGAAGAACCAACTTTCGGACTTGTCGAATACGATCATGATGCAAGATTAATTCATTCAAATCATTGTAAGGCTGGTTGTAATTCGTAGGAAACCTCTCGAAGCGACCAACTCTTCCTTAGATTTTGGTAAGAATTATGCGTTAAATACCTGGTAAGAAACAACCCCAGTACGCTCGTGGGATTTAATTCTCGGTTGCATTAAGAATTAGAAAAGCCCAAGTACAACAAACACATACCGGGGTTAAATTTAGATGCTGCGTTCGACATAAATTTTTGCCAACTATGTTACACTAAACAATTGCAGTTTAGCAAATTAAATTGGCGGTAGGTATCATTAATATAGAATATTGAGCTAGCATCCAATTAACA
The DNA here is from genome assembly GCA_013103745.1 of Gardenia jasminoides. Taxonomy (NCBI): domain Eukaryota; kingdom Viridiplantae; phylum Streptophyta; class Magnoliopsida; order Gentianales; family Rubiaceae; genus Gardenia; species Gardenia jasminoides. The sequence continues at coordinate 5,307,048 of CM023098.1, read as the reverse complement.
AAACAATCATATAATCATGAAACGAGCGTATAAATACTAAGATTTAAGCGAGCAGTAATGATGATTAAGATACGCGGTATGTTGAATTGCGTCGTGGGTTGTCTTTTGGTGGAAACGGCGCGTAGTGGCTTCAGCGAAGGTTTATTATGAAATCAACAAAACCATGTGTGGCGAACTTTTATTCCCGGTGGGCAAAAGCAGTTAGGAAAACAAAGGCTCTCGAATGTTGAAAAGAAGAAACAAGCCAGGGAAGAAGACAACGATATTGCTCGTTTTAACGCCGTCCAAGGTTTCGCTTTTCGCTGCAATTGCATGTGACCAAAAGGTAGTCTTCCAAAATAGTCCCTTCTTGAAGTCAGTTCTTTTTTTCTTGTTTTATATCCGATATTTACCGATTGCCATTAGAGAGCGGATGCCTTCGTGTGGCCATTTTTTCCTTTTTTCTCGATCAAAGCTTCGGATGCGGTTTACAATTATCCCAAACTTTTGGGAGTTCTTTTGTCCAAAATACTGCAATAACAAATATCCCGACAACAAATTCGTTGTATCTT